>OY101451.1:25854311-26116296 GCA_956483635.1 Panzeria rudis | reverse complement strand
CTTGCTATAGATTTCTTTAGGAAATCTTTAGCTTGCTATAGATTTCTTTAGGAAATCTTTAGCTTGCTATAGATTTCTTTAGGAAATCTTTAGCTTGCTATAGATTTCTTTAGGAAATCTTTAGCTTGCTATAGATTTCTTTAGGAAATCTTTAGCTTGCTATAGATTTCTTTAGGAAATCTTTAGCTTGCTATAGATTTCTTTAGGAAATCTTTAGCTTGCTATAGATTTCTTTAGGAAATCTTTAGCTTGCTATAGATTTCTTTAGGAAATCTTTAGCTTGCTATAGATTTCTTTAGGAAATCTTTAGCTTGCTATAGATTTCTTTAGGAAATCTTTAGCTTGCTATAGATTTCTTTAGGAAATCTTTAGCTTGCTATAGATTTCTTTAGGAAATCTTTAGCTTGCTATAGATTTCTTTAGGAAATCTTTAGCTTGCTATAGATTTCTTTAGGAAATCTTTAGCTTGCTATAGATTTCTTTAGGAAATCTTTAGCTTGCTATAGATTTCTTTAGGAAATCTTTAGCTTGCTATAGATTTCTTTAGGAAATCTTTAGCTTGCTATAGATTTCTTTAGGAAATCTTTAGCTTGCTATAGATTTCTTTAGGAAATCTTTAGCTTGCTATAGATTTCTTTAGGAAATCTTTAGCTTGCTATAGATTTCTTTAGGAAATCTTTAGCTTGCTATAGATTTCTTTAGGAAATCTTTAGCTTGCTATAGATTTCTTTAGAAATCTTTAGCTTGCTATAGATTTCTTTAGGAAATCTTTAGCTTGCTATAGATTTCTTTAGGAAATCTTTAGCTTGCTATAGATTTCTTTAGGAAATCTTTAGCTTGCTATAGATTTCTTTAGGAAATCTTTAGCTTGCTATAGATTTCTTTAGGAATCTTAGCTTGCTATAGATTTCTTTAGGAAATCTTTAGCTTGCTATAGATTTCTTTAGGAAATCTTTAGCTTGCTATAGATTTCTTTAGGAAATCTTTAGCTTGCTATAGATTTCTTTAGGAAATCTTTAGCTTGCTATAGATTTCTTTAGGAAATCTTTAGCTTGCTATAGATTTCTTTAGGAAATCTTTAGCTTGCTATAGATTTCTTTAGGAAATCTTTAGCTTGCTATAGATTTCTTTAGGAAATCTTTAGCTTGCTATAGATTTCTTTAGGAAATCTTTAGCTTGCTATAGATTTCTTTAGGAAATCTTTAGCTTGCTATAGATTTCTTTAGGAAATCTTTAGCTTGCTATAGATTTCTTTAGGAAATCTTTAGCTTGATATAGATTTCTTTAGCAAATCTATAGCATGCTATAGATTTCTTTAGCAAATCTATAGCATGCTATAGATTTCTTTAGGAAATCTTTAGCATGCTATAGATTTCTTTAGGAAATCTTTAGCATGCTATAGATTTCTTTAGGAAATCTTTAGCATGCTATAGATTTCTTTAGGAAATCTTTAGCATGTTATAGATTTCTTTAGGAAATCTTTAGCATGCTATAGATTTCTTTAGGAAATCTTTAGCATGCTATAGATTTCTTTAGGAAATCTTTAGCATGCTATAGATTTCTTTAGGAAATCTTTAGCATGCTATAGATTTCTTTAGGAAATCTTTAGCATGCTATAGATTTCTTTAGGAAATCTTTAGCATGCTATAGATTTCTTAAGGAAATCTTTAGCATGCTATAGATTTCTTTAGGAAATCTTTAGCATGCTATAGATTTCTTTAGGAAATCTTTAGCATGCTATAGATTTCTTTAGGAAATCTTTAGCATGCTATAGATTTCTTTAGGAAATCTTTAGCATGCTATAGATTTCTTTAGGAAATCTTTAGCATGCTATAGATTTCTTTAGGAAATCTTTAGCATGCTATAGATTTCTTTAGGAAATCTTTAGCATTCTATAGATTTCTTTAGGAAATCTTTAGCATGCTATAGATTTCTTTAGGAAATCTTTAGCATGCTATAGATTTCTTTAGGAAATCTTTAGCATGCTATAGATTTCTTTAGGAAATCTTTAGCATGCTATAGATTTCTTTAGGAAATCTTTAGCATGCTATAGATTTCTTTAGGAAATCTTTAGCATGCTATAGATTTCTTTAGGAAATCTTTAGCATGCTATAGATTTCTTTAGGAAATCTTTAGCATGCTATAGATTTCTTTAGGAAATCTTTAGCATGCTATAGATTTCTTTAGGAAATCTTTAGCATGCTATAGATTTCTTTAGGAAATCTTTAGCATGCTATAGATTTCTTTAGGAAATCTTTAGCATGCTATAGATTTCTTTAGGAAATCTATAGATTTCTTTAGGAAATCTTTAGCATGCTATAGATTTCTTTAGGAAATCTATAGCATGCTATATATTTTTTTGGGAAATCTATAGCATGTTATAGATTTCTTTAGGATTTCTATAGCATGCTAAAGATTTCCTAAAGAAATCTATAGATTTCCTAAAGAAATCTATAGATTTCCTAAAGAAATCTATAGCATGCTAAAGATTTCCTAAAGAAATCTAGAGCAAGCTAAAGATTTCCTAAAGAAATCTAGAGCAAGCTAAAGATTTCCTAAAGAAATCTAGAGCAAGCTAAAGATTTCCTAAAGAAATCTAGAGCAAGCTAAAGATTTCCTAAAGAAATCTAGAGCAAGCTAAAGATTTCCTAAAGAAATCTAGAGCAAGCTAAAGATTTTCTAAAGAAATCTAGAGCAAGCTAAAGATTTCCTAAAGAAATCTAGAGCAAGCTAAAGATTTTCTAAAGAAATCTAGAGCAAGCTAAAGATTTCCTAAAGAAATCTAGAGCAAGCTAAAGATTTCCTAAAGAAATCTAGAGCAAGCTAAAGATTTCCTAAAGAAATCTAGAGCAAGCTAAAGATTTCCTAAAGAAATCTAGAGCAAGCTAAAGATTTCCTAAAGAAATCTAGAGCAAGCTAAAGATTTCCTAAAGAAATCTAGAGCAAGCTAAAGATTTCCTAAAGAAATCTAGAGCAAGCTAAAGATTTCCTAAAGAAATCTAGAGCAAGCTTAAGATTTCCTAAAGAAATCTAGAGCAAGCTAAAGATTTCCTAAAGAAATCTAGAGCAAGCTAAAGATTTCCTAAAGAAATCTAGAGCAAGCTAAAGATTTCCTAAAGAAATCTAGAGCAAGCTAAAGATTTCCTAAAGAAATCTAGAGCAAGCTAAAGATTTCCTAAAGAAATCTAGAGCAAGCTAAAGATTTCCTAAAGAAATCTATAGCAAGCTAAAGATTTCCTAAAGAAATCTATAGCAAGCTAAAGATTTCCTAAAGAAATCTATAGCAAGCTAAAGATTTCCTAAAGAAATCTATAGCAAGCTAAAGATTTCCTAAAGAAATCTATAGCAAGCTAAAGATTTCCTAAAGAAATCTATAGCAAGCTAAAGATTTCCTAAAGAAATCTATAGCAAGCTAAAGATTTCCTAAAGAAATCTATAGCAAGCTAAAGATTTCCTAAAGAAATCTATAGCAAGCTAAAGATTTCCTAAAGAAATCTATAGCAAGCTAAAGATTTCCTAAAGAAATCTATAGCAAGCTAAAGATTTCCTAAAGAAATCTATAGCAAGCTAAAGATTTCCTAAAGAAATCTATAGCAAGCTAAAGATTTCCTAAAGAAATCTATAGCAAGCTAAAGATTTCCTAAAGAAATCTATAGCAAGCTAAAGATTTCCTAAAGAAATCTATAGCAAGCTAAAGATTTCCTAACGAAATCTATAGCAAGCTAAAGATTTCCTAAAGAAATCTATAGCAAGCTAAAGATTTCCTAAAGAAATCTATAGCAAGCTAAAGATTTCCTAAAGAAATCTATAGCAAGCTAAAGATTTCCTAAAGAAATCTATAGCAAGCTAAAGATTTCCTAAAGAAATCTATAGCAAGCTAAAGATTTCCTAAAGAAATCTATAGCAAGCTAAAGATTTCCTAAAGAAATCTATAGCAAGCTAAAGATTTCCTAAAGAAATCTATAGCAAGCTAAAGATTTCCTAAAGAAATCTATAGCAAGCTAAAGATTTCCTAAAGAAATCTATAGCAAGCTAAAGATTTCCTAAAGAAATCTATAGCAAGCTAAAGATTTCCTAAAGAAATCTATAGCAAGCTAAAGATTTCCTAAAGAAATCTATAGCAAGCTAAAGATTTCCTAAAGAAATCTATAGCAAGCTAAAGATTTCCTAAAGAAATCTATAGCAAGCTAAAGATTTCCTAAAGAAATCTATAGCAAGCTAAAGATTTCCTAAAGAAATCTATAGCAAGCTAAAGATTTCCTAAAGAAATCTATAGCAAGCTAAAGATTTCCTAAAGAAATCTATAGCAAGCTAAAGATTTCCTAAAGAAATCTATAGCAAGCTAAAGATTTCCTAAAGAAATCTATAGCAAGCTAAAGATTTCCTAAAGAAATCTATAGCAAGCTAAAGATTTCCTAAAGAAATCTATAGCAAGCTAAAGATTTCCTAAAGAAATCTATAGCAAGCTAAAGATTTCCTAAAGAAATCTATAGCAAGCTAAAGATTTCCTAAAGAAATCTATAGCAAGCTAAAGATTTCCTAAAGAAATCTATAGCAAGCTAAAGATTTCCTAAAGAAATCTATAGCAAGCTAAAGATTTCCTAAAGAAATCTATAGCAAGCTAAAGATTTCCTAAAGAAATCTATAGCAAGCTAAAGATTTCCTAAAGAAATCTATAGCAAGCTAAAGATTTCCTAAAGAAATCTATAGCAAGCTAAAGATTTCCTAAAGAAATCTATAGCAAGCTAAAGATTTCCTAAAGGTGTACTCACTGAGTACTCGGTGTACTCACTGAGTACTCGGTGTACTCACTGAGTACTCGGTGTACTCACTGAGTACTCGGTGTACTCACTGAGTACTCGGTGTACTCACTGAGTACTCGGTGTACTCACTGAGTACTCGGTGTACTCACTGAGTACTCGGTGTACTCACTGAGTACTCGGTGTACTCACTGAGTACTCGGTGTACTCACTGAGTACTCGGTGTACTCACTGAGTACTCGTTGTACTCACTGAGTACTCGTTGTACTCACTGAGTACTCGGTGTACTCACTGAGTACTCGTTGTACTCACTGAGTACTCGGAGTACTCGGTGTACTCAGTGAGTACTCGGTGTACTCACTGAGTACTCGGAGTTCTCGGTGTACTCACTGAGTACTCGGTGTACTCACTGAGTACTCGGTGTACTCACTGAGTACTCGGTGTACTCACTGAGTACTCGGTGTAATCACTGAGTACTCGGTGTAATCACTGAGTACTTGGTGTACTCACTGAGTACTCGGTGTACTCACTGAGTACTCGGTGTACTCACTGAGTACTCGCTGTACTCACTGAGTACACGGAGTACTCGGTGTACTCACTGAGTACTCGGAGTACTCGGTGTACTCACTGAGTACTCGGAGTACTCGGTGTACTCACTGAGTACTCGGAGTACGCGGTGTACTCACTGAGTATTCGGTGTACTCACTGAGTACTCGGTGTACTCACTGAGTACTCGGTGTACTCACTGAGTACTCGGTGTACTCACTGAGTACTCGGTGTACTCACTGAGTACTCGGTGTACTCACTGAGTACTCGGTGTACTCACTGAGTACTCGGTGTACTCGGAGTACTCAGTGAGTACACCGAGTACTCAGTGTACTCACTGAGTACTCGGTGTACTCACTGAGTACTCGGTGTACTCACTCAGTGCTCGGTGTACTCACTGAGTACTTGGTGTACTCACTGAGTACTCGGAGTACTCGGTGTACTCACTGAGTATTTGGTGTACTCACTGAGTACTCGGAGTACTCGGTGTACTCACTGAGTACTTGGTGTACTCACTGAGTACTCGAAGTACTCGGTGTACTCACTGAGTGCTCGGAGTACTCGGTGTACTCACTGAGTACTTGGAGTACTCGGTGTACTCACTGAGTACTCGGTGTACTCACTGAGTACTCAGTGTACTCACTGAGTACTCGGTGTACTCGGTGTACTCACTGAGTGCTCGGAGTACTCGGTGTACTCGGTGTACTCACTGAGTGCTCGGAGTACTCGGTGTACTCACTGAGTACTTGGAGTATTCGGTGTATTCACTGAGTACTCGGAGTACTCACTGAGTACTCGGTGTACTCACTGAGTACTCGGTGTACTCACTGAGTACTCGGTGTACTCGGAGTACTCACTGAGTACTCGGAGTACTCGGTGTACTCACCGAGTATTTGAAGTACTCGGTGTACTCACTGAGTACTCGGGTTACTCGGTGTACTCACTGAGTACTCGGTGTACTCACAGAGTACTCGGTGTACTCACTGAGTACTCGGTGTACTCACTGAGTACTCGGAGTACTCACTGAGTACTCGGAGTACTCACTGAGTACTCGGAGTACTCACTGAGTACTCGGTGTACTCACTGAGTACTCGAAGTACTCGGTGTACTCACTGAGTACTCGGTGTACTCACTGAGTACTCGGTGTACTCACTGAGTACTCGAAGTACTCGGTGTACTCACTGAGTGCTCGAAGTACTCGGTGATCTCACTGAGTACTCGGTGTACTCACTGAGTACTCGGTGTACTCACTGAGTACTCGAAGTACTCGGTGTACTCACTGAGTGCTCGGAGTACTCGGTGTACTCACTGAGTACTTGGAGTACTCGGTGTACTCACTGAGTACTCGGAGTACTTGGTGTACTCACTGAGTACTCGGTGTACTCACTGAGTACTCGAAGTACTCGGTGTACTCACTGAGTGCTCGGAGTACTCGGTGTACTCACTGAGTACTTGGAGTACTCGGTGTACTCACTGAGTACTCGGTGTACCCACTGAGTACTCAGTGTACTCACTGAGTACTCGGTGTACTCACTGAGTGCTCGGAGTACTCGGTGTACTCGGTGTACTCACTGAGTGCTCGGAGTACTCGGTGTACTCACTGAGTACTTGGAGTACTCGGTGTACTCACTGAGTACTCGGAGTACTCGGTGTACTCACTGAGTACTCGGAGTACTCGGTGTACTCACTGAGTACTCGGTGTACTCACTGAGTACTCGGTGTACTCACTGAGTACTCGGTGTACTCACTGAGTACTCGGAGTACTCGGTGTACTTACTGAGTACTTGGAGTACGCGGTGTACTCACTGAGTACTCGGTGTACTCACTGAGTACTCGGTGTACTCACTGAGTACTCAGTGTACTCACTGAGTACTCGGTGTACTCACTGAGTACTCGGTGTACTCACTGAGTACTGGGAGTACTCGGTGTACTCACTGAGTACTCGGTGTACTCACTGAGTACTCGGTGTACTCACTGAGTACTCGGTGTACTCACTGAGTACTTGGTGTACTCACTGAGTACTCGGTGTACTCACTGAGTACTCGTAGTACTCGGTGTACTCACTGAGTACTCGAAGTACTCACTGAGTACTCGGAGTACTCGGTGTACTCGGTGTACTCACTGAGTACTCGGTGTACTCACTAATACGCCGTGTACTCACTGAGTACTCGGTGTACTCACTGAGTACTCGGTGTACTCACGGAGTACTCGGTGTACTTACTGAGTACTCGGAGTACTCGGTGTACTCACTGAGTACTCGGAGTACTCGGTGTACGCACTGAGTACTCGGAGTACTCGGTGTACTCACTGAGTACTCGGAGTACTCGGTGTACTGACTGAGTACTCGGAGTACTCGGTGTACTAACTGAGTACTCGGAGTACTCGGTGTACTCACTGAGTACTCGGTGTACTCACTGAGTACTCGGTGTACTCACTGAGTACTCGGAGTACTCGGTGTACTCACTGAGTACTCGGAGTACTCGCTGTACTCACTGAGTACTCGGAGTACTCGGTGTACTCCCTGAGTACTCGGAGAACTCGGTGTACTCCCTGAGTACTCGGTGTACTCACTAAGTACTCGAAGTACTCACTGAGTATTCGGAGTACTCGGTGTACTCACTGAGTACTCGGTGTACTCACTGAGTACTCGGAGTACTCGATGTACTCACTGAGTACTCGGAGTACTCGGTGTACTCACTGAGTATTCGGAGTACTCACTGAGTACTCGGTGTACTCACTGAGTACTCGGTGTACTCACTGAGTACTCGGTGTACTCACTGAGTACTCGGTGTACTCACTGAGTACTCGGTGTACTCACTGAGTACTCGGTGTACTCACTGAGTACTCGGTGTACTCACTGAGTACTCGGTGTACTCACTGAGTACTCGGTGTACTCACTGAGTACTCGGTGTACTCACTGAGTACTCGGTGTACTCACTGAGTACTCGGTGTACTCACTGAGTACTCGGAGTACTCGGTGTACTCACTGTACTGGACTGGACTGAGTACTTGTCTGAGTACTGGACTGAGTACTGAACTGAGTACTGGACTGAGTACTGGACTGAGTACTGGACTGAGTACTGGACTGAGTACTGGACTGAGTACTGGACTGAGTACTGGACTGAGTACTGGACTGAGTTCTGGACTGAGTACTGGACTGAGTACTGGACTGAGACTGGGCTGAGTAGTGGACTGAGTACGGGACTGAGTACTGGACTGAGTACTGGACTCAGTAATGGACTGAGTACTGGACTGAGTACTGGACTGAGTACTGGACTGAGTACTGGACTGAGTACTGGACTGAGTACTGGAGTGAGTACTGGACTGAGTACTGGACTGAGTACTGGATTGAGTACTGGACTGAGTACTGGACTGAGTACTGGACTGAGTAGTGGACTGAGTACTGGACTGAGTACTGGACTGAGTACTGGACTGAGTACTGGACTGAGTACTGGACTGAGTACTGGACTGAGTACTGGTTGAGTATTGGACTGAGTACTGGACTGAGTACTGGACTGAGTACTGGACTGAATACTGGCCTGAGTACTGGACTGAGTACTGGACTGAGAGCTACTCACCTGAGAGCTACTCAACTGAGAGCTACTCAACTGAGAGCTACTCAACTGAGAGCTACTCAGCTGAGAGCTACTCAACTGAGAGCTATTCAGTAGAGTAGCTCTCAGTAGAGTAGCTCTCAGTACAGTACCGGTACCTGTATTATTACCAGTACCGGTACCGGTACCAGTGTAGGAATAAAATTCATTATATTTTATAAAATTTTAGTTTATTTAAGTTTTGAAGTCGTTTTAATTGTGAAGTTTGTATTGTAAGAATCAGAAAATATTTTATAAAAACAATTACAGAAAACAATATGATATAAAATTTATATTTATATTTAAGTATACAAAGTATTTTAAAATCAAGTATCTACATCTACTCCCCCTTCAATAAAAGAATTATGTTTTGTATTAAATTATTTATGTTGAATGTTAATTTTTGTTTTCGGTGCCGCAGTTATGTTTTCATCGTTATTTCTTTCATTATCAACAAAAGCGGGCTTTAAATTATCAATAGATACCGAAACATCCGAATTATCTTTTCGAATTTTAAAATATTTATCATTTCTCTCTACTACTTTGTAAGGCCCTTCATAAGGAGGATTTAAACCAAACTTTTGACTGATAAACTGATAAAAGAAATGACTGATAAACGAAATGACTGATAAACGAAATGACTGATAAACGAAATGACTGATAAACGAAATGACTGATAAACGAAATTACTGATAAACGAAATGACAGATAAACGACTTGAATGATAAACGAAATGACTGATAAACGAAATGACTGATAAACCAAATGACTGATAAACGAAATGACTGATAAACGAAATGACTGATAAACGAAATTACTGATAAACGAAATGACTGATAAACGAAATGACTGATAAACGAAATGACTGATAAACGAAATGACTGATAAACGAAATGACTGATAAACGAAATGACTGATAAACGAAAAGACTGATAAACGAAATGACTGATAAACGAATTGACTGATAAACGAATTGACTGATAAACGAAATGACTGATAAACGAAATGACTGATAAACGAATTGACTGATAAACGAAATGACTGATAAACGAAGTGACTGATAAACAAAATGACTGATAAACGAAATGACTGATAAACGAAATGACTGATAAACAAAATGACTGATAAACGAAATGACTGATAAACGACTTGACTGATAAACGAAATGACTGATAAACGAAATGACTGATAAACGAAATGACTGAAAAACGAAATGACTGATAAACGAAATGACTGATAAAAACGAAATGACTGATAAACGAAATGACTGATAAACAAAATGACTGATAAACGAAATGACTGATAAACAAAATGACTGATAAACGAAATGACTGATAAACGCATTGACTGATAAACGAAACGGCTGATAAACGAAATGACTGATAAAAACGAAATGACTGATAAACGAAATGACTGATAAACGAAATGACTGATGAACGAAATGACTGAACTGAGAGCTACTGAACTGAGAGCTCTCAGTAGAGTAGCTCTCAGTAGAGTAGCTCTCAGTAGAGTAGCTCTCAGTAGAGTAGCAGTACCAGTACCGGTACCATTACCAGTACCGGTACCAGTGTAGGAATAAAATTCATTATATTTTATAAAATTTTAGTTTATTTAAGTTTTGAAGTCTTTTTAATTCAGAAGTTTATGATGTAAGAATCAGAAAATATTTTATAAAAACAATTACAGAAAACAATATGATATAAAATTTATATTTATATTTAAGTATACAAAGTATTTTAAAATCAAGTATCTACATCTACTCCCCCTTCAATAAAAGAATTATGTTTTGTATTAAATTATTTATGTTGAATGTTAATTTTTGTTTTCGGTGCCGCAGTTATGTTTTCATCGTTATTTCTTTCATTATCAACAAAAGCGGGCTTTAAATTATCAATAGATACCGAAACATCCGAATTATCTTTTCGAATTTTAAAATATTTATCATTTCTCTCTACTACTTTGTAAGGCCCTTCATAAGGAGGATTTAAACCAAACTTTTGATTATATTTAACAAAAACATACTCACAGTCCGTTAAATTTGGAGGAATATAACTTCTGTTGTTACCATGATGTGAAACGAAGTTACGAGTTTGGGAAAAATGTTCTTTTAATTTTTGAAGAATGAAACTAGAATTATTGTTCCCAAAATTTGTGCACGGTTTAACTAACTCACCAGGAATTCTAAGGGTTTGCCCATAAACCATTTCTGCTGGTGAGCATTTAAGGTCCTCTTTTACAGAATTTCTTAAACTAAGCACGATTATAGGAAGTTGATCTGACCAGTGCAGTGGATCGTTCAAGGCTATTATAGACGCCTTAAGTTGACGATGAAATCGTTCTACCATTCCATTTGACTGAGGGTGATATGCAGAAGTATGAATTTTTTGTATTCGAAGTATTGAAGACAGATCAGAAAATAAACTGGAGGTAAACTGGGCTCCCCGATCTACTGTAATTTTTAATGGAATTCCAAAACGAGAAATGTAGTTATGAACAAACGATTTAACTATGCTCTCAGACGATATGTTCCGCAAAGGATAGACTTCTGGCCATCTCGTCGTTCTATCTATTATTTATATCCTTTTGAAACAGGTAGTGGGCCTACAATATCCATATGTATATGTTCAAATCTGCACTTGGGTACATCAGTTTCAACCTTCGGTGATTTTGTATGCATTGTGACTTTTGATTGTTGAAAATTAAGACACTCTTTGACCCATAATTTAATATTTTTGCTCATCAGTGGCCAAAAATATCTCTTTTCTACCATTTTCTTAGGTCGAAAAATTAGCAAACAAAAAAGTTAAAGATAAATGTTATTGAAATTCATATTTTATTTAAATAACATGGTTTTATTGAATATAATTCTTGTCTATTTTTTTCTGTGTACTATATTATGTAATGGGATAAGACATTTCGCTAGATGAGGTAAACATCTATGGTAATAATTAATCATTCCCAGAAATTTTTGAAGTTTCTTAATCGTCAAAGGCTTTTCAAAATTACTAATTGCTTCAACGCGGTTTTTTGAAGCTTGTATACCATCCTTTGAAATTTGGTAAGTCAAAAAATTTATTACTTCTTGACCAAAAATACATTTTGAGGATTTAATATTTAATCCATACTTTTTGAGTTGTTCAAATACCATCCTAAGGTGTTCTAAATGTTCCATCTCATTTGTGCTTGAAACTAAAATATCATCTACATATGTAAAAACAAAATCAAATTCAAAAAATACTTCGTTTATAAATCTTTGAAAGGTTTGAGCCCTGTTCCTTAATCCAAAAGGCATTCTGACAAATTCAAACATTCCAAATGGGGTTGTAATTGCTGTTTTAGGAATATCTTCAGGTGCAACCGGTATTTGGTGATACGCCCTTACTAAGTCAATTTTTGAAAATATGTTCTTTCCGTACATGTCAAAATTAAAATCTTGTATATTAGGTAACGGGTACCTATCTAGAAGAGTGATACAGTTTAAACGGCGATAATCACCACAAGGTCTCCAATCATTAGCATCCTTTTTGGGCACTAAATGTAGTGGAGAAGCCACATGAGACATCGAAGGACAGCAAACGCCAATTTTTACTAAATATTAGAATTCCTTTTTCGCTACAGCTAGTTTAATTGGATCCAAATGCCTGGGTCTTGAAAAAGGTAGTGCCCCATTGGTTGTAATTCTGTGCAAAGTATTGTGAGCTACAACCTTTTCATAATTAGGTTCTGATGTAATTTGCGGATATTTATCTAATAGGGCTGTGAATTTATTCACGGAAGCTAAAACTTTTAAACAGAAAATATCGCTATATCCAGATAAACCTCCTGTCTTTAGTTTTGTCAATGAATCCTGAAGCTGCTTATTTTTCATATCGACTAAAATGTTAAAATGTTCCAGAATATTTGCACCAATAATTGGAGTATTGATATCAGCTAAAATGAATGGAAAGCGAAAATCTCTTCTTAAGCCAATGTCTAAGCTTAAAATCTTATTACCAAACGTGTTAATATTCGAACCGTTTGCAGCCGATAAAAGTATATCTGAATTTTGTTCACAATTGTTGAAGTTTGAAACAGGTACGACAGATACACATGCTCCGGTATGAATAAGAAAATTTAGTTTATTGATCCGATCTTTTATAAATAGGCGACGAGATGGCGTAAAGTTTATCCTATCATCCGTCACCATCATGATAGGATTTTTTAATTTAAATTATTAGTATTCGAACTATTTGTTTGAAAATTACAAGGTTGTATACATTTGTGAGCATAAGAGCCAAATTTAAAATGGTACCAGCATTTATCAAATTTTTAGCGTGATCTATTTCTAGAGTTTCGCCGAAAAGTTGAACAACTCCTATCTCTGGATCTAGAATTTCTAAGTTCGGAAACCTCTAGCTTAAGATTTTCTAAATTTTGACACATTTCAGACGTAATTTTTGAAATATGTTGAAATATATCATGATTAATATTTAAAATGGTATTTAAAGTAATTTGAGATATTTCTTTACCGTTGGAAACATCCCACATTTTATCAGCAAGAGAAAGTTTATCTTCTATATTCTCTAAGTTAGATGATGATAAATGAATCTGAAGTTCTTTGGAAAGTTTCCGTAACCATAATTTGTATAGAAGTTTACTGCCTATCATAGAGACTGAACCAGATAAGTTCGACAAGTCTCTGTAAAATTTTGAAGGTTTTCGATCACCTATTTGCTTATCAGAAAACAATTTCTCCAATCTCCTTTCTTCACTGACAGAAAATCTTTCACATGAATGTTTTTTAAGGAATTAAAATTAATGCGTTAAAGGTGGTTTTTGTAAAATATCCAAAACTTTTGTAATAACCTCCTGTTGAAGGGCGACAACTACATGTTGATATTTATCAGTATCATCATTAATTTGTTTAATATTAAATTGAATTTCGGTTTGAATAAACCAAGCTTCTGGGCAAGACGTCCAGAAAAACGGTAGTTTAAGAGAAAAATTATTAACATTGTGACTAGTTGGAAAATCGAAAACCCAATTGTTCATATTTGAAAAATTTTGATTCTGAATAGTAGTAGTTTGTTGTTCAGTGTTTTCCATGATAGAAGTAGGTGTACTTTCTGAAAGTGGATTAACTATTGAAGTATTCAAGTATATTGCTTCGTCTAGTTGTGGTGCTTCTAACAGAATGTTGTTTCGTGTGAAAGATCTAGCTAGAACCATAATATATATATATGTATGTATGTTTAAAAAGGGGTAGTATTACATAATTTATTTAAAAACACACTAAATAAACTCAAATTAAAATAAAATTTTAAATTTAATTACAACGGATAAATTAAATTTAAGATAATTCCAACAAAATAATATTGTTAAGACTGAAGTTAATATGTCCGATAAATAGGTATGTTAGTTTAAGCTGAGGGTCTTTCAACACGTGTCTGAACACGTCAAATTATTTCTTAAATGTACCTTTCTTGACTTCGTTAAAATAAGAACTCTGTGCAGTTTCTATAATATTATTAAATCAAATTCATATCTATCTTATTTATTTAATTTTTCAAGATCAATGCGTAATCCTCAGTTAGTTATTCCAAAAATAAACAACACCACATTCGAAAGATCATTTCAGATAAGAGTATGCAGACTTTACAACGATCTTCCCCTTAGCATAAGGAATTTTGAACATTCTAGTTCTAGCTTCAAACACAAATTATACAAAGTTTATAACTAAACTAATCTGCTAACATATTTGAAAAGCGAAAACATATTTGGAAAGCGAAAACATAATTGGTAAATATGTCCAAATATGCAATGACGTAAGGGTTTACGTCAAAACATATTTAACTCGGCATATTTATCTTCACTCACTTATGTAGGCAATACCTTTTTGCGTCATGTTTTCCATTTATAGTCAACTTGATTTTTTTTATTTTTCCACTTTTTTCATATTTTCAAATTGACTTTGTTACGGCTTTTAGTGTTTTTTTTAATTGCGGAACTTATTTTTTTCGTGAAATTTTCTCAGACTTATTTCTTCTTTAGATATTTATCATCACAAAAAATAAATAAAATGAAGATACACAAGCTTTTCATGTTTTCTGTGACAGCCGGCTTAACAGTTCTTCGTTGTTTTGAGGCTTAAATTGTCGTTGAAAAAGAAAACTGAACATAAATGAAACCAAAAAGTATGCTGTAAAATATTAGATGCGGAGAAACCCTACAGTATGCTAAAAATTTAAACAAATACATATAGTATATCTGTGAACTTTTAACAAAACAACTTAAGTCTAATTTAAAAATTTTTTGAGGAGAGCAAAAATACTGTTAAGAGTTTCATATACATCTTTTTAATATTTTCTTAACGTAACACTCAATACATTTTCTTACGAGTTTAATATTTTTTTCCAGAACACTCACTATATTTTGAATTTAAAACAATTCAGATGTATAATCTTCGATGAGTTTTAACATAAACTCCTTATTTACACACTAAACAATTTCAATTAAATTAAAAAACTATTGATAACATTCAATACATTTTTTATGGATGCAAACCATGATTGATTGATTGATTGCAATATAATAATATTTAACAGAGTTCACAAAACTATTAAATATTTAGAAGTACAAAACTACGCTGTTATATTAGTATATGAGCTATTCCACCTCAAATCAGCCAACGGGTGGATCTCACCATCTTCGATTTTGATAAAACTTTGTGTGGAATTTTTGTTAGTATATTAAAGTAATGGATATCAAATTTTGCATTTCTAACTCCTTCGGTTATGGAGATATGACGTTATCAAAACTAAAAAAATTATATCTATAAATTTGAGTTTACTTAAAAAATTCTCAATATTTGCAAAAGTGGTTAAGTTACAGAACATACTATTAAAGAACATACCGTTCCCAAGGCTGTAAAACCCCCTCCACAATAACGTAACCTAACATTTTTGGGGAAGCACAAAATCATGTTAAAAACATTTTTATATTTCGAAAATTTAAAATCGCCATATCTTAAAAAACGGTAAGTTTAAAATTAAAAAAAATATATATTTTGTTTCACTCTCGTGTCTACCGGGATTACTTAGCCCCAAAGTGGTAAAATTCTAATATTTATATAAAGTTATTGACAAAGTTGTAGAAATAGTTAGAAAACTTAAAAAAATTAAACTTAAACTAAAACTGGTTTCTAAGATAATTATGGGTAGGTGAACCAGAAACTGAAATTTATTTATTTGTCCTACAAGCCGTTTTCGAGATATCCGCGAAAAACCTGATTGGTTGAAGAAATTGCGTTTTTTCGCGGATATCTCAAAAACGGTTCATAGGAAAAATAAAAGGAACTTAAGATTTTATATCTGTGTTTTAATTATATTAAAAACATTCAATATCGAGTTTCATCAAAATAAGAGCGGGGAGATCCATTTCACCTCTTTTCTTAGTTGATTTGAGGTGGAATAACTCATATAATGTTTAAATTGCATAAACAATTAAACGTAGTAATAATGCGTACTAAAAATGAGTAACGTTCAATACACAGAACTGCGATAAAAATATAATTTCTATAATTTTTCATAAATTTGATGTATAAAATAAGAAAATCAAATGCAAATATTCCAAAGTCCTTATGAATTTACTCTTGTTTGTTGAAAAATTCAAACATACTTTCTTAATGTGAAAAATCAATAGCATGCAATTCGGGCACGCTATTTTGCAAGAAGAGAGTATCCAACAAAAAAAGTGTTATGTTTCTGAAAGCAGCAAATGAACGTTCATGCCTTCCACATATGATGTTTTGAAGCGCCTCCAAAGGTTAACGGTGATACAATTGGATGACGCAAAAAAGACGAAGAGACATGATTTTAGAGCATTTTACACATTATGTAACCCTCTATAGAGGGGAGGGGGTTAAGGATTTGTTACAGACTAGATAATTGATGCTGCAAATTTTTCCAAAAACTTTACGGAAGGGAAGGGGGGGGGGGGGGGTTGGTGTATAAAACTAGCGTTACGTAATATGTGAATAGTTCCTTATGTCAAAAACAAGAGCGTCCATGTGACATATCGCGAAAAATAATTACGCAAGTTCGAAGCGCTTCTCGAAGCAGGAGAAACAACAACCACCAGCTTCTTGCGCTTATTAACCTGCTTCGACGGAAGCAGTAGTTTTTGCTGGGTATAAACAGTATTTTCGTTCTTTGTTTTTAACACATAATGGACAGTCTTGCTAAAGCAGATGTAATTTTCAAAATTGTGCCTTTCCCAGGAAAAATTTTGTTCGCAAAGTAATGAGTTAAAATGCTAAAAAAACATACCCGTCTCTTCTATCTTCTTTGGCATTTTATGCCATTGGAGGCAAGTACTTACCACATTTGATTACAAATACTAAATTATAAATTTCAATATTTAGAAAGCATTAAATACACAAAACACAATAAAAATTAAATGCCTCTGCTAAGCATTGAACTCATGCCGTTATCAGTTTTTGTGTTATATATTTTATGCCAAGTGTTTTACTCACTAGGCTACTGCACAACTATTTTGTTACGGGCTTAAAACTTGTGTTCACAAACATGAACACAATTTAAAAAAATCTATTTTGCTTCCGCAGGGGTTGAACTGTTTATCGTCTGTATGGTAAGCAGATACACTAGTACCCTGCTAATAAGAGAATAGATGGCTTGTTTAATTACTAGTAAGTAATTGTTCAACTACTGTAAAATAATTCAGACGGTATGTAGTTTGTGGTTGAAAAGTATGTTGTTCGATAATTACAACTCATTAACAAACTTTTGCTGGGCTATTTTTATGAAATATTTTATATACTTTCTACGGACACGATAAAAAACATTGTAAATGAGAATCACGCATATTAAAACTTAAATATCTTTGAATAAGCCCAAAAGTAGGCTGTGATTTTCTGTTTCATATTAAACATCAATAGTATGCTACATAATTAATTATATTACTGGTCATTATTTACAAACAAAAAAAAACACGTCAAAATACTTTCATATAAATAGTTAATTATTTGCAAACCAGAATTTAATTAAATATTTATTACATCTAAATAGAATTTAATTATTTGGTGGTTTTCTGCTCGTTTGCGTTTTTTTTCGATGCATTTAAATTAAAGTTAATTTATTTTTTTATACCCCAGACAATAAACGTTTTTTTTATTGCCCTCGCTAATGCATGGTAACAATATTTAGTGTAAAGGAATGCATACATAAATAAAGAGTAATACTGCATTTTACTGATAACTTTATGGCTTGTTCGTTTAATTAAATTTAAATTAAATTTGATGTTTTGTTGTTAACAAGATAAAAGGATTCGCTTGGGTGAAGAAAAATTAAAAAAAACTAATGAAGCTTTTTACAATGTTTTACATTAGCGGAGTTCAGCAAAATATTGTAGCTTTTTTATGAAATTTTGTGTATATTGTTGAATTTCAGACAAAAGCTACGATATATTGCATTTGCACTTTCGCCAGACCATTTGCATTAGAGTAATTCCATTTAGGCGGGTGTGACTTTCAGCATAAATTCTGTAAAATTTTTACTATAACGTACACAATAATTTTGGTATAACTGTCTGTTCAAAGTGCTTTTAGCTGTATTACGTATTTACTGTTTGACAAAAAATCAGTTTTCTTAACAAAAACTATTTTTAAAATGTGACGGGTGTGACCGACGGGTGTGACCTAATGCGAAAATTTCACAAATTCGAAGAAATAAAACTTTGTTGATTTAATTAATATAAATAATATAAAGATAACCCCATAAGAAAATAATAAGATATTAAATTATTTGCTATCCGTTCTTTTATAGACAGCAGAATACTCTAGCTGAGTATTTTTTTAAATTCAATAAAAAGCGAAAAAAGTATATTCTTTTCAGAGATAAGGGTTTTTATTAATAATGAGAAAGGGAAGAAAAGAAAATCTGAAATAAATATTAAACATACAAAGAGGGAGAGCAAAATGTTTCGTGGATGATCATTTAAAAGTGCCTCAAATTGCTTAAAAAATATTAAATAATGTATTTTGTTTATTTTTTCTATAATTTTCATGCTCTAAAAAACATCAATTGAGAGATTTTTATTATAAATAAGAAACTTATTTTTTTCTTGCATAGGGCCGTTTACTGAAATCTGCTATTGGTGAAAGTTAAATAAATTATGGTTACATAGCAGCATGGCTTACCAATCTAATTTGCTGCTAATTTTATAACAAAGTGCACGTTCATAAATACAGAAACAATGCATCACGACGACAGTATATTAAAAACTTTGCAGGACTTGCTGTACAACGAACTATTTATATTAAAAGAGTTGTCAGCTTTGTCGCATTTTTTATTTAATCACATCAAGTAATTCCTTCTGCAATACGTTAGTCATCATAAAATGAAGAAATATTAAGTTTATATTGTGTTATTGTTGTTTTATCTTAATTGACAAACACTTTTAGTTTAGTAGTATTACTTTACAACATGTTTACAACATTTTATTGTTATTATATTAATGCATTTAAAATTTCTTTAGAAACCATAAAAAACAATAATAACGCTGTACAACAAAATTTAAAATGTTGTGTGATATTTTAGCACTAATTGTGAATAATTACGAAATAAACCCTTAACATATTTTAAGTTTAGACTTATTTCTGCCGTTCAAGTTGACTTTTAAACTTTAGAGTTTTTGAGGACTTTTGTAATAGTAGAATTTTATGAAAAATACTTTTGTTGGGCAATTTAGCGATCTATCGCTGTTTAAGAGAAACTTTTCGGCTCTTTTCGAAAAAAATTACAAAAAGATCAATACCAAAAAGAGTTAGAGGGTTAAACTATTCCAGAAAAATTTTCCTCACAGTCTTTTAAATAAAAGTGCTGAACACACTTTATACCTAAAATGTAAGGCTTGGCTTGCAAGATTTTTTATGCCGATTCACTATTTTTTTTAGTAAACAAAGCAATGTTACGGTTTTGTTTGCTGGGAAATGGGATTTCTGGTATCTGTCAGAATAAATTGCACAATGTTAATCTGACAACCTCATAGAAGTTGATTTTTTTCTTTTCGCGCTCGTTTGTCTGTCTGCCAATTCCTTTTCTTATTCGTTAGTCATTTTAATTGTGCCTTTTAGTGGGAAAGGTCAGAAACAAATTAGTTGCTGCGCTCACCGCAGCCAGACACTCTAACTCGGTTACCGAGCAGTGTCTCTGTGCCCTACTGAGCTTCAGTGAATAAAAGTAGATCGGTCTTTCCCTTCCCTTATCATCTAACTGACACAACACCGCCCCAATTCCTATGCTTGATGCATCGCACAAAAATTATAAATGGTTTCTTGTAATCGGGATGTAGAAGAACTGGTGCAGAACAAAGAGCATCCTGGAGATGTTTCATTGCTTCCAATGCACTAGGATTCATTTCAAACCTCTTTATTTTTCTTTAACAAATCTGACACGGGCGCTCTCAAGGTCGAGAAGTCCTTCACAAACTTCCAATAATAATTGACAAGTCCAAGGAATCGGCGGATTTCCTTGGGACTTCTATGGGTTTCGAAATAATTAACTGCACTGAATACAACCATTTCCTATTAAAACCCCTAGGTAGTTCACTTTTCTCATGCAAAATCAAAATTTTTTCTAAATTTATTGTGAGGCCACTCCTATGTATATTCCTGGCTACTTTTTCTAACAAATCCATATGCTCATCGAACGTTCGCGAAAAGACGAGAAGATCGTCTAAATACACGAATACTCTCAACTTCAATTATGATGAAATAACGTGGTCCATTAATCGCAACATGGTCTGTGGAGAATTGCAAAGGCCAAACGGCATTACAGTGTACTGGTAGCAGGCGCGGACACAAGGGGGGAAAAGGATATCCCGCCCCCCAAAACGAGTAAATTTCTATAGAGTTTCTAAAAGAAGTTTGGGAGTATGTTTTACTTAGAAGAAATCTGGAGCTCCAGTTTCCCAAATGGTGGTCCTCGCTCTGACCGAGCAGTGACCAGTGAACGAGCCTATCATGACTCCTAACACCTTCCTATTCATACCCATTAGCAATTTGAATCTTCCTAAGTCAAGTTTTGGCCACATAGCCCTTGAGACTACAATCCTCCCTACTCTTCCATAAACGGTTGGTCTTGTCCAACACCCAATTACTGAGTTCCTAATAGTAATGACCCCACGGAAATTTAACCGATCTGTCACATATTGCTTCACCTAACGCCGAAACTATTTTCGTCAGCTCATCGGCAGTTTAATTTCCCTCAACATTCCAGTGGACCAGGAACCCAACATAGTCTGACAGTCTATTTGTCCATGAGCAAGTTGATGGATCTCCTACAGTCACTAACTAGTTTCGATTTGACACTGTGTCCCTTCAAAGCTTTTAGCGCCACCTGACTGTCGACGTAGAAGATTACCTCCTCGCCTTGAGCTACATTTCTGGCCGCCAGTGCCGTTACCCTGATGATCGCCAGAATCTCTGCTAGGAAAACGATGCGTTCATTCAGTAAAGAGGACTAGCTCCGTTTTCTCTGGGTTGACCCCAAGTCCCTTGTTGCTAGCCCAGAAACTTTCCCGCTGCCAGTAAAACCACGTCGTCCGCATAAGCGACTATCTTTCGGCCGCTAAGAACTACCTAAGAACTACGTTCATCGAAAGCAGCCACAATAGAGGTGATAGAACTCCACCCTGTGGCGTAACCCTAGTCACTGATTGCCATTAATTGCCATTTGACTTGATTTTTAAAGAGGTTTTAGTCATTCCACTACCCAGTATACAGCACTAATTTAATTAGGATTGGGCGATTTCTGATGCTTGTTGTTCCTCTTTCGAGCACCGTTACCAAAGACTTTCTATAACGTATTGTGAGATATCGTTAACAGAATAAAAACTAACTGAAAGTTGCAGAACAATCCCCTCCTTAACATTATTACTTCGGCATTCACTATAAATAATAATGTGGACATTGATTCCACTGTAGACTTTCTTAATGAATCTTTCCGATACGACACTAGCTTGGCAGAAAAACCAGAAGTTTGTAAGGTTAAGGGCAAACCAGCTTGGAGGAGTCCTGACATTGCACATTCGCTCAACGAATGTTGTAAATTATTCAATAAAATCCAAAGATACCAAACCTCATTGAATACATACAAAAAGGCACTTACTATTTTCCAGAGCTTAGCAAATGGCAAGAGCATTTGAATACTAGTCAATTACTGTCGACAACGATTAGTCAAGCGACAGCTGTTTGCTGCCATGTTGGCGTGATGTTGACAAACAAATAATGACTTAATAAGAGGGACTAACAACATCAGTCAGTTATATGCAGCTATATACAGAAACCAACTGGACTATGATGAGTAGTCATGCAATGCTGAGCGTACTACTTGATTGATACAGAATTTCTTTAAAACAACAAGGGCTGGTACTGGCTGTATAACTGAGTCGCCCAACACAGTCATTGTCCCTCTGGACAGTGACAGATTAAAATAGGCGATACACAGCTTTGATCCATTTAAATCTGCGCGACCAGATGGAATAATTCCAGCTGTTCTACAGCGATGTGCGGAACTAGCTGTACTTTGGCCACATGTTATATACAAGGAGTGTTTGAAAGGGTCATATGCAATGTATACATATATTATACATATGCTATTATGCTGAAACAGGTGTATAGTTGTCTCTATACCCAAGGGTATAATGCTAAAACTTAACTGGTACTTTTTACCAAGAACTACAAAGTTAAAAGCTTTGTGCCTCCAAAGCTTATTCGGACCACCTTAGTAGTCTCGGAGAACGCTAAATATCTGGCTGTAATCCTTGATGGCAAATTATTATAGAACCTAAATATCGAATCTAGAACGACGAGAGTGATCTCTAAAGTTAAAGTTGTTGCAGGCTAGGGGATTGGGATGCAACTTAAGTTTTTTTTATATACACATGTTGTCACATGTTTTGAAAATACAGTCTTTACTAATAGAGCATCTAGATCTTTGTGAATGCACTGGTTTCTGACATACCACGCTGCTGCTGCAATCAAACGAATAATTTTGTTTTGTCACCTTTGTACTCTATATTTGATGGTGAGGCAGTGCCCCTTAACTGACAACCATAGCACCAAATTGGTTTTAATATTGAGTTGTATAGAAGAAGTTTAGGCGAAGTGTAGAATTTCTCCCAATTAGCCAATTAATTTGATGTGGGTCTTCCATGTTTGACGACGATGGAGGGGTGATCTCCTAGGTATGAACACGGATGAGGCAGCATTGCGGCTTTCGAAAACAACGTGTAGGTTGTGGACTACATTAATGTTAATTTAATTATTCTTTAACGTACTTAATTTACTTCATTGTTGTTTCATACATGAAATACGAGTATGTATAAAGCGAAAGGAGCATGATACGTTTCTTAATTTTTTTGTAATTCTAATTTAATCATTTTATAATAAATGAGAACATTGCTTTCAAAAATCGTCATCATAAAATATTTTATAAATTTAAGTATGTGTATAAACATGTAAATATATAATTAAGACATATTTTTGCATTTATGCCAAAAATAAAATATATATGTATACTTATAATTATACTTTAGACGTTTCTTTCAAGATCACAGAATTGAAATGTTTATTATATGAGAATTTACTGTTGCCGTTTAAAGAATTTCAAAGATAAGATATTAATTTTGTCTTTTATTATACAATAAATAAAAATGTACGGTATGAAAAGAAATTGTGAAGGTCTTCCTTGTTGTTGCCTGATAACAAACTACATATATATAAATGTTTATACATATTTATGTACATATATAAATAAAAAATAAAAAAATTACTTGAATATAAAAAATTTAGCACCACAATAAGTATAAAAAATTTTGTCAATACACAGGTGGTAAAAATGACAAATTTTGTGTAAAATTTATATGTACATATTTAATGTTAAATTTAACCAACTTGATGGTTTGTTAAAATTTGAATTTTCTAAGAAACAATACAAAATAAATGAAAACTTATTTGATTTATGTTGGAAAAGTTCATAGAGCCGTGAAAAAATAAATAAATAAAAAATACAAACATATAGATGGAATTCACAAGGTAGTCCTAAATGTTCTAACTGTTGTAGGTACTAACGTTATACAATAGTTGTACGTTTGTTGTTGATATTCTCAATAAAAAAATATAATACAACTTATGTATATATGTTTTTATGGTGTGCTATGTATGTACATAAATATTTTTTATTTAATACTTTGATGTTTAATTTTTGAAGTTTTTTCGTCTTTAGTATTTGAACATATGACAGGGTATTCAAATATGTCCTATTTGAAATGTTGTACTATGTTAGTACCTATGACATTAGTACACCTTGTGAATTCTTTAATAATGTTGTTAGTTAGATGGTTTTGAGGCAAACATAATACAAAAAATTTAAAGAAGAAATAAATTAAGTAAACTAACTATAAAGTTTTTTTTGGTTATATTTATTTATTGATCTTCAATAAAATTGAACTAACAATAAGTAACCAAATCTTAACTCTAAAAATTTTTAATTTTTAAGTCCAGCCAATGCCAGAGAAAAATATTTGTTTCAGCTGTTGGTTCTTTGGTTGCTTACGTCTCTCGTGTTCGGCTGAGAGCAAGAGTGTCCCTCCTTTTCAGCCGAGTGTGGCCTCTAAATTTAATGATGTTTCGGCCTAGGGGATTTGGGTGAAATTTTTTTATGTATGTTGTCACGTGCTTAGAAAACACTGTCTTAACAAGCGGCACATCTAGATCTTTATGTATTCGCTTGTTTCTGACACACCATGGGGCTGCTGTAATCGTACGGAGTATTTTGTTTTGTTGCCTTTGAATTTTTTCTACATTTGATGCCGAGGCAGTGCCCCATAACTGGATACCGTAGGACCATATTGGTTTTAAAATAGAGTTGTATAGAAGAAGTTTACCATCTAGGATTAGAGTAGAGTTCTTTCCAATGAGTCAATTCATTTGAGATGCTTATAATTTCATTTGGGTCACCTTTGCATTTATTTATTGCGAATATTGATGCTGCCTTGAGGAACTCCGGCTTCAATCGGTTGCGGAGGGCTTTAGAAAATTACCTTCCGTAATAACAAATTTTCGCTCAGTTAAGTAGCTTTCTAAAAGCTGGAGGGTGTTTGCGGATAGGTTTTGTTTTAGTTTATGTATCAAATGCCTGAGAAACATTGATGAAGAGCGCATTACAATACTTCTTTTTTTCGAAGGTTTTTCTAACCACACAGAAAAAAATAAGTTTCGTTTTTGATAACAAAAATCCCGGTATTCAATAATTTTTTTTTCAAATTTCCTGTGATAAAGAATTCCGCTATATTGATAGCAAAATTATTTCAAAAGAAAAAAATATAAATTAAAAATAATGTTGACATGCCTGGGATACGAACTCGGGCTTCCCGGTCGTAAAGCTTGCTCTCTACAGCCGAGCCATGTCCCAGTTATATTTTTATGAGATAAAACTTGTTTTAAGTACTTTTGTATGAAAAGAAGAGATATAACCGGCATGGGGTAGAAATACAAACAACGAAATATTGTATTAAGTTAATGACAAATGTTATTGAAATTCATATTTTTTTCAATAACATGGTCTTATTGAACATAATTCTTGTCTATTTTTTTCTGTGCACGTTCACGAGTCTATGTGTTTGTTCAATCGTGCTATGTTGTCTCCTTAAATCGAATTGGTGGTTTGGAATGCATCCAGTACGATTTAGTATGACGATTTTTTTAGTTTTGGTGATTTTATCGTTCTGGCGTATTTTTTTTGTTTTAACTTTTTTTCGCTTTTTGGTGATATATTTAGTTGTAGCAATTAATTTTAGCTTTGGCGCTTTTTGCCAGTTTTGGTGCTTTTTTTAGTTCTAACGATTTTTTTTTTTTGGTTTTGACACTTTTTCGTTTTTGGCGATTTTTTCGGTTTTTAACGTTTTTTAGTTTTGGCGCTTTTTTTGCCGCTTTTTTTCGTTTTGGTGATTTTTTTCCATTTTTGACCATTTTTTTTCGTTTTTTGACAATATTTTTAGTTTTAGCTTTTTTTAGATTTTAGTGCTTTTTTTCGTTTTGACGACTTTTTCGTTTCTGCGTTTTTTTAAGTTTTTTGGCGATCTTTTTAGTTTTTGTGATTTTTTGCGTTTTAGCGATTTTTTAGTTTTAGTGCTTTTTTTCTTTAAGCGCTTTTTTCATTTTGGCGATTTTTAGATTTGAAATTTTTTTTGTAATTGTAGAATTTTTTATTTTTAGCATTTTTTAAAATTTGAAGTTTTTACATCTTACGGTTTCCAAGACAGCAAATTGTCTAAATGACATAGACAAAATTATATTAACTGATAGAACACCCTTCAATTTTTATTGCTTTAAACATCGGTGTTAATTGGTGTAGTCTATTCTACAGACTTCACAAATTAACACTAACTTTGAAAATTTAAAGTGTCTATATAAGTGTCTGTATATTACGTTAGTATTTCAACATCTTTGGTTGCTCGCCGTAGAACACCCTTTAATTTGTAACTGTCATATATTTGTTGTTGTAGCGACAAAAGTTTTACGCATTCTGTGAAAATTTCAGGTCCGTAGCTTTAACGGTTCCCGAGAAAACAGCCTGTCACAGACAGACAAACAGACAGACGGACAGCTTAGCGAAAACAATAGGGCTCCTTTACAATTTTGGTTTACGGAACCCTAAAAAGAAGGGGAAAGAAAATAATTCTGATGGATCTGTGTTTATGGAAACGTGTTTGCGAAGGACTGTCTTGTGCCATATGGCGAATTTGCGGCCACGTGAGTCCTCGTTGCCGCTGCTGTGCTTCTACTGATCTTTTCCATGTTGTTCTTTGACGTTCAACATTCATTCCGTCTCATTTGCTTTGTAGTCAACGCGCTAACCAATGAAGCCAACAGCACCTGAACTTTAAAGTTTTTTTGCATGTCTTTTATTGCTTAACACTTTAACAAAGCGATGCAGATCCACGTGAAATTATTTTTCATGAGATTATGTTGATAGATAACCTAAATTTATTGTCTTAAGGTCTTTGATCCATGTAATTTGAAGTGACTTTAAAGCTTTCAATTTATCATATTATATGTAAGCTTTTTCAGGCAAAATATCTTAATTGGATTACTATTACTATAGTGCTGCCATACTGTGTTTTAATACCCTTTTAAATTACACTCTCTTCTCTTACTTTGTCGTGTTCTACAATTTCTTTTCAAACTTAATAGAAAAAGGGAAATTACAATATTTACTTTTTCTATTAAATATCACATCTAGATGTAGTTTTTTTTCTTTTCTTGATGATGATTTGATTTATTTGCTTGCAAATGATTTGTAAGTGTTTTAAAGAAAAGAAAATTGAAAAGAAAAAAAAAACAAGACCAACCAAGAAAAACGCCATGTAATAGAGAAAAAATTAAATTATGCGTTACTAATGGACTTTACTTAAGGAAAAAAAGCACATACAAAGATATTTAAACTCTAACCACACAAACGGAAATAATACTAGTAATTTTTTATAAAAAAAATCTAAAGGTCAACTTTGAAAAATGAGTTTTTTATAAAGCAGAAACAAAAAAATCTATAGAAAAACTTTAAGTGGATGGATTTATTTGTTATCTACCACCTGGTGAGTTAACGGCTCAGGTTAAGAGAAATTACTTCATATAATACGGACAAACGGCACGAATATTTGATAAAATGACAGTCACAAACACCTTTTTGACAAAAATTAATTTAAGGCTAACAAGAATACATCAAAAATATATAGTTAAGTTTTTTTCTTTCGAAGTACATATTTGCCTCGTCTTACAGTAACTTTACTAAATCATGTTAAATGCCTACTTTAACTATTTTTCTTCTTCTTCTTGTTTCTCGTTGACATTTCAAGGAGTTTTATTTAACTACTTAAACTATTTTCTGATGTCAGTGAAGTATGCTACTGATAAAAGTTATTAATGCCTCCTTACGTTATGCTAGTGTTACTGGTTTGAATAAATGAATACTTAAACCTCCTTCTTTTAAGCAAAACTGACATTTTCCACATATATAAATAAAACTGGAAAAGAGAAGTTTACCCTACGGAAGGCAATGAAAAAATATTACGCAGGAAAAAAAAGCTATAAAGTAAGCGGTAAAAGGAATTTTAGAAGCAGGAAAATAAATTTACATCTAAGTCGACTATTATCGCCTAAAACTATGCAATATATTTCCAATTTTTTAATATAAATATATTTTTTATATGGTACTACGAGTATAATGGCTTCAATAGTACTTAAAAACACATTTACGGTTTGTGCCTTGTTGACATTACGTCAAAATATGTCAACTGTTAAGTAGAGGAGGCACACAAAAACAAATAATAAAATTGCTATTCATACATACCACATGCAACTTTATGTGTTCAAATGCTTCTTGACATTAAATATTTTAAAGGACTATAAAAAACTAAACGCCTGTTCATGAAAACTAAAAGAAAAAAATTAAAAAATCGAATGAAAAATTTGGCATGCGAGTTAAACGTGTAAGGAAAAACACATTCTTTTTGAGATTTTCTACTATTGAAATAAAATATTTCTACAAATGATTATTTGATAGCATGAGGAAGAAAACTGCAAAACGACTTTGCCTTGGGATATCTTTCGAATTAAAAAAATCATCGTTAGAGTAAAAAACAAACTTTTTGCAGTGTCATATTACGAAGTTGGAACCGCTATCGGCAAAGCACATCAAAAGAAAGGTCAACGAATTAAAAATAAGTGACTAAGCCGACAGACCATATATTTAGGGTTCGTTACGGTGCCCGTCTGTCTGTATGTCACAGGCTTCTATCTCGAGAACCGTAAGAGGTACGGATCTGACATTTTCACAGAACATGTGTAACTATGGTCGATACAATATTAAAAGTTTATGAACGCTAAAATATAAAGGGTGGTCTAAAGCGAGAAACTAAACATATTGAAATCCTAATATAATATGCAGACGCTTGATATATAGACACTTGACATTTTCAAAGTTGGTGTATTATTATACAGATTACACCAATAAATACTGCAATTTAAACAATAGAAAAATTAGAGAGTATTCTATCAGTTAATGTAGTTTTGACAATTACCTGTATCTTGGAAACCGAAAGAGGCAAACTTTTGAAATTTTCGCAGCTAGTGCAGCATTTTAAAAAGGCAACAGTAACGAATGCTAAAAAGCACGCAAACTAAAAACTGAAGGGTATTCCATCAGGTAATGTAATTTTTAAATTAAGCTGTATCTTATCCACCGTAATAACCTGATATCAGATACTTGAAACAAGCAGAATTAACAATTAATGGGCTAGTTAATAAACGAAGAGTATCCCTCAAGTAATGCAAGGAACAACCCGAAAAGTAAATCGCCAAAACAAAAAAAAATCGCCAAAACGAAAAAAAAACGCAAAAAAGCCAAACGAAAATACCCCAAAATTAAAAATAACCAAAACGGAAAAATGAAATAAATTATGTAAGGTGCGACTTTGGCTCGTACACGAAGGGTTCCGTACGAATACACATAAATATGTATATCCCTTCTCGTTTTTCGCCCATTTTTTTTATTTTGGCGGTTTTTGTGATTTTTTGTTTAATTTTAGTTTTTCTATTTTTTAAGTATTTCGTTGTTTTTGGCGTTTTTTTAATTTTCGTGATTTTTCGATATTTTCTGGCGACTTTTAGCGATTTATTTTAGTTGTGGCAATTTTTTTAAATTTTGAAGTTTTTTTCCGTTTTGGGGATTTTTTTCGGTTTTTGGTGTTTTTTTCAGTTTTAGCGATTTTTTGGTTATGACACTTCTTTTCGTTCTGGCGATATTTTTTCTTTTTTTGTTATTATAGGTTTTTTGCAATTTTTTTTTTGCTGATTTTTCTGTTGAGTTTTTTTGGTTTTTTGTTTGTTTTGAAGTGTTTTTTTGCGCTTTTTAACGATATTTTTAAATTTAGCAATTTATTTTAGCTTTGGCGCTTTTTTCATTTTTGGCGCTTTTTCGGTTTTAGGGTTTTTTCGGTTTTTGGTGAGTTTTTAGTTTTAGCGATTTTTTTGGTTTTAAATTTTTTTTTCGTTTTGGTGACTTTTTCGGTTTTTGGCGGTTTTATTTAGTTTTGGCGCTTTTATTTTCGTTTTGGTGATTTTTGTTTGCAATTTTTGTAAATTTTTTCGTTTTTAATATATATGTATTTAGTTTTTGCGTTTTTTTTAGTTTTAGTGCTTTTTTCGTTTTGACTACTTTCTTCGTTTTTGTTGGTTGTTTTTAGTTTTTTGGCGATCTTTTTAGTTCTGATGATTATTTGCGTTTTAGCGATTTTTTTCATTTTTGTGCTTTTTTTCTTTAAGCGCTTTTTTATTTGAGCGTTTTTTCGTTTTGACATTTTCCAATTTTGGATTTTTTTACTTTTAGGGTATTTTAAAATTTCAAGATTTTACCTCTTACGGTTTCCAAAATACAGCAAATTGTCTAAATTACATAGTCAAAATTATATTAACTGATAGAATACCCGTTAATTTTTATTGTTTTAAATATCAATGTTAATTGGTGTAGTCTATTCTACTGACTGCATCAATTAACACTAACTTTGAAAATTTAAAGTGTCTATATATAACTGTCTGCATATTACATTAGTATTTCAACATTTTTCGTTGCTCGCTTAAGAACGCCCTTTAATTTTTAACTGTAATATATTTCTTGTTGTAGCGGTCAAAGTTTTAGATATTGTGTGAAAATTTCAGGTCCGTAGCTCTTACGGTTCCCTAGAAAACATAACATTAGTATTTCAACATTTTTCATTGCTCGCTTTAGAACACCATTTACTTTTTAACTGTCATAAATTTGTTATTGTAGCGGCCAAAGTTTTACATATTCTGTGAAAATTTCAGGTCCGTAGCTCTTACGGTTCCCAAGGTACAGCAGCTTGTCTAAATTACAAAGTAAAATTACATTAACTGACAGAACACCCTTAAATTTTTATTGCTCTAAATATCGGTGTTAATTGGTGTACACGAACTTTGAAAATTTAAAGTGTCTATATACATATAGTGTTTCAACATTTTTCGTTGCTCGCTTTAGAACACCTTTTAATTTTTAGCTGTCATATATTTGTTGTTGTAGCGGCCAAAGTTCTACATATTCTGTGAAATTGTAATAATTTTTAAAATTTATGCCAAAAAAAACTTGAGTTGGAACCAGAGCGCACTGTGGAATTGATAAAAGCGAATTGAATTCGGCACTGATGTCGCGTTTATTATCAATTCTCCTCCTTCTTTGTCACATAAATTTAAATGTTTGCTTTAAATATGTGTTTCAAATTAATTTATAAAAACTGATTTTAATATTTTTAACTTTATTAATAAATATGTTTTTCTCTCTTTTCAGGTAAAATTATGTTGCTCCATTAAAATCAATATAAAGATACAAGAATTTAATTAAAACCGACATTGTGACATTTAGGTAAGTTAATAAAGGACCGTAATAGTTACATGTATGAAGGCATTTTAAACATTTATTAATAAAGTTGACGAAGTGGCATTTTTCTGTAGTTTCTTTGACAATTTAATCATGTTAAATTGCCAGGATGTTGGTACGTGTATTAATATAAAACAAAATGTTTTAATTAATGCAACACTGTTTCCAATGTAATGTGTAGTTTAAAAAAATATGGTGCTGCCACGCAACTATTTATACTGTTTAGAGCAGCCCAGACACTATACAATAGTATTTAAATTTTTTTGTTCATATTGCTATCATTTTGCAGTATACTATGCAATAAGTTGCACAATACTTTAAAATCAAATATGGCACCCGTTTTCTCACAGTAAAAATGTAAAGAAAACACTGAACAATTTTGTCAATAGCAATAAAAACTCTTTTGATTGTTGTCAATATATTGTGCCACCTTCTAATATGGCATACACATTGGCTATATTATTGTACAATATGAAAAATTGCACAATTATGACGAATCATTGAATAATTTGGATCCGAAGCACCATAAGTTTGGTTCGAAGGACCATAATTTTAGTTCGAAGGACCATAATTTTGGTTCGAAGGACCATAATTTTGGTTCTTCTTTTTATATACATTAAAAAAGATAAAAAATCTCTATAAAAACGCATTTTCCACCAAAGCTGTAGTAAAATTATTAATGATTATTGTTTTGGTTTGTTTTTTGTTTATATTAAGCCACTTAATTTCCATCATGATGAAGCCACCCAAGCCTGTGGCGGGCAAATGCAGATAATATGCTCTGGCCGACCAGTGACCAGTCAGTGCACCTATCAAGACCCCTCCTAGCAGCTTCCTATTCATACCCAGTAGTAGTTCGCATCTTCCTAAGTCAAGTTTTGGCCACATAGTCCTCGAGACTCTACAATCTTCCGTATTCCTCAATGATCGGTGGCCCTTGCTCAACTCCTGAGTTCCTATAGTAATGACCCATCGGTAACTTAAACGATCTGTCACACATTTCCTCATCTAAAGCCGACCTTCATCTTGCCAGCTCATCTGCAGTTTAATTTCCGTCAGCATTGCAGTGGGCAGCAACCCTATATAATCTGACACTATATTTGTCCATAAGCAAGTTGAGGGCTCTCCTACAGTCACTAACTAGTTTCGATTTGACACTGTGTCACTTCAAAGGTTTTAGCGCCGCCTGACTGTCGACGTAGAAGATTACCTCCTCGCATTCAACTACATTTTTGGCCATCAGTTCCGTGGCACTGAGGATCGCCAGGATCTTAGTGTAGAAAACGATACATTCGTTCGGTAGACTGAAAGAACTACAAATGTTCGTCCCCAAAAAAATATAGAAACCAGCCCCCATTCCCATTTTTTACCCGTCTTTAAAGACCGCGCAACCCTCGTAGAGCCTATCAGATTGAACGCAAAAGTGTCTATCCGGAATTACCAGTGAATGTGTCCTACTAAAATCAAGTTCAACGACCTTAGAATCCGTGCAAAGAGGAGTTACGGAGAACCTCCCAGTAAAACTGATCTCATTCCATATTGCTGTGTGACCGCTTGCCACCGTTCTCGTCACAAAGTTATCTATGAGAAGCAGGTGAAGACTGACGTCCAATGGAGCTCGATGTGTGCTCATTATGTGAGCACCTGTGATGGCCAGCGAGGCACACCTCTGCACCTTAGCAAGTAATCTTCTATGACTCTCCTTCCTCAATGCCTCCCAACACGCCCCACATCCATAGGAAATAAACTGCCTGAAAACTGATGTGTAAATCCAGTGCATACCCATAGTTCCTTCCAATGGAGTTCCTGCACGCGTAGTAGGCGTTGAGCCATTTCTTTAGCATTTCTTGCGTGTTTCTTTTCCAAGAAAGCTTACTGTCTAGGAAACACTCAAGTATTCCATCCTAGGCAGTGCAAAGCTGTCTATTTTTTTATGTCCTGGCAAAGAGTCCCTTGCTGGCCCAGGAGGATAGTTAGCCAAGCGCCAACTGCATGACTTCACTGATAGTGGGAGTCAGTAGAATCATCACGTCCAAATAAGTGACTATCTTCCGTCCGCTCCTATCAAATCGCCTTAGAATTATGTTCATCGCCGGCAGCCACTATGGAGATGATAGAACTCCTCCTTGTGGCATACCCCCAGTCGCTATTTTCCTCAGACTTTCGCCTTCCATACTCACACCAGAATGTTACGAACACTGAATATCTTCAGTGACTCCCTAATAGCCTCTGTGCTAATGTTGTTAAAGGCTCCCTCAATGTCTAAAAACGCAGCCAAGGTGTAATCCTTGTGCTGCAGTCCCCGCTCAATTAATGTTAATCTGAATATTAAATTTAAATAATATTTAAAATTAAAATAATAACGATAGGGTTTTGACAGGATAATTAACCTTTTATGTGCTGTTTAATCGCACATATGGCGTATGAGTAATAATATTATACAATTTTATTATTAGTTGTCATACGGTCAGATGTCTTTTTCAAACAAGATTTAATTAAATGTAGTATGACGATATAACAATTTTATAATGTTTGATTACATAAACACAAAAATTGTATTAATTTAAAACAATTCTTATCATTTAACATAAAAACTTTATCGTTTAAAGGCAAAACGTTTTCTTTTTCAAATCTCTCTTTTATAACTAAAAGTGGCTTAAGTCTGAATAAATGTGTATATAAAATGTTTTTGTTACCTTTCATTTTGTTGCTGACAACAACATTAAACGGAAGCTCTTTCAATACGTTGTAAATCCAACAAACAACCTTCCTCAACACCCACTCATGCAACCACCAACATCACAAGTTGCTTAAAACATTTCATTCATCAGTGTTTAAACAAACACACACAACTTTTTTTTACCAAGTTGCATTAACAAATATGTATGTGTATGAATATTTTTATAAACAAAACAAAAATGGTTTTTCTTTTTGTCAGTCTGTGCTTTTAAAATTATTCCACAATGGGTTTGATACAGAAGAAAATATGCAACAACATTTTCCACAACATACTTAACTTTTCTTTTATTAAAAAAGAATGAAAAATTCCTTAATTTGAAAGAAATTACTTTTTAGTCACAATAAAATAATTTCTGTAGGTTAAATAAATTTTCTTTATACAAAAAATTTAAGTTAAAAAATATACAATACATTGCAGGCCTTAGTGGCAAATTATAGCAAGCGCCAATATTGAAAATGTTCATGTAAATTGTTTTTTTTTTGTTCACTTTAAAGTTTTATTAACATATATTTATTTATATTATTGTAAATGACATTGTACAGTGAGTTAGAATACACTGCACCTTTTTTGATTTAAACAATAAAATAAATTTTGAAAATATGTCGCTTACGTCAATTTGGCGCTAAGGGGTTGATATAAATACAGTAATTTTGACTTAGCTGCACAATCAGCTTTCGCGATTTTTTTGTGCAGGTAAGTCAAAAATGCTGTTAGCTCAAATGTACTTATCTGCCTCAATGTGCACGTACACACAATTATTTAATGTGTGCAACTAAACTTAATTTTTTATATGAAAATAATGAAAAACTGCCAAAAAAATATGTTAAATGTGCAGGTATACAAGTTGCACTTAATAAAGGATTTTGAAGAATATTCACAGAAAACAAATATTTTGTGCAGTTAAGTCAAAATGCAGCTAAGATTGATTTTTTGAATGAAAATAATTTTAAAATGCAAAAAATTTAAGGCATTTATCTTAACAGTGCAGGTATATAAAGTGCACTTAAAAACCAATTTGTATGGAATTTTGAGGAATAGTGACACTAGATAATACTTTTGTGCAGTTAAGTCAAAAGTGCTCTTAAACAAAAGGCAGTTAAATCAAAACTACTGTACATATTAAGGGAATGTCGCACGATGTCGACAAGTCGATGTCGTTCTCATATTTATATTAAAAACAATAATAAAAAACTGACATTTGTTTTTGTTTTCAATATAAACAAGCGAACGACATCGACTTGTCGACATCGTGGGAGAGGCCCTAACTGTCAGGCCCACTATATCAACATGATTCATTCTTTCGCACAATTACATTAAAAACAAAAACAAATTATAAAATTTTGTTTTTGTTTTAAATGTAATTGGAAGAAAAAAAAAATCCAATCAAATTACATGCTTCATTTTTTGTATTAATACGTCCCACTGTCTTCTAAAAAGCTACACACATACTGAGTTTAGTAGCCTCAAAGCAGACAAACCTCATTCGAAATTTGTTTTCCTTTTACTTTTGTTTATATTCTGCTTCATTTTGTTTTCTGCTTCTTTTTGTTTTGACTTTGTAAATTTTGTTTTAAAGCAGCACACACAGACGACACACACAAACAAACTTTAACGAGCCGAAATCAGTGTTGCCAAATCGAGGACAATTAACCAAATTGCATGCTATTTTGAAATTCCTGTGTGAAGCGCTGCTAATTAATTGCTCCCATGTGTAGTACAATTTGGGAATAGAAAAATATTTAGAAAAATAATAGAAAAACTTGCGATAATTGCTCAAATAAAATCTAAATGTAATTTTAGGTATGACATTTATACTATTGTAGATTAAAAATATATATCAATAGGTGGGAGGTAAACTACACCAAGTCACATTTTTTCCAAAATACCGTCCGTCTGTCTGTCTGGCTATCACAGGCTGTTTTCTCGAGAACCCTAAGAGGTACAGACCTGAAATTTGCCCAGAATTTGTATAACTATACAGTTTCATTGCTTTTATGAAGAAAAACTATATAAAATAATATGAAAGTTAAAAATTAAAGGGTGTTCTAAAGCGAGGAACGAAACATGTTGTAATCCCAATATAATATACAGACACTTATATATAGACACTAGAAATCTTCAAAGTTAGTGTATTATTATATGTATGGACTACACCAATTAACACTGAAATTTAAACAAAATAAAAATTAAAGGGTATTCCAACAGTTAATGTAATTTTGAATATGTAATTTTGAGAATTAGCTGTATCTTAAAAACCGTAAGAGGCAAACGCTTGAAATTTTTACAGCTAGTGCATCATTTTAAAGGTAAGCGAATGCTAAAAACAAACTAACTAAAAAATTAAAGGGTATTCTATGAGGCTGTGTAATTTTAAAATTTAGCTGCTTATTCCATAATAATTATACACTTCTAACAAACAAATTAATATTTAAATAGTTAAAAAAGCACAAACAATCTCTAAAATGCAAAAAAAAAAACGTTAAAACTAAAAAAATCGAAAAACTGTCATCAAAAATTAAAAAAAAAATCGTCAAAACAAAAAATCATAAAACTATAAAAAAAATCCCAAAATTAAAAAAAAGCCAAAACGATAAATCGCCAAAATGGAAAAAGCGATTAAAAGGAAAAAAAAAAATAAAAAATAAAAAAAATCGCTAAAATGCAAAAAATTGTCAAAACAAAAATAAACATAAAAAACAACAAAATATCGTCAAAAACGAAAAAAATCACAAAATTAAAAAATGCCAAAGCGAAAATCGCCAAAATAGAAAAAGCAAATAAAGGAAAATAACACAAAAAAAATGCTGAAATGCAAAAAATCTTCAAAACTAACAAAATCCAAAAAATATTGTCAAAAACGAAAAATTTCTTATTAAAAAAAATGAAACTGCTAAAATTCAAAAATTAAAAAACGAAAAATGGCAAAAAGGGAAAAGTGCTTAAAGGAAAAACGAACATAAAATTAAAAAATCGCTGCTCAAAACAGGAAACAATATCGCCATAAACGAAAAAAATAGCCAAAACGAAAAAATCTCCAAAACTAAAAATCGCCAAAGCGAAAAATTTCGCTAAAACTAAAAAAATCGCCAAAACTAAAAATTTCGTCAAAACCGGAAAAATCAAAAAAAAAATCCCCAAAAACTAAAAATATCGCCAAAACTAACAAAAGTCGTCAAAACAAAAAAATCGAAAAACAGGAAAAAATCGCTGAAACGAAAAAAATCTTAAAAACTAAAAAAATGGTTAAAAATCGAAAATATATCGCCAAATCGTAAAATATCGTCAGAAAACGAAACTATTTGCCAAAACAAAAAAAAATTGGAAAAAACCAAACCATCGCCAGTAAAAAAACTCGATAAAAACGAAAAAAATCACCACGAAAAAATCGCCAAAAGCGTAAAATATCGCCAAAACTAAGAGTCGTTAAGAAAAACTCCTAAAACAAGAAAAAATCGTTGAAACGAAAAAAAAATCGTCAAAACTAAGAAAATGTCCAAAAACCGAAAAAATATCGCCAAATCTTAAAATATCGTCAGAAACCGAAACTATTTGCCAAAACTAAACAAAAAACAAAAAAATCGCAAAATAAGAAAAAAAATCGTTAAAAACGAAAAATCACCAAAAACGAAAAATCGCCAAAAGCGAAAAATATCGCCAAAACTAACAAGAGTCGTTAAGAAAGACTCCAAAACCAAGAAAAAATCGTCAAAACTAATAAATGGCAAAAAACCGACAAAATATCGCCAAATCATAAAATATCGTCAGAAACCGAAACTATTTGCCAGAACAAAAAAAATCGCAAAACAAAACCGCCAATAAACAAAAAAAAATTGAAAAACGAAAATATCGCCAAAACGAAAAAAGCCCAGCCCCAAAACTAAAAAAAATTGCAAAAACTAAAAATATCGTTAAAAACCGAAAAAATTACTAAAACCAAAAATTCGCTAAAACTAAAAAAATTGCTAAAAACGAAAAAGTTCATAAAAACGAATAAAAATCTCGCTAAGATTAAAAAGTTCACAAAAAAAAAACGTTAAAACGAAAAAAAGTGATATACATGCTTGTGTATATGTTATTCTTACGGAACCCTTCGTGAGTCAAAGTCGCACTTTAATGAATTTATTAATTTAATCTTTCAAACACTCACACCCATTCCAGTATTCGTAAAAACCAATGGTTTTCAAGCTGGCAACGATATAATTGGCTGTAGCTGCACTGGCGGTTGTGGCTGCCGTGGGCGTGAGGTCTAAGCGGTAAAGAGCTCTGATGGGTGGTCTCGAAACGTGTAAGTAAGTTCAACCTTCCCTTCAGCCAAATTTTTCTTTATCTCTTCAATTATTACATGCTTTAGAATTTCTTTAAAAAAATAGTTTCATTGGAATGGCTTTGGCTTGGCTAAAATTAAAATATGAATTAAAAAATAACATTAAAATGGATAAAAAAAATTACATAAGAATCTAAAAAATGTTTCTATGGAAAATTTCATCATAATCTAAGAAAAATTATAGTAGAATTAAATCGCCAGTTCTGGTAGTTTAAACTAGCAAACTAAATCAGATAATGGACATTAATTTTAATTTAATCGCTAATCTCTATGTAAAAGACTCAGCCTAAGAGGTTTATAGGCTTATATGATTCATATCTGTGTGACTCTTCCCGGTTTAAGTATGATTGTAACCGCTGCAAACTTCAACTAAATGCAACAATATATAAGGAATAAAACAGTGTCATAGTATAATCTGCTTAAGTCGACCCAAGCACTTATGCCTTATTGCCACAGAAATATGGAAAAAACTCGAAGGCGGGAACATATAAGGATATATGTACGCGTTTGAAATTCATACATTTACAACAGCTCTAAAAGTGCCGATGACAAAAAGTTACTTCTCCAAAGATGTGTGTAGCGGCTAGACTCGGCTGAGAAGGACTGACACGACTCTCTTTCGACAATAAAAACTTCAATTTATATTAGTGGCACAATATAATACATGAATAAAAAACAAATACTTCCTGGGCAAAAATATTATTTGATGCTTATAAAGTAGTGAGTAAACTGCTAGTATTGTACATAAATATCTTGTGGCAACACTAGACGAAATATAATCAACAAGTGTGTGTGGGCTCCTATAAAAACTACAACAGCGGGGGGAAAAGACTAGAGCGACTCCAAAGCAAATGAAAAAATACCTTCATATAGATATAAATATGAAAAAAAAACAACAGAAAAATATTTAGCAAATTATAAAAAGAAACAAAACAAAGTAAAAATCCCAAGTGCACAAAACTACGCTGCTGTTCATTCATGTTCTCCATGGATAGAACATGTAAAATGTTCTTTTGTTGTACACATTTTATAAATGTTATGGCCATAAACGCCGACAAAGGCCATGTAAGTTATAATTTACGTTTGAGGTTTAAGAGACGTAAAAAGGAAATGGCAATAACAACAACTGCTAACCGAAGCAACAACAAAGAAAAACAAAAAAATAAATCAAAACATGCTTGTATAAAAAAGTAGTTTTAGCAGATTTTTTTATTAGCGATTAATGTTGTAATTATTGGATATAACAAAATTTATTTGTTTAATTTTAATGTTAACAATATTTTATTTATATAAACACACTACTTTGCAACGTATATGAGGTGGTTATTGCAGTTTTGTTTACATTTCTTGGCCAGGCTCTTTATTTTAGATATTTTGTTAATTTCTTGGTATTTATATCATTTTCGTTTAGGTATTTTTTTCATTTATTTATTTTTTTAATGTAAATTGCAATCGTGGGATTATAAGAAAGCAATAGATACCTATGTCTGTTGTAAATATAATGCAAAAAGAAGGGCAGTTACTGAATTGCTCGTGTTAAATATTACAAAGGAAAATAAAAATAATTTTGGAACAATTTTTTTTTTAATTTAGTTAGCACGTATAAGAAGAGTGCTAGTCCAGAGAAGGAGCTTCTAGCGATAATTTTGGAACATACCCGCGGTAAAATGCAGGAGTAAAAAGACCTGTTTAGCAGACATGAGCCATCCAATGCGCATTCCAATACTCATTTCATTTTAGCCCATGCTGTCATTACGGCGTAGGGCTTCCACAGTCGCTTTCCAATGTAGGGATTCTTACAAGCCTCTTCTGGCATGCCATTTTGAAGGCTATCTAAAGAAGGTCTGTTTAAAAGCAAATGTAGGCACATTTTTTCTATTTCAGAATTTTTATGGCGGCTTTTTTATACATACATATTTGATTAAAATGATTTCTTATTTCGAACTATTTCTTTTCATCCAAAGTAATTGGACATGATGTAGTTCCGGCGGAATAATGATACGTTAATGAGCTCCGACATAATAGCAGCATGTGTGATGTCTCTTGTATGCAAATTTCGGTCTTATATACAAATTACATGCGAAAAAAGAATACGAGAATTAATATGATTATTTCGAACGTATTTGGTTTGTGAATCCAAATTGATTATTAGGCTAATGTTCGTAATGTTATATTCAGAAAGAATTGGGCATGATTAATATTCCAAGGAAAAATGGTAGCGGCTTCCGCTGTGTACGTTGAAAAATTAAAATGTTAATATTTCCATTGTTCCTTGGAATATTAATCATGCCCAATTCTTTCTGAATATAACGTTACGAACATTAGCCTAATAATCAATTTGAATTCAGAATACGAGAATGTTTGTTATTTCCAAAGCACTTTTTTTATCTAAAAAGACAATTCTCCTTCCATCTTCCCTGCTTAAAGAAGGGAATTTGGAATATGTATGGAACGCAAAAAAAAAATACTACTTCATCCTTCCCTTCTACAAGAAGGCAGCTTTGCATGTGTATCGGACGAAAAATGTAAAAGAACGAAAAAAGTTAAGTTCTCTTCTTCAGCGGAATACATGGGGGAAAAATATTGGAAGTACAAATAAGTCTTTATTGACTCTTGTCGACCAACGTACGTATCGTATCAAACGATTTTACATTATATCCACGAATTGACATAATTTTCATATCATGCGAAGCGCTGCTTAGAAGGGTAATGTGTCATCGACCAAGTGTCTAGAGAACTTACCTGCGGGAGAATAATTTTGTCGTGCTATCACTTGGGATCGACCAAAGCAATAGGTAATCTTATAAAATCAACTGGGTTAGCTTATTAGCCACAAAATTTTTTGGAAGAATAGAAGTATTATACGGATAACCTGGCAAATCAAGCCAAAGGAACGGAGCTGTAACATGAAAGTCCTACATGATATCACAGGCAAAAATGCCAATATATATAGAAAGAAAATTATTCCTTTCCTATATAAAAAAGGATGGCTAACACCCATTATCAAGGAGGAACGACGAACGGTAGGAAGCACATTTTGAAAAGATGTTCAATACATCGAGATGATATCGGTTTTACCAACGTAAGTGGAGTGAAACAACAAGAAGCTGTAGAGTGCAAAGACAGAAGGGGGAGGGGGGGGGGCAATACACTAGCAGAGATCCTGAAGGATAGTACCCCTTTTTACTGACGTTGACCACCAATTATTCTTTCAGATGGGAGAACAGGTGTAGTTTTTTTTCTGCCTTGCTGCAAGTAATAATCACAAAAGTGCTAAAAAAAGAAGATTTGACTTACTTGGAGGTCTGGTGTTCCATTGTGATACCCTTGGGAAAATTTTCAAACCAATTTTATTTTGAAACAAATTAATTTTTATAAATAAATTTTAAGAAGCTAGAGTTACATTTTCCAGCTCTGTGATGTCTTGAAATTTTCTCTTCCCTAATAGGGAGTATCTGACTTCCTGAAGTCCTGGTCAGGTACATAGCCAGTGCTCAGAGGAATCATTCTATTCTGAGAAGATCCTACAGTAGTCATCGTTTCGGGCTCGCTGATGTGCGTCCATTTGGCCTATCGCACAGTGCACAGTGGGGACTTTTGCAAAATAATTGTAATAAATCTGGAACTTCTAAACTGCTGATTGGATTTATCAGAAACTTCAAATATCTTTAGTGGAGGAGTCAGGCTTTACAAGGTGTGTACTAACGGTATTCTGGCTTAGCACAAGAGGAGTTACAGAGGGCCAAAGTTGACTACCTGGGACTCACAGTTTTTTAGAGTCAGAGGCAGTCAACTTTGGCCCACTGTAACTCCTCTCGTGCTTAAGCCAGAAGGACACCAATATACGCTTTGTAAAGCCTGACTCCTTCTTTGAAGATGTTCGAAATTTCAGATAAATCCAATCAGCAGTTTTGCAAAAGTCCTCACTGTGCAGTGCCCCGTTAGAACTCCTGTACTGATGCTTAATTCCTTTTTGTATAAAATATGTAATTATTTTATACATATCCTTTCATCCACTAAAGAAAATCATTCCACTGTAGAAATATGGAATGTATAAGAGCGCAGGCGCCAAAAGCGTCCCGTTCATACTTGGCAAACAATTTTGGGAACCTTGCAGACCGAAACTAGGCTGCCTACCCTCTTCGCTACTATTACTCTTCGTTGTGATTACTGAAGGGAGGCGTGCAACAATTAGAAAGCCTAAAGAAGTTGTGTGGAAGCCCCTTACTGCAAATGAGACATTGAACATTTTGGAATGTGCAGGAAAGGAATTCGAGTTATCCCATCTCCATCGGGATATGCAAGAATAATTGGATTAGTTGGACGATGACTCTGCTTAAGTTGGCCTTAAAATTAGCTTAACAAAGTCTGCGAAAGCCCTCATTTTCACTGGATCTGAAGCTGCTGATTTGCTATGTACCATGTACCAGTGAAACCACCATATGAAAGGTAGGTTAGGTTAGGAAGAGTAGTGTTGCAAAACCTATTCACTCGGACACCCAATTGGATACATTGTGATTCCCTTCTATTTGTACCCGTTAGAAAATAAGCCCCTTTGTATCCAGAAAAACCCTATTACCCTGATATCTTCCATTTTGCACTTCACGATATCACTAATGCTCTCAAACATGTAGCGCTGCAAACTCAGACAATGGCAGATAATATGCTTAATGCTTTCTAGTTCCTCTTCATCCTCTCACATCCTACAGAAATCTGGAGTACCAACCTCCCAAATGCTGGTCCTCGCTCTAACCGAGCAATGACCAGTCTATGTGCCTATTCAGACTCTTAACAGCTTCCTATTCATACCCAGTAGTAGTTCGGATCTTTCTACGTCAAGGTTTATCTACATAGCCCTCGAGACTCTACAATCCTTCCTACTCCCCCGTGAACGATTGGCCTTGCTCAACAGCCAATTACTGAGTTCCCTATAGTAATGACCCATTGGCAATTTAACCGATCTGTCACACATTTCATTTCCGCATCTAATATCGACCCTATTCCTCATCTATCTCATCGGCAATTTCATTTCCTCAACATTGCAGTGGCCAGGAACCCTACATAGTCTGCCCATAAGCAAGTTGAGGGCTCTCCTACAGTCACTAACTAGCTTCGATTTGACATTGTGTCCCTTCAAAGCTTTTAGGGCTGCCTGACTGCCGACATAGAAGGTCTTGGGGATCGCCAAGATCTCAGCTTGGAAAACGCTACATTCGTCTGTCCCCAAAATATAGATGCGAGCGCCCGTTCCTATTCCCATTTTTGACCCATCTATAAAGACCACACAACCCTCGTAGATCCTATCAGATTGAACCCATAAGTCCCTATCAGGAATTGGCAGTAAGGGTTTCCTACTAAAGTCTGTTTCAACGACCTTAGAGCCCGTGAATCCAGGAGTTACGAAGACACTCCCGCTAAAACTGATCTCATTCAAGATTGCTGTGTGACTTGTTTATCTTGTCCTCGCCAAATCTTGTCCTCGCCTCTGATAGTCTAAGGAGACCCCTTGCCGCCGTTCGCGCCACAAAGTCCTCCATGGGAAGCAGGTAGGAAAGGTTCCTCCCATATGATTTTCTTTTGTTTTCAATATTACTTTGTATGGGAGATACCTCTCCCTAAGCTTCTATCTCAGCAAGTTATTATGTAACCAACCACACGTACCAATTAGCTTACACCGAAATCGAAGACTTTCGCTAACATAGTTATCTAGATATGAGACAATTAATAATTGGTGCGATGAGAGGAATCGTTTCCAACGACCTTAGAGCCCGTGAATCCAGGAGACCCTCCCGCTAAAACTGATCTCATTCAAGATTGCTGCGTGACCTGTTAATCTTGTCCTCACCAAACCTGCCTCTGATAGTCTAAAGAGACACCTTGCCGCCGTTCTCGCCACAAAGTCCTCCATGGCAAGGAGGTAGGAAGGGTATCTCTCATGTGATTTTCTTTTGTTTTCAATATTACTTTGTATGGGAGATACCTCTCCCTAAGCTATCTCAGCAAGTTATTATGTAATCATCCACACGGACCAAGTAGCTTACACCGAAATTGAAGATTTTCGCTAATAGAGTTATCCAGATATGGGACAATTAATAATTGGTTGGATGAGAGGAACCGTTTCCAACGACCTTAGAGCCCATGAATCCAGGAGCATCGGAGACCCTCCCTCTAAAACTGATCTCATTTAAGATTTCTGTGTGACCTGGAGACGCTTTCCCGCCCTTCTCGCCACAAAGTCCTCCATGGGAAGCAGGTAGAAAAGGTACCTTCCATATCATTTTCTTTTCTTTTCAATATTTCTTTGTATGGGAGATACCTCTCCCTAAGCTTCTATCTCAGCAAGTTTTTATGTGACCATCCACACGGTTCAAGTAGCTTACACCGAAATCGAAAACTTTCGCTAATATAGTTATCCAGATATAAGACAATTAATAATTCGTTGGATGAGAAGAACCGTTTCCAACGACCTTAGAGACCCTCCGATTGATATGTGACCTGTTATCCAGATATGATACATTTAATAATTGTTTGGATGAGAGGAACCTTTGCCATCGGGTCTATCCTCACTGATATAATGTTCCAAATGTAATTTAATTATTTATTACTTTGTACATAGAAGGAGTTTTCAAAGGCATCTGCCGTGATCTTGGAACCGCCACAGTTGCTGTTAAAGTTGTACTTTTGTAGTAGTATTCGAACTTCAAATTTGCAATGATACACCAGTGACTGCCTTAGGGCTAATAAATCAATGCAAGTTAATCTCTCTTTTTGGTTTAAAATGTGTTTAAATCAGTAAATTTATTAATCAATAAAAATATAAACCATATATGAAACGTATAAAATTTGGCATTTAAACTACCAATACCGACCATATGATTTTTATTAATAACCCTATGGAAAACCAGTAATTTTTCTACATTTGTTGTGGTGCTAACACATTATTATTGCTTAAACTATGCATAATACATGGGCAAGTGATATACTGCTGCTTAGTTTAAACTACAGTAAAATATTGCTTTAGTTTAATTGAACTAGCGTTTAAGCGTTCACTGATTTATTAGCCATTGGTATAATAAAAAATGTCCCCTGTTAGTTGGATTTAATGTGGCAACTCGTCACTTTTGTCATTCTACTGTGAATGGATTTTCTCTCTTCTGACTCATTCGTTTGGCAGGAATACAAATGTAAAGAAAAGTTATATTAAAAAATGCTAATTTTAAAACTTTGATCTTTGTGTGCCATAATTTTTATGAAAACAAATCAAACTAATTTTATAAAGCCCTTGAAAAGGACGACAAACAATGATTACTTGAAACTATAGGCCTTATTAGGCTAAAGGAAGTAAATTCAACAATAAATTATTTAACCCATTGGCCAATTACAACAGAATCATCGTGATGGAAACAAGTTGATGTAGTGGTTTTTCAAAAGCTGGCCGCCCCAAAATTTTTTTATGTATGTAAAAAGGAAAATACAGTAAAAGAAACCTTCAAAGTTGTATAACTTTTAAATTGCTCCCCCTTCCAACAAAAAAATGTGCTAAACATTTGCCTAAATTAGTTGTTTTCCTTTGTAAATTAACATTCTCCTACTTATTTTAATTAATTGCTTCTTTTTTAATTAAAATATTTTAATTGTACTAAGTTTTATGTTCAAAAGAAACTTTTTTTAAGAGCCGGCCGGCGTACTCAGTACTTTTCTGATAATTTACATTTTAAATAGTAATTTTCTCCACCGTTTTCTTAGGTGAAATTGTAGCCAACACCATTCCATTTAATGATTTTTTGCTACAATGTTTTTCAAGTCTTCACAATTTACAAACACCAATACATACGGTGGTATGCAAATTAAGTGTCAATATCATTGTACAAAGACATCTTAAGAAAGTCATAGCTACTACTCTTAACGATAGGGATAATAAACTCTTTAGCGCTTGTAAAATACATAGTAAGTAAATTTTGCTCTCTCTCTCTAGATGAAGTTTTCTTTTTTTGTATTTAGTCCTTTGTTTTAAAAACTTCTTTACTGTTTTATTTAGAGTCCTTTAAACATTGTTTCTTATAAAAGAAAAATATGTTAAAACACTTGAGTCTTTAGTGGCTTGAGATTTAAGTAAAAAAATCTTATAGACTACCTTGAAACTAGGAAAGAAGTGCATAAGTAACAAGAACTTTATACTTAAAGGAAATTTCTAGTCTTATTTGAAAGCGGTTTTTATTTAATATCATTTTTCGAACTTAATTGGTTTTTAATCCAAAATGGTTATTAATGGGCCAAAGTTCGTAACATTTTATACCAAACAAAATTGGACATAAGATAATGATAGGATTAGTAATGTCACAACTAACACGGCAGAACATACATTCAAAAGAAAAATCAATCTATCCGTACTTAAAAGTGCGCCAAGCACGGATTTACTTAAATCAAGTACAGAAAATTTTATTCAGGTGCCAAATACTTAATTTTAGCCATTATTAATCCTGATCAAATCAAAAAATCTTAGTTCAAGAACGCGGCAGGCTTTATTAAGGTAAAAATTGGACGGCTTCGGACTGGATGCATGATGTACAAGGATTGGATGGATGAAGGAGAGTTATTTAGTATAGTCCTCCATCATCCAAGAAATCCACGTTAAACTTCATCATCGTCCATCCAATCAATATAGTGGTGTGTGCAGTTTTTACCTTAAATGAAGCCTGCTGTGTACTTGAATCAAGCCCGAATCAGGCTTATTTTTATTTATTTAATCATGCACAGAAAAAAATGATCAAACAAAAGTTTGTCTAAAAAAAATTAATTTTCAGTAAATGTTGTTTACTGAATCAGTGAATTTTTTATTTGACTTATATTTAGGACTCATACACCAAAAACCAACAACAACAAAAACCAGGTTTCTGCGTCGCAAAAAAGTAAACCGTCATGCCGACATACAAATAAGTAACAACAAGAATGATAGCAAAACTAATGCAAGTTTGTTTACTGATGATTTCTAAGTATATTAATTTGTAATATTGTTGCGTTAATTCTCATTAATTTGTTTATAGTCTGTAGATAATCATAAAGAGTTGCACACATTTAACAAAGTGAAATTTCATAAATGCTTAATTTATGATGACTCAGCCAAAAAGCTTGTTTGCTATATTAAAAAAAAATTCTTTAAATATTTTTGTTTGATTCAGTAAAGTATTTTGTTTAGAATTTGTAAGTATTTTTGGACAAATTGTTTTATAAATTTACACAAAAATATCGCTTAATATATTACAGAAAATCTAGTAAATATTTTTGTTTGATTCAGTAAATTATTTTGTTTAGAATTTGTAAATATTTTTAGACAAATTGTCTCATAGATTTGAACAATTTGTTTTCTAAAAAAAACCCCCGTTTTTTTAATGCAAATGCTGATGCATTTTTGCCTGTATTTACAAATTTGTTTTTTTTGTGTAGTATTCGAAACTTATTGGAAAAAATCGTTTGACTTAAAACTATAATACAAGTCTTAAGATTTTTATTGGATTTTGTTAGAGAGAAATCAAATGAAAATGATTGTGACTGTCAAAAAATATTATGTAACAATACATTTTGTTTCTAGACTATCGCACTTCAAATAATATAAAACAAAATGAGTAGAAACAAGCCGATTCAAACCTTTCAGTAACGTCGGCTGAGTATTTTCATGTAGGCGGCGCTGGTGCCGACGCTTGAAAGTGTTCGGCGATTCAAGTTCTCGATAAATTTTTTATAAAAAGTTCCAGAAAAATACTAAAGAAAAGTACAAACACTTTTAGTCCTGAACAAATTACATTCGTATCACACAAACACAGCAGTGGTTTTTGAGCCATTGCAAGATGAAGAAGAAATCATCGGCGGCGGAACGCAATCGACTGAGAGATAGTTGGCTTGTTTCTTTGTTTAACAGCTGCTTTAATTGGTCTCTATTGCGGTTCTCGAATCAACTTCGCCTGTGTAATAGATTAAAGAAAAATGCTGCGTGGCTCTTGAATCTGCTACTTTGATTATCGTAACAGATTAAAGAAACACACAAAACTTTTTCTTTAATTTATTACAAAGGCGAAGTCGATTCGAGAACCGTAGCAAGACCTATATTTGCTTCTTTTGCTTTTGTAAAAATGAAACACTGCTAGGAGAATAAAAAATCTTTTCGTTTAAAAAAAATTTCTAAAAATGAGATTTAGTCTTATGTGATGTCAAATTTGTTTCGTATTATTTGAAATTTTTATGCCATATTGTTTTTACACTATCATACATCTGCATAGTACTTGAGTCTTTGACAAGTCTTACATTTTGATAATAGAGCAGTAATACGCAACTGCTGCATTTATTTGGTAGCAGGAAAACTAGAAAAAATGTCTACTAATGTAAAATTATTTGACGCTGTATTATACTAATATTCTTGGTAAAAACAAAGCATTCTCTCATTTGATAACACTTCATTTTGTAACACCCTGTTTTGCGTACTTAACTATTACTTTCATGCTTTAGATTTTTATTTAAACGACAACAATTTTCTTTTATTCTTATTTATGTCTGGTAGTAACTACAAGTGCCCTAAAGCAGTGATGGGAATTGAAGTTTATGATTTCTGGCCGATTTGACTCGAAATAGTGCCAACATTACTAAAATAGTACGTAGATACGTAGTATCATTAATTCAAACTTTATTAATGATACTACCCAAAAAAAATCGTTTAATTATCACAATATTTTTTGCAAGTAGTCAGCCGCATTTGATTTATGCATAAAACTATTTGTAAACGAAAAATATAATATATTAATAAACATTAGTGAAAAATGGGCAAGAAAAGTATTTTAAACATAACGATGTTTATCGTTATTAGTGCTCTCAATTTGTATCTTTAAATTTGAATCTGCATTTAAATAAAATAAAATAGCTTTCTAAAGTTTTCCCTTGTTCCTTGGAATATAAATCATGCCAAATTCTTTCTGAATGTAACGTTACGAACCTCAGCCTAAATGATGAAACAGAACAAGTCTGCAACTTCAGGCAAAAACGTTGCAAAAATAAACAGGCCCAAAACTAAATTGACGACAGTAGCTTCGAAATTCTCTCATATTATTGTTTATTTTGTTTTGTTCTTGTATTTCGTATGAAAAATGTTTGAAATTTTATTAAAACACGGCAACATTGTCGAGAGATTGACTGAGAGCATGAGAAAAAACGTTCGCAAAATAAAATAGATTCTATATCATGACTACTTTTTGCGGCGTATGATTACTATCAATTTGTATGGAAAAACTCGTCTAGCCTGAAGTCAATTAATTTTAATTAAAATAGTTTTCATTACAACATACTTAAATTGCAAAAAAAGGAGCTAGTGTTCCACAGTGCCAGGCAGTATCCAATAGTGCCAAAAATGGCACAATTGTGCCACAATTCCCGTCACTGCCCTAAAGTAAAAGAAGGAGTGAGTGAGTAATGCCGACTTTACACTGTCTGAGTTTTCGTCTGATTTCAAAAGCTTAAGAATATGACACTTAAAACTTATATTGTATATTAGATGAAAATATAATATTTTCACTATGAAAAAAGTTCTATTTTCAACTGAGCTCAGGCGAAAAATTAAAAATTATATATTAGACGCAATACTTTACTTCTACGTATTGAAATCAGACGAATTCACAGACAGTGTAAAGTTAAAACTTAAACGAAATTATTATTGCATGTACATAATGAGTATTATAATATTTATGATGAATGCATATTAATTAGTAAGCATGTAAGTAGGCTTGTAAATGGCTTAGAATAAGATTTGCTCATGAAACCCACTCCAATGAATATATGATATACATTTTTATACATTTATCATGCATATTTGCACTTAAATTCACATACATATGTATATAGTATATACATAGATATCTTTTTTTTTTTTTGAAATATTACAGAAGAAGGTAATAATTTTATAATTTTATATTTTTGGTTTTGTATCTAAAGTTATAAAATTTTTTTTAAACTTTGACTTGGGCTCACATGGAAAACTCAAAATTAATACATACACCTTCAAATAATTGATAATGATTAAAGAGCAGTATAATTATTCCTTCAAATAAAACTACTTTTAGCCAAATTGACCGACAATGTTAAAAGTGAGGGTGCTGTTGGCTAAATGGTTAGCGCGTTTGACTACAAACCCTGAGGTCTTGGGTTCAGTACTAGTTTCAGGCAAGCCAACAACATCAAAAAATTTTCTGATGTGCATTGGTATGTTATTGTGTTGGTTGTTGTTGGACTGTTAAGGTGATGAAGGCATAACACATCACTTTGGCAGTACCGGCAGCTTTTAATACTGACATATCCTAATGCACTTCACAGCACCCTCCTTCGTTGGTGAAGTAAAAGAATAGGCTACACAGCTTAAAACAAATTAATGCCTCTACTTGACAGAAGAGGGACTGCAACACTGCTCTACAACAAAAAAAAACGGCCAAATGGCAGAGTTGTAAATGAATTAAGATTTCTATCTCCCTCCCACTTCACCACCAATTCTCTCTACACTATCCCTTTCCCAAAGAAAGTAGCGTATTAATTAACTAACTGGTAGGCATTAATAGCCTGATTGTGTTACTTCTCTTTTTTTACAAAAAAAAAAGTAATATCAATTTAAAAATTTACTTTTTTGAAATTAAAAAGCTACGTCGAATACCGTAAAGTTGATCTAAATTGGATAAATAGTTCTACATATATATTTTCTACAGCTTTTGTTTGAAATTTGCGTGAAGTTTCCAGGGATGGTCTGCCGTCAAGCGTACAAATTTTTTTTATTTTTTAAACAAGTGCTACCAAATTTCCGGTGTAATCTAAAATAGCTCACTTTCGCTTTTTTTCTCCCAACTTTACCTTGGTGAAAAGTATCCTATATGAATTTTAACTTAGCATAAAGTGTATCGAGCTAAAAGAACCCCAAAAAAAATGTTGTGGCAAATACTTATTGCCTTCTCCTCGTATAACCATAATCCGCTTTAAACTTTTAATTTACATTGTAAATCCAACCTTTATTTTAAAGCCAACACAACACTGCTCCTCCTCTGTTTCCTTCTGTATAATAAAAAATTCCGTTTAAATATTTTAAATTTGAATTTTGTATAAATCACAGACGGTGTTAGTTTCAAATAACATTGACATTGAAGGTAAATTTTTTATCAGAGGATTGGCTCAAATCCAATAAAAAAAATTCATACTAGGGTGACCCTTAATATTAACAAGTTCAATTTCTCCCATTCTCACCCCCAGTTTGGGGTGAATAATGACAAAAAAAAATTGAGCTTGCCAAATTTTCAGATCAATTGGTTGGTTGTAAGACGTGCCGCACAAATTTAGGAAAAGCTATAAAATTTAGTTTTCTTGCCTCATAAGTTCAAATATATTAATATCTCAAAAAAAAAAGTTTGCTGCAAGATAATGTTGCTTGCGAAACTTACAATAAAACCAGCCATATTTTGCTAAAATCGAATTACCACTTTTGATTTTATTCACAATTAAGTGAGGGAACTCAATTGACAAAATTCGCTATTTCCATACAACATACACAAGTTAAGATTTTACTGTTTTTTTTAAATCAAAATCGTTGCTTTTATCAATTGAGTTATCTCACTTAGTTGTGAATAAAATAAAAAGCTGTGTATCAATTTTAATAAAATATGACTTGTTTTGTTTGAAACACATTTAGCTAAGTAGAGACTTAATATTGGTTATATAGTATTGTAGCGTTAATGAACTTTTTGTAAAGGTTCGGAACTTCACTAACTGTCTTTTCTTTATCTGTCTTACCAACGTGAAATATCATCGATATTTTCAATGCTGGGATTTTTTGAATGTTTATTTTGCCCAAGTTTTTGGAACAGTATACATTCATGTTTTAGCTAAGTGCCTTTAGAGTTTTTAACAATTGAGTTATGAATAAGGTACGACTCGCAGCGAGGTAGCGAAAAAATCTGTTGATTGGGCTTACTAAAGTAAGTAGGATTTTCGCTAGGGTGTTGTTGTAGTCGCCGCTGGCAGTGTAGGTAAAGGGCTCTGATGAGAAGACTGTGGTGGTCTCGAAACATCTGATGTCAGTTCAACCTTCCGTACATCAAAATTTTTATTTGAATGTTCAATATTTACATGCTTTAGACATTCTTTCTTACATAAAAAACGATCGAAAGATTTAATTAAAAGCGAACCTAAGCCAAACTAATTAAATAACTTTGGATGACTTTGAAACTTTGACAGATAGTCAGAATTATCGTAAATAATCGATTTTCATCAAAAAAATATTTTCGAAAAGCATGTCGCTTAAGCTTTTTTGGCGGTTAAGGCTCGATATGCTCAAAGAAAAATAACAAAATATTTCTATTTTATTTTTTATAAATGAAAAATTTTTATAAAAAAATTTCTTTGGCACAAGTTCCACGATATCTCTGAAACTACGGAGCAGATTAAAACACAATGTTTGTATGATTTAAAGATAATGGGCCTTATCGTGGTTTTGCGTTTTTCGACTTCAAATTCGACAATTTGCAACAAATAAGCAAAAATTTTCTTTAATCTAGTACAAAACGCCTGATTTTCGCCACAAAATCGCCAACCACGATAAGGGGAGATATTAAAGTCGAATTTTGGATTTTTGTTTTAATGGATAGGGACGAACCGTTCTCTAGTTATGTCGTGCAACTGATTCGTTTATAAATAAATATATCAGGGATGTTCTGAAAATCACATGGTTTTAAATCAATAATGGTCATGCAGGATTTGTTCACTCCTTTTTTCTATTGTATAGAGTATTAAATATCATTTCTGAAAGAAAATGTTCGTATATGATTTTAAAAACGTCTACAGGACCATTACACACTACATGTGATTTAAAGCCATGTGATTTTCAGAACATGCATGTATATCGCAAAAACTAGAACTAAAAATATAAACCGAATGCAGATTAGGATTCAGCACCCCGAGTTACAGAAAAAACAATTTTCAACTGATCCACTCCAAGTCCTTGTAAATTTATATTATTTTTGTCATGAGATGAGAGGACCAAGGAAGGATTGAAATAAACAAATGATGATTGTAAATTTTATATATATTTCTTATGAGATTTACATAAAAGTTGTTAAGGTATAAAATTTTTAAAACTTCACGAGCAACATTTTCTTCTTACAAATATTTTTTGTAAATTAATATTTTTGAAGTTATGAGGCAAGAGAACTAAATTTTATGCTACTTCCTAAATGTTGGCGGTCTGTGCGGCACGGCACGTCTTACCTCAAACCGATTGATCTAAAAATTTTGGTAGTATAATTTTTTCAGCAACATTCTTCTAACTGAGCGGGCGGTGAGACTGGGAGAAATCGAACCTTTTGAAATTAAGGATTACCCTAATACATACTCTGTATTACCAACAAACACATGAATTCTAAAGGATCTGGATGGGTATTGGGCATTCGACATAAACAATAATAGTGTTGCCAGAATTATGTGGTATAAACTATAAAAAGAAAATCGATATTTGGATTAGGGATAGGCAAAATATATCGATATATCGATGCGTCGATATTTTCTTAAAAATATATCGATATCTATCGTCGATATTTTTAATTCCAAAATATCGATATATCGATATTTTTTTTAAATTTATCGACAGTATCAAATTCGATATTTTTTAGCTTTGGCTTTGTTTTTCGTGCAATTTCTAAAAACATTTCGGCACAGTCTTCATCAAATAGAATATTACTAACAAAATCTTTTGTTTTATTTGTATTATTTTGTCTATTCGAAAAATTATCATTTTTTGAGTGTAATTTTGTTGATGTATGTTCCATGAAATATTGGTGAACGGTAAGGATCTAGGAAATTAACTCTTTTCAGATTAATTATTTATAAGAAAGGTATTTTTTTTGTTTTATTAAAAATAATTTCGGTAGAACGTATGAATTATCATTGTTGAAAAAATATAGATATTTCGATATATCGATATTTTTTATTCGATATATCGATGCCGATCGATATTTAAGAATATATCCATATCGATATATATCGATATAAAATAATAATATAATTATAATTTACTATATATTATTGAAAATATTAATAAGATTACATTTTGCCTAATTTTGTAAGGCCTTGAGCACTTCCTCCTCTTCCCCGATTATTGTCGAACACAATGAAAGGTGACGCGAAACGGCTAAAAGCCGCTTAATTTTATTTTCGTTAATATAAAATGCATACTACATATTAGGGGCTATTCACATATTACATAACGCTATTGTCGCTTTTTTTTTACCCCTCCCCCTCGTAACGCTTTTTAACAAATTTTCAGTATAACTGCTCTACTCCGTAACAAATTCTCTTTTAAAATTTTTTTGATTTACCTTCACATCTGGCAACTCCATACATATAGAAATTATTTGTCAATTTCTTTCGCTTTTATTGCATTTTAAGCATCCTAACCGTAATCACCAGAGCAAACAAAAACAGTTAGAGGACGAAAAACAAATAAATAGATCAACCACAAATCTAAAAGGGATTATAAAGAGATAGAAAAAAAGTTTAATACCAGTGCCGAAAAAAATATGAAAGTTAAAATGAAATAACTCTTTACTGTCAAAACCATAGAGATTTAAATGGAATTTTTTAACTACATTAATACAAATACAAGCAGGTAAAGATTTATTTAAAAAAGGCATATAAAAAATTATATGTACATAAATACAAACTGTACAGTGTTGGACAAAGGGAGATAGAAAATGTTCTATACTTTCTTATATATATACTTATGTATGTGTATATGTACCTTTAAGAAATTTATTATTTGACATATTGTCATAATTTTATTTTAAATGAAATTTCTTTGCTGATGGCTAAGCATTGTCTATATACATTTTATTGGTGCTTTACCAAATCGTCAGTAGACTTCAAAAATATGGTTGAAGTATACTGACGATTTGGCGAAGCACCAATTAAATGCATGTAGACAATGCTTATATGTATATACTTTTATATATGTAAGTAAAATTAAATATATATATCTGTGGGTGGAAGGAAAACTGCACTAAGTAACATTTGTTCAAAAAAACGTGTTTATACTGTTGAAATCAGCTTCTTTCCTCTATCTATAGGTAAATTCCTGTAAGTTCTACGTTTCAAGGGATGAAGTACTCTTCAAAACCATCATGGGAGGTAAAGAACACCAAATCCGTTTTAAAAAGTAACGGTAATATTATGTGACATAAATTTATTAACGATATTTTCGATATAAAAAAATAATATTAGAGTTATGTATATCAAATATTCAATGTAAGTCAAATTGTTAGTATGACAGAGATATAATCATTTCTAATTTTCAAAATGTTTTGTGTCTCCCGTAAAATTTTCAAAATGTGACATGATGTGTAGTTTACCTCCCACCTACAGTTATATTAAAAGCATTCACAGAACAAAATTAGTTTTTAATATATAATCCTAATATTATTTTAATATTTGGTAGAACGTCCTTCCTGACGTCAGCGCGTCATTGGAGTACTCCATTGCTTGGGTAATTTGTCTAATTGATAAACCTTTTGATTTTAATTTTACGATAAAATTTTTTCTTCAGTAGCATTTATTTCATGAATATTGTGAAGCAATTTCACTGGAATTGCCTCATTAACTTTCACAGTTTCGTTAGAAAATTTCATTAAATTTATTTATGACAACAGCATTTTGCAGTTTTATGGAAAAACCTTTAAGTTTGGACAAATTGTTTTCAGTGATACTTAAAATTCTTTAAATAAATACTGTAAAAAATTAAAAAAAAATAAAAATTTTATGTTCTTGAATGTCATAATTTCAATGAAATGTATTTCATTGATTTGATGAAAAGTTTCATTGGATTTATGAAATAATTAAATCACATACATATTTATTTCAACAGTTAGCAGCGAAAAACAAAAATAGTTTTATATGTTTGTTGTTGTTGTACTCTTTCTTATTATTATATACTCATAGTCATATTGTTTTGACAGTGCTGTTGGCTGAACTAGTTAAGACGTTGCCTATAAGTCCGAGTTTGATAATGTGAGCGGTCATCAACATTGCAAATTTTTCTGATTTCATTGTCGTCTTCGTACGTATTTCAACCATGGAATTGTCAATAAGTTAAAATAGACAATAAAAAAATATAAGTTAATGAGGCTACTAAGTAATGTAATAGTTTCATTAAAACAATTAAATAATTTCATTAAAATAATTACAGAATATCATTAAAATAATGACAGACTTTCATTAAAATAATGAAATAGTTTCTTTAAAATGATGAAACTGTTGCATTAAAACAATGAAATAATTTCACTGACGTAATGAAATATGTTCATTAGCTTAGTGAAATTATTACATAGGAGCAATGAAATTATTTCATATATTTAATGAAAGTTTCATTAAAATAATTTTAACGAAACTTGTTTCATTAATCCAACGATGTGTGATGTTAGTTGAGTTTTAATGAAAATTTTCATTGGATTAATGTAACAATTCACAGAATTTATGAACAAAATTCTTTCATTGTGTCAGATTGTATTTGCTGATTAACGTTTGCAACTTTTATGTATTTATTTTTAATTTTCAATTGAAGTATGCGTTTTAATCCAAAGGCATTTAAATATTCAGGCTTAAGCTCAATTTAATTATTAAATTATTTTTTATCGAGAAAGAAATTTTTCAAAGCATATAATTATTGAAAAGGCAAATACAAATTCTTGCAAATTGCAAAAGTGCTGCAACAGTTTGTGAGTACCCTGGCGTATACTTAATATTTTATCAATACATTAAATAATGATGCTCATACGCCATCGTGTATTGAGGCAAATTGTTTCAAGCACCTTTTGTAATCATACGAACTAACTCACAAAATATTTTTTTAATTTCTGCAAGTTCGAAAACCATTTTAGATCCCTGATTTCTAGAGCAAAGTAGTTTCGAATTTTTCGTATAACCACTACCCCCTTTCCATATTTTGCTTGCATTCATATAAATCGATCCACTCGAGTCAATGTATAATTCCTTGAATAGAAATGTAATAAATAAGTTTAAACTACTTTAAACAGTTGCCTTATTAAATAAAAAACTATAATACTTTATTCAAACTTGCTTTAAGAAAACATACAATCGTTTTATTTTCCCATCCATTTTATAATTTGAAATTATAATTTCGAATATACATATTTCTCATTTTATAACGAATGAGAAAAATCGTTTTTAAGCTTAACGAATTTGAAAATTATTATGAATATATAAAATTTAGCAAAGGCGTGATTATTTTGCATTATTGGAATCAATAATAAATATTTGAAAATGAGACAACCAGCTAATATCATTTTATATTATTCCTAATTTATATTCAACATAGACATAATGGCTACACATGTCACCGCACACACAGGCATACACTCAGAAATATGTATACAAATCTAGAGACTATTATAATTTTGTCTTAAAAGGACCTTCAACAAGTATTTGCCTCTTACTGCTCCTACTCTTCTTGTACAACTTAAAATTCCTACAAATATTTAAAATATTTTGGAAAGCCATAAATTAACATATTTTTGTGGAAATTTTCTAATAACAATAGAAAAAGAAACTTTTTAAATATAACAAAAGTTTATATATGATAAAAAACATACAAAGAATTTATGTATAAAATTTCTAAACAATACATTTTAAGGATATTTGTATGGATGTATGTGTGCATGCATAGATTAACATTTATGTGCTCGACATGAGAGCTTTTTAAAAAATTTATAAGAGATTCAAACATCATCTTTAGAAACATATGCTTGTATACATGTTGATACAACATACATGCATACATACATTCATACGTAATACTATATGTAATGTAAATTTCTTTAAATAAAATTGGTATGGCAAATAAAGGGTGTGGGAGGGGGTTGGGGTGGGTCTAAAAATAATAAAAAGTTGGTGAACATTTGCTACTTGGGTTCAAGAAAAGATAAAACTAAGTATAAATTCTCCAGAATAACTGAATACTTAATATAACCTTAATAAATTTACTTTATTTTCTCGATATAGCTGAAACTAAAAATAAATTCAGTAAAGTGCGGCTTTGGCTCGGAAGGGTTCCGTACGAATACATATAATTTTGAAGTTTTTTGTTGTTGATTTAGCGATTTTTTTCTGTTTTGGCGCTTTTTTCGGTTTTGGAGATTTTTTCGGTTTTGGTGATTTTTTAGTTTTTGCGATTTTTTTGGTTTTGAAATTTTTTTTCGTTTTGGCGATTTTTTCGGTTTTTGGTGATTTTTTTGTTTTTGCGCTTTTTTTTGTTTTTCGCTTTTTTGTTGTTTTTGGTGATTTTTTTTTCATTTTTGGCGATATTTTTTTTTCGTTTTTTGACGATATTTTTTAGTTTTAGCAATTTTTTTAGGTTTTAGTACTTTTTAAAAAAAAATTTTTTTGTTTTTTTTTCCATTTTTGCGGTCTTTCTAGTTTTGGTGATCTTTTGCGTTTTAGCGTTTTTTTTTAATTTTGGTGCTTTTTTTCTTTAAGCGCTTTTTTATTTTGGTGATTTTTCATTTTGACATATTTTTTAATATTTTAGTTTTAGCGGTTTTTAAAATTTCAAATTACGGTTTCCAAGATACAGCAAATTGTATAATTTACATAGTCAAAATTACATTAACTGATAGAACACCCTTTAATTTTTATTGTTTTAAATATCAGTATTAATTGCTGTAGTCTATTCTACAGACTACACCAATTAACACTTACTTTGAAAATTTAAAGTGTCTATATATAAGCGTCTAACAGGTTGCCTAGAAATGGGATGGTATTGTACCTATCAAAAAGTTGGTCCTAATTTTGATTTTAGTACTTTTTACTGCCGAAATTTTTGGATAGGAACTTGGCCGTATTTTCATATTTATGTTTTTGTGTGGATCTCAGTTCTTTTTTCCAACCTTTTATTTGGTAAGATAAGTGCCCCATACAAATAAGGAGCACCCTACCCCTCCCGTGAAAAAATTCACATTTTTTAAATTTTAAGGCCTGCCTGCAACTCAATGAATTTTGATCTGATCAACACAGTCTCTATATTACTATCTATATCAGACATCATCATGCTAAGGCACCGGTGCCCGAATACTTTTCGTCAGTTTCACATATACAACACGACAGTTAACGAAACTCACTACAAAGAGTGTAAGAAACTATAATTTAATTCAGTTGTATGCTAGCATTCAAACAAGCAGGTCGGTCGCTGCCGCTTTTTTATGATAAAACAAAAACAAAACACATAGTTGAGATTGAAAAGAAAAAAAGTAGATATCAACTGAGTAATTTCATGTCTCTTCTTTTTTCAGCATTTGTAAAAACACCAATACATTCTCATTTTAAGCGCTTCTTTGTGATTACCTCTGAAATATATATTAGCCCAATTCACAATCTTGTGCAAATGGCCTTGCATCGTAGCATTTGCAAAATGGTATTGCATATTGATACTCACCACTTAACAATTGTTAGTGGTGAGTATAAATATACTATACCATTTTGCAAATGCTAGGATGCAAGACTATTTGCACAAAATTGTGAATACGGCTATTATCTAAAAGAGAATGCAGAAGTGCAAATTTTGTACAATTCAGATGAACAGATCTGTTCATGATAAACGTCAGTACCTGCCATTAAGGCCTAACCTGACAGTGTTCTCATAACACCGACTGAACTTGAGTGTTCACCACCAGCCCCGAGTTACCCCGAAGGCACACCTGTGTGACTTGCAAGGTACACACACGTAGCCACTTCTCATGCATGGGCGCCCACCATGCATAAAAACCTTGTTAGTGTTTGAGCTATCTAATCTCTACTACATCAGCAGTTTACGCGATGCACACAAGGTATCCGGGGAATAAGAAGTAAGCCAGGTAGTCTACAACAAACGCGTAGACACCTCTATGCAAAGCATTCCTCATCACCCGCCTACAAAGCACTACCGATGCATCCACTGTTGGTTTAGCAACAGCACAAAGAGGCTTACCTTTGGTGGCCCGAAGTCCGACCAGCCACTAGCACTGGTCAAGCATCAGTCCTTAAACCAACACCTCTCTCAGCGATTTTGGTAGCAACCACAGCCACCACGTGAGCTCCCGAAGGAGACCTCACCAACAACCAGCCACAGAATCATCCTTCCTGTCGAGGGTAAGACAAAGTCCGCCACGAACATCATCACAGATGATGCCTTATAACAACGAGCATCATCTCTTTAACCCTCTGGAAGGCAAGTCATCTGTGGGGCTACTAGTTCCCGTGGTGCCAGTTTACGGTTACTGGTAAAGCCTCGAAAGAAACCCCCTACAGCTTTCTTTTGACTTTGGTCTTGGGCGAGACCATAGGTGCCCTTAAACCTCCTTACTGACTAGCGTAGGCAGAAAATATCACTTTTTTGATGTTATGGCAAAAAGTTGAACATTTGTGCATTAGTGTTGTTATTGTTTAAAATTTTCTTGACAATGAAAAAACTCAAATAATATTTGGATGGTCATTTCACGTTTAGCCAATAAAAATCAAAGAGCAGTGAACTTGAAAATGTTTATAATATTTTTAAAATAAAATAGAAAATATTGCAGTGATTAAAGAGAAAATATTTTTATATTAAAAAAAATAATGCTTTAATTTTATTAATTTTGGCAAGCGAAAAATTCGAAAAATAAAATATTAGATTTATATGTATGTATGTGTAAATTATTGTTAATTTGTTTGTAATAAAGTTAGGAACAGGAAGGAATAAATGGGAGCAGCAAAAGACGAGTTACACAGTTTTTTGATGTGGATATATAAGAGTATGGTGCACTTAAAAATTTTTCGTGGTTAGAAGAGAGACGAAATGATGATTGCCAACTTGAGATTAACACTGTTCACATGATTGCTTTTAGTCGTGAATGATGGCGAGTGACTTCATTGTTTAATCACCTCGGCTTGGGTATAAAACAATTGTTTCGTATTTGAAATATAACTCTCCTATTAAATGTTCACAGATAACACTGTCCATTAAAAAAAGATAATCCAAAGAATGTAATAAAATACAGAATTTTACCTGTATATCGGCTCCCTCCAAAACTCATCTCCATGACTATCAGCCATGTCACAGAATACCATTCCGATGGAAAGTGATTTCATTTTCGTAAATTGATTCTTCAGAAAAAGAAAAACGAAAATTTTCTTCGTAATCAAACCACTTTTAATACTTTAAATACAAAAAAACTTGTATACTTTTAGGAGCGTCAAATAAATATTTAATCATAAGCTTTCCACGTTAATAAAAAAGCTTAATGTGGTCTTTGCTTGTAAAAACAAGAGTAAACAAACGCCTCAAGAGATAAAAGTACGGAATTAAAACCATTCTGATCGGAATATGTGACATGGCCGTATATAATTCAATAGTCCGACAAATATCGTGCACCACTAGGAGTGCCCACTGCTTCTCATCTTGGCCGGGCACAATCATACGCCGTCTCGTAGCCAAGGACGTTGTCATATCCCAGTGCACAACTTGGCATTACATAATCAGCTTCGTCACCGTCCTATTAAATACAAAGGTCACCCCAGGTGGCATGGTTTATCATCTAGCTGAGTAACCATATCTTTAAGATGTGCTTTCTATGAAAAAATTTAATTCGGGTTTTCCAGACTGTACCAACTAGTCGATTAACAAAAAAAAAAAGATGGGGTACTACCAAATCTCTAAAATAGCAGAGCATCGGGCGTGCATATAAATATCCAAAGGAAATAGGATAACCTTACGCTAGTCTTGTAGAAGAAGAACGGATACCTAAGGTCTCTTCCAAGACCAATTTCGCTAGAAAGTTAACCTCCGCTTCCGAGGCTTGATCAGTAACCATACAATGGTACCATGGAAACCTGTAGCCCCACAAATGACTTACCTCCCTGCTGGAAATGTTGTACCAATTGTCTTGAACGTACTTGTCCTATGACTGGTGAAAATGGGAATGATACGAAATGTTCCTGAGTGGTGACCGGTAAAAAGAATAATATCACAAGCAGATTTTTTCCAAATTAAAAATATTTTCTAAGCCCAGTAATTCAGTTAGCATTAAAGAACCCATCACAGGACAAGTAGCATTAGTTTGGGTCTAGAAGCTATCACTGAGTATCTTAATTATTTCAATTGACCCCCTCCAATGACAACGCCATGTAAAAGTTACCAGTTCATTTCATATAAAGTTCCGGAACTCGAACCGGTTGCCAGCCCTTAGGAACCAGTCACGTTACCTGTATTGTAACTGGTTCTTTTCCCTCTAGGGCTTTTAGAGGGTTAGGTAGATGTTGCTCGTCACTAAGGCATACTATGTTCCTATGGGAATCGATGTGCTGGAGGACTTCATCTGAGATGATGCTCGCATAAGACATACCCTGTTTGTATGCAAATGGATATTCTAGCGGACTTCGTCTTAACCGCAACGTGAAGTATGATTCTGTGTACGGTTATTGAGATCTCTTTTGGGTTGGACTTCGAAAAACCAAATACGCCTCTTTGTGCTGTTCCTAAACCAACAGAAGCTTCATCAAGTCGTGCTTTATGTTCTGCTGCTGGGGCAGGCCAGCTGGTGAAATCTTAAATCACGGTGGTCCTAACAAGTTTTAGCCGCCGTGCTTTTTGAAAAGATATTTTTGATCAGGGTACTTTTTGGGAAATGTTGTTTTTTGGAAAGGGTACTTTTTAAAAGGAGTTTTTGAAAAACGTACTCTTTGGAATATGCACATTTTTGAAAAGGTACTTTTTAAATTGGTAATTCTTAAAAAAAGTTTTGCTACTGTTTTAAAAAGATATTTTTGAGTAAGGTACTTTTTGGAAAATTTACGTTTTAAGAAAATCTACTTTTTTAAAAAGGACTCTTTGAAAAAAGTATTTTTTTAGAGAATGTACCTACTTGGAAAATGTACTTTTTTTGGAAAATGTATTTATTTATTTTTTCGAACTAGATACTTTTTGAAAAAAATTTTTTGTGGAAAATTGTTTTTTGGAAAAGGATTTAAAAAATGGTACTTTATGGAATATGTACTTTTTGGAAAATGCAATATTTGGAAAAGTTACTTTCTTGAGAATTTTTTTTTTCGAACAAGGTACTCTTTCCTTTCCACAAAGAACTTTTCGGAAAATTAACTTTTTTGGGAAAGGTTGTTTTGACTTATTGCATATAAAACCAATGAAAATAATCAAGGTTGTGTGACCGACCCCCTCCGAATCGAAACAAACTCGGTACCGTAGGTAAGTCTTGACTATCATTTCACCAAAAACATTAGAGGAATATTTCCAGTGGTTCCCAAACTATGATGTTTTTAATGTATGATAAAATACAAAATTTATTTGAAACTGCTTTCATATAAATGGTTATAACTTGTTTGACATCTAAGCTAGACAAATCATTCAGGTGTTGTTTTAAAGGTATTATAATATTGCTTTATCGGTTAACTATATTTCATTTTTGTAGCCGGTAAAGCACTATTATAATACCTTTAAAGCAAGACATAAATCATTCGTCTAGCTTAAATATTAAAAAAGTTATAGCTAGTTATATGAAAGCAGTTTCAAGCAAATACATTAAATGCATCATAATTTGGGCACCACTAAAAATATTTCTCTAATTTTTTTGGTGAAATGATAGTTATACAAGACTTAACTACCATACCGAGTTTGGTTCGATTTCGAAGTGGTCGGCCCCAATCACTATGGAATAAGTCTTTTAGAAACTTTATCTTTAAAAAAATAATATTTTTTGGAAATGTTTTTATATCGAACATGAACTTTGAACAAAAAGAACTTTTTGAAAAATATACTTTTTGGAAAGGTATATTTTTTTAATGGGAGTTTTTAAAAAATACTCTTTTTGGAAGATTGTGCTTTTTCAAAATGATGAGCCTTAATAATTTTTAAGGCATACAATTAAAAATTCAAATAAATTATGAATTTTATTTTAAATCAAAATAAATAAAATAAATTCAATCAAATTATGAATTTATTCAAAGGAAAATGCAGGGATGGATTTAAAAGAACACTTTGCACTATATAAAGAAAACACGTCTTGTTCGGTAAGTACGAGTATGTATTCACGTATGTATTCAATATGGTTTTTATTGATTTTAAATTGTTTTTTCTCTGGATGTAATATCCTTCGTACTAATGGGTGATTTTATAAGAAAAAAAAACACATAAAATTCAGAAAAATGCATGAAATATTTATTTGGATCGATAGTTGGGTCGATATAATTTAATGTTTGAAGATTATTTCATGCAAATGTTGGCCGCGGCTGCGCCTCAAATGGTCCATCCGCTTAGTCCAATTTTGGCACACTCTTTCCAACATTTCGGCCGGTATCTCACGAATAATGTTGGCAATGTTGGCTTCCAGTGCGTCAATCGAAGCGGGCTTGTCGCTATAGACATTAGCCTTAACATAGCCCCACAAAAAATAGTCTAGAGGCGTTAAATCGCACGATCTGGGCGGCCAATTGACTGGTCCCAAGCGTGAAATAAACTGTTCACCGAACTCGCCTCTCAATTGGTCCATTGTTTCGCGTGCTGTGTGGCATGTGGCACCGTCTTGTTGAAACCACATGTCATGCAAGTCAAGCTCTTCCATTTTGGGCAGAAAAAAGTTTGTTATCATCGCACGGTAGCGCTCACCATTCACAGTAACGTTGTGATTCGCATCATCTTTGAAGAAATACGGCCCAATGATGCCGCCAGCCCATAATCCGCACCAAACGGTTGTTTTTTGTGGATGCATTGGTAGCTCTTGCAATGCTTCTGGCTGCTCTTCACTCCAAATACGGCAGTTTTGCTTGTTCACGTATCCATTCAACCAGAAATGAGCCTCGTCGCTGAACACAATTCTTCGATAAAAAAGTGGATCTTCATCTAACTTTTCAAGAGCCCATTTTGGTAATAAAATTCAATAATTTGCAAGCGTTGTTCGTTTGTAAGACGATTCATGATTAAATTATAGACCAAACTGAAGATGTTTGACAGTGACACAAGATACAAAACGTGCGTGAGCTGTCAAAACTAGTGTTGCCAAAAAGATAATAGCAAAAAAATCACTCGTTATAATAATTGTTCCAAGTGACGATGGTAAATACTGAATTTATGAATATACACAGAAAAAAGAGATTTGTAAATTTGACGTGGGATGACGGAAAATCGTTCCAAATTTGTAAATGCAATTAATTTATTTGTAAATACAATTAAAACTTTTTTTAAAATGGCACCTACAACGAATTTTCTAAATACAAACATGGCCCTTGTAACATTAGAAAATAAAATCAACTCGATTATTTCCAATTAAAATTATTGTGTTATTCACAATTGAGGTGTTAACAAAAAAAATATTTTTAATAAACTGGGTTCTCAAAAAACGTTATGTTTTACAAAAAATATTTTCAATTAAATATATCAACAAATAATTTGTTGACTCCCGTAGAGTAGTGGCTAGTGTGCCAGGCTATTACCCGGAAGCTTACCGGTTCGATTACTGCCAAATTCATTTCTGCAAAAAAGCAAAAAAAAATAGTTTTTTTAATTTTTTTTGTTAGATTTAAAAATTATATCAGTTGAAATTATTGTTATATTAACAATGTGTTTTGTTAAATTTTTTAACCAAATTTTTTAAGCCATATGTCTTTGGCTGCAATCGAACTGGCGACGACTGGCGTACTTACTTCTCAGCTACAGAGCAACTCGTTAATAAATAAGTCAATAATAAATACAAACAAAACGTGGTTTCTTATGTATCTTCTATATAAGTGTATACGTGTGTGTATTCCGTTATGATATAATTTAACAAACCATTTTATTAAGTAATTTGTAATATCAACAATGATGATTGTTGAAATTTTCACAAGTTGTTTTTATCAAAAATATTTACAAAAACTGTTGGACTTTTGCGTCATACATAACAAAAAATTTAATTAACTAAGTTTGTTGAAAAAATTTTCTCTGTTTGTTGTGTCAACATCCTAATTTGTTATATTAATTAAATATATTTTTGAATTTAAATTGAATATTAATGACTTGATTTTTTAGTGGCTGTTTGATGACATTTTTTTCTGTGTACAATAAATCCATAAGAAATAAATACTTTTGGCCGTAGAATTTTAGTAGCTGGTCAACTGCTTGTATTAAATAAAAAAGCAACACTTTAAAAATTTGATTGCTCTGATACTTGTCAAACATGTATCTTTGTTATCATGTTAGTAGTTTATGTTTTATAGTTTGAATTTTTCTTTTTTTAAATTTATTTTCTGTTCATTTTTGGCAAAGAATCTATCGCATCAATGTCAAAGAACATTTTCCTGTTTTTGCAACACAAGTTTTGAATAAAGAAAAAAAGAATGATTTTTTTTCGAATATAATTGCCATAAGCGACAGTCTAGAGTTGTACAGCAAAAAAATTCAATTTTGGATCAAAATTCAACTACTAAAAGATTCTTTGTTTGAATGTTAATTTATCACATCGTGAGAATAAATGGGGTGTTTTAAAAATTAATCAAATTAAAGATGTTCCTACAAAAAATGTTAACTCACTGAGTACTGAGTACTCGGTGTACTCACTGAGTACTCGGAGTACTCGGTGTACTCACTGAGTACTCGAAGTACTCACTGAGTACTCGGTGTACTCACTGAGTACTCGAAGTACTCACTAAGTACTCGGTGTACTCACTGAGTACTCGATGTACTCACTGAGTACTCGGTGTACTCACTGAGTGCTCGGTGTACTCACTGAGTACTCGGTGTACTCACTGAGTACTCGGTGTACTCACTGAGTACTCGAAGTACTCGGTGTACTCACTGTGTACTCGGAGTACTCGAAGTACTCACTGAGTACTCGAAGTACTCGGTGTACTCACTGAGTACTCGGTGTACTCACTGAGTACTCGGTGTACTCACTGAGTACTCGAAGTACTCACTGAGTACTCGGTGTACTCACTGAGTACTCGGTGTACTCACTGAGTACTCGGTGTACTCACTGAGTACTCGGTGTACTCGGTGTACTCACTGAGTACTCGGTGTACTCACTGAGTACTCGGTGTACTCACTGAGTACTCGAAGTACTCGGTGTACTCACTGAGTACTCGGTGTACTCACTGAGTACTCGGTGTACTCACTGAGTACTCGAAGTACTCGGTGTACTCACTGAGTACTCGGTGTACTCACTGAGTACTCGGTGTACTCACTGAGTACTCGGTGTACTCACTGAGTACTCGAAGTACTCGGTGTACTCACTGAGTACTCGGTGTACTCACTGAGTACTCGGTGTACTCACTGAGTACTCGGTGTACTCACTGAGTACTCGGAGTACTCGGTGTACTCACTGAGTACTCGGAGTACTCGGTGTACTCACTGAGTACTCGAAGTACTCGGTGTACTCACTGAGTACTTGGAGTACTCGAAGTACTCACTGAGTACTCGGTGTACTCACTGAGTACTCGGTGTACTCACTGAGTACTCGGTGTACTCACTGAGTACTCGGTGTACTCACTGAGTACTCGGTGTACTCACTGAGTACTCGGTGTACTCACTGAGTACTCGATGTACTCACTGAGTACTCGAAGTACTCGGTGTACTCACTGAGTACTCGGTGTACTCACTGAGTACTCGAAGTACTCGGTGTACTCACTGAGTACTCGAAGTACTCGGTGTACTCACTGTGTATTCGGAGTACTCGGTGTACTCACTGAGTACTCGAAGTACTCGGTGTACTCACTGAGTACTCGGTGTACTCACTGAGTACTCGAAGTACTCGGTGTACTCACTGAGTACTCGGTGTACTCACTGAGTACTCGAAGTACTCACTGAGTACTCGAAGTACTCGGTGTACTCACTGAGTACTCGGTGTACTCACTGAGTACTCGGAATACTCGATGTACTCACTGAGTACTCGAAGTACTCGGTGTACTCACTGAGTACTCGGTGTACTCACTGAGTACTCGAAGTACTCGGTGTACTCACTGAGTACTCGAAGTACTCGGTGTACTCACTGTGTATTCGGAGTACTCGGTGTACTCACTGAGTACTCGAAGTACTCGGTGTACTCACTGAGTACTCGGTGTACTCACTGAGTACTCGAAGTACTCGGTGTACTCACTGTGTACTCGGAGTACTCGGTGTACTCACTGAGTACTCGAAGTACTCGGTGTACTCACTGAGTACTCGGTGTACTCACTGAGTACTCGATGTACTCACTGAGTACTCGGTGTACTCACTGAGTACTCGAAGTACTCGGTGTACTCACTGAGTACTCGGTGTACTCACTGAGTACTCGAAGTACTCACTGAGTACTCGAAGTACTCGGTGTACTCACTGAGTACTCGGTGTACTCACTGAGTACTCGGAATACTCGGTGTACTCACTGAGTACTCGGTGTACTCACTGAGTACTCGATGTACTCACTGAGTACTCGGTGTACTCACTGAGTACTCGAAGTACTCGGTGTACTCACTGAGTACTCGGTGTACTCACTGAGTACTCGAAGTACTCACTGAGTACTCGAAGTACTCGGTGTACTCACTGAGTACTCGGTGTACTCACTGAGTACTCGGAATACTCGGTGTACTCACTGAGTACTCGGTGTACTCACTGAGTACTCGGTGTACTCACTGAGTACTCGGTGTACTCACTGAGTACTCGGTGTACTCACTGAGTACTCGAAGTACTCACTGAGTACTCGGAGTACTCACTGAGTACTCGGAGTACTCACTGAGTACTCGGTGTACTCACTGAGTATTGGAAGTACTCGGTGTACTCACTGAGTACTCGAAGTACTCGGTGTACTCACTGAGTACTCGGAGTACTCGGTGTACTCACTGAGTACTCACTGAGTACTCGGTGTACTCACTGAGTACTCGAAGTACTCACTGAGTACTCGAAGTACTCGGTGTACTCACTGAGTACTCGGAGTACTCGGTGTACTCACTGAGTACTCGGAGTACTCGGTATACTCACTGAGTACTCGATGTACTCACTGAGTACTCGATGTACTCACTGAGTACTCGGTGTACTCACTGAGTACTCGAAGTACTCGGTGTACTCACTGAGTACTCGGTGTACTCACTGAGTACTCGGTGTACTCACTGAGTACTCGAAGTACTCGGTGTACTCGGTGTTCTCACTGAGTACTCGATGTACTCACTGAGTACTCGATGTACTCACTGAGTACTCGGTGTACTCACTGAGTACTCGAAGTACTCGGTGTACTCACTGAGTACTCGGTGTACTCACTGAGTACTCGAAGTACTCGGTGTACTCACTGAGTACTCGGTGTACTCACTGAGTACTCGAAGTACTCACTGAGTACTCGAAGTACTCGGTGTACTCACTGAGTACTCGGTGTACTCACTGAGTACTCGAAGTACTCGGTGTACTCATTGAGTACTCGGTGTACTCACTGAGTACTCGAAGTACTCGGTGTACTCACTGAGTACTCGGTGTACTCACTGAGTACTCGAAGTACTCACTGAGTACTCGATGTACTCACTGAGTACTCGGTGTACTCACTGAGTACTCGAAGTACTCGGTGTACTCATTGAGTACTCGGTGTACTCACTGAGTACTCGAAGTACTCGGTGTACTCACTGAGTACTCGGTGTACTCACTGAGTACTCGAAGTACTCACTGAGTACTCGGAGTACTCACTGAGTACTCGGAGTACTCGGTGTACTCACTGAGTACTCGGTGTACTCACTGAGTACTCGGTGTACTCACTGAGTACTCGAAGTACTCACTGAGTACTCGAAGTACTCGGTGTACTCACTGAGTACTCGGTGTACTCACTGAGTACTCGAAATACTCACTGAGTACTCGAAGTACTCGGTGTACTCACTGAGTACTCGGTGTACTCACTGAGTACTCGGAGTACTCGGTGTACTCACTGAGTACTCGGAGTACTCGGTGTACTCACTGAGTACTCGGTGTACTCACTGAGTACTCGAAGTACTCACTAAGTACTCGGTGTACTCGGTGTACTGACTGAGTACTCGGTGTACTCACTGAGTACTCGGTGTACTCACTGAGTACTCGAAGTACTCACTGAGTACTCGAAGTACTCGGTGTACTCACTGAGTACTCAGTGTACTCACTGAGTACTCGAAGTACTCACTGAGTACTCGAAGTACTCACTGAGTACTCGAAGTACTCGGTGTACTCACTGAGTACTCGGTGTACTCACTGAGTACTCGGTGTACTCACTGAGTACTCGGTGTACTCACTGAGTACTCGAAGTACTCGGTGTACTCACTGAGTACTCGGTGTACTCACTGAGTACTCGGTGTACTCACTGAGTACTCGAAGTACTCGGTGTACTCACTGAGTACTCGGTGTACTCACTGAGTACTCGAAGTACTCGGTGTACTCACTGAGTACTCGAAGTACTCGGTGTACTCACTGAGTACTCGAAGTACTCGGTGTACTCACTGAGTACTCGAAGTACTCGGTGTACTCACTGAGTACTCGAAGTACTCGGTGTACTCACTGTGTATTCGGAGTACTCGGTGTACTCACTGAGTACTCGAAGTACTCGGTGTACTCACTGAGTACTCGGTGTACTCACTGAGTACTCGAAGTACTCGGTGTACTCACTGTGTACTCGGAGTACTCGGTGTACTCACTGAGTACTCGAAGTACTCGGTGTACTCACTGAGTACTCGGTGTACTCACTGAGTACTCGATGTACTCACTGAGTACTCGGTGTACTCACTGAGTACTCGAAGTACTCGGTGTACTCACTGAGTACTCGGTGTACTCACTGAGTACTCGAAGTACTCACTGAGTACTCGAAGTACTCGGTGTACTCACTGAGTACTCGGTGTACTCACTGAGTACTCGGAATACTCGGTGTACTCACTGAGTACTCGGTGTACTCACTGAGTACTCGATGTACTCACTGAGTACTCGGTGTACTCACTGAGTACTCGAAGTACTCGGTGTACTCACTGAGTACTCGGTGTACTCACTGAGTACTCGAAGTACTCACTGAGTACTCGAAGTACTCGGTGTACTCACTGAGTACTCGGTGTACTCACTGAGTACTCGGAATACTCGGTGTACTCACTGAGTACTCGGTGTACTCACTGAGTACTCGGTGTACTCACTGAGTACTCGAAGTACTCGGTGTACTCACTGAGTACTCGGTGTACTCACTGAGTACTCGGTGTACTCACTGAGTACTCGAAGTACTCGGTGTACTCATTGAGTACTCGGTGTACTCACTGAGTACTCGAAGTACTCGGTGTACTCACTGAGTACTCGGTGTACTCAGTACTCGGTGTACTCACTGAGTACTCGGTGTACTCACTGAGTACTCGAAGTACTCACTGAGTACTCGAAGTACTCGGTGTACTCACTGAGTACTCGGTGTACTCACTGAGTACTCGGTGTACTCACTGAGTACTCGGTGTACTCACTGAGTACTCGGTGTACTCACTGAGTACTCGAAGTACTCACTGAGTACTCGAAGTACTCGGTGTACTCACTGAGTACTCGGTGTACTCACTGAGTACTCGGAGTACTCGAAGTACTCACTGAGTACTCGGTGTACTCACTGAGTACTCGGTGTACTCACTGAGTACTCGAAGTACTCACTGAGTACTCGAAGTACTCGGTGTACTCACTGAGTACTCGGTGTACTCACTGAGTACTCGGTGTACTCACTGAGTACTCGGTGTACTCACTGAGTACTCGAAGTACTCACTGAGTACTCGAAGTACTCGGTGTACTCACTGAGTACTCGGTGTACTCACTGAGTACTCGGAGTACTCGGTGTACTCACTGAGTACTCAGTGTACTCACTGAGTACTCGAAGTACTCACTGAGTACTCGAAGTACTCGGTGTACTCACTGAGTACTCGGTGTACTCGGTGTACTCACTGAGTACTCGAAGTACTCGGTGTACTCACTGAGTACTCGGTGTACTCACTGAGTACTCGAAGTACTCGGTGTACTCACTGTGTACTCGGAGTACTCGGTGTACTCACTGAGTACTCGAAGTACTCGGTGTACTCACTGAGTACTCGGTGTACTCACTGAGTACTCGAAGTACTCACTAAGTACTCGGTGTATTCACTGAGTACTCGATGTACTCACTGAGTACTCGAAGTACTCGGTGTACTCACTGAGTACTCGGAGTACTCGGTGTACTCACTGAGTACTCGGTGTACTCACTGAGTACTCGGTGTACTCACTGAGTACTCGGTGTACTCACTGAGTACTCGAAGTACTCACTGAGTACTCGAAGTACTCGGTGTACTCACTGAGTACTCGAAGTACTCGGTGTACTCACTGAGTACTCGGTGTACTCACTGAGTACTCGAAGTACTCACTGAGTACTCGAAGTACTCGGTGTACTCACTGAGTACTCGGTGTACTCACTGAGTACTCGGAATACTCGGTGTACTCACTGAGTACTCGGTGTACTCACTGAGTACTCGATGTACTCACTGAGTACTCGGTGTACTCACTGAGTACTCGAAGTACTCGGTGTACTCACTGAGTACTCGGTGTACTCACTGAGTACTCGAAGTACTCACTGAGTACTCGAAGTACTCGGTGTACTCACTGAGTACTCGGTGTACTCACTGAGTACTCGGAATACTCGGTGTACTCACTGAGTACTCGGTGTACTCACTGAGTACTCGATGTACTCACTGAGTACTCGATGTACTCACTGAGTACTCGGTGTAGTCACTGAGTACTCGAAGTACTCGGTGTACTCACTGAGTACTCGGTGTACTCACTGAGTACTCGGTGTACTCACTGAGTACTCGAAGTACTCGGTGTACTCGGTGTACTCACTGAGTACTCGATGTACTCACTGAGTACTCGATGTACTCACTGAGTACTCGGTGTACTCACTGAGTACTCGAAGTACTCGGTGTACTCACTGAGTACTCGGTGTACTCACTGAGTACTCGAAGTACTCGGTGTACTCACTGAGTACTCGGTGTACTCACTGAGTACTCGAAGTACTCACTGAGTACTCGAAGTACTCGGTGTACTCACTGAGTACTCGGTGTACTCACTGAGTACTCGAAGTACTCGGTGTACTCATTGAGTACTCGGTGTACTCACTGAGTACTCGAAGTACTCGGTGTACTCACTGAGTACTCGGTGTACTCAGTACTCGGTGTACTCACTGAGTACTCGGTGTACTCGAAGTACTCGGTGTACTCACTGAGTACTCGAAGTACTCACTGAGTACTCGGTGTACTCACTGAGTACTCGGAATACTCGGTGTACTCACTGAGTACTCGGTGTACTCACTGAGTACTCGATGTACTCACTGAGTACTCGGTGTACTCACTGAGTACTCGAAGTACTCGGTGTACTCACTGAGTACTCGGTGTACTCACTGTGTACTCACTGAGTACTCGAAGTACTCGGTGTACTCACTGAGTACTCGGTGTACTCACTGAGTACTCGAAGTACTCACTAAGTACTCGGTGTATTCACTGAGTACTCGATGTACTCACTGAGTACTCGAAGTACTCGGTGTACTCACTGAGTACTCGGAGTACTCGGTGTACTCACTGAGTACTCGGTGTACTCACTGAGTACTCGGTGTACTCACTGAGTACTCGGTGTACTCACTGAGTACTCGAAGTACTCACTGAGTACTCGAAGTACTCGGTGTACTCACTGAGTACTCGAAGTACTCGGTGTACTCACTGAGTACTCGAAGTACTCGGTGTACTCACTGAGTACTCGAAGTACTCGGTGTACTCACTGAGTACTCGGAGTACTCGGTGTACTCACTGAGTACTCGGTGTACTCACTGAGTACTCGGTGTACTCACTGAGTACTCGGTGTACTCACTGAGTACTCGAAGTACTCACTGAGTACTCGAAGTACTCGGTGTACTCACTGAGTACTCGAAGTACTCGGTGTACTCACTGAGTACTCGGTGTACTCACTGAGTACTCGAAGTACTCACTGAGTACTCGAAGTACTCGGTGTACTCACTGAGTACTCGGTGTACTCACTGAGTACTCGGAATACTCGGTGTACTCACTGAGTACTCGGTGTACTCACTGAGTACTCGATGTACTCACTGAGTACTCGGTGTACTCACTGAGTACTCGAAGTACTCGGTGTACTCACTGAGTACTCGGTGTACTCACTGAGTACTCGAAGTACTCACTGAGTACTCGAAGTACTCGGTGTACTCACTGAGTACTCGGTGTACTCACTGAGTACTCGGAATACTCGGTGTACTCACTGAGTACTCGGTGTACTCACTGAGTACTCGATGTACTCACTGAGTACTCGATGTACTCACTGAGTACTCGGTGTAGTCACTGAGTACTCGAAGTACTCGGTGTACTCACTGAGTACTCGGTGTACTCACTGAGTACTCGGTGTACTCACTGAGTACTCGGTGTACTCACTGAGTACTCGAAGTACTCGGTGTACTCGGTGTACTCACTGAGTACTCGATGTACTCACTGAGTACTCGATGTACTCACTGAGTACTCGGTGTACTCACTGAGTACTCGAAGTACTCGGTGTACTCACTGAGTACTCGGTGTACTCACTGAGTACTCGAAGTACTCGGTGTACTCACTGAGTACTCGGTGTACTCACTGAGTACTCGAAGTACTCACTGAGTACTCGAAGTACTCGGTGTACTCACTGAGTACTCGGTGTACTCACTGAGTACTCGAAGTACTCGGTGTACTCATTGAGTACTCGGTGTACTCACTGAGTACTCGAAGTACTCGGTGTACTCACTGAGTACTCGGTGTACTCAGTACTCGGTGTACTCACTGAGTACTCGGTGTACTCGAAGTACTCGGTGTACTCACTGAGTACTCGAAGTACTCACTGAGTACTCGGTGTACTCACTGAGTACTCGGAATACTCGGTGTACTCACTGAGTACTCGGTGTACTCACTGAGTACTCGATGTACTCACTGAGTACTCGGTGTACTCACTGAGTACTCGAAGTACTCGGTGTACTCACTGAGTACTCGGTGTACTCACTGTGTACTCACTGAGTACTCGAAGTACTCGGTGTACTCACTGAGTACTCGGTGTACTCACTGAGTACTCGAAGTACTCACTAAGTACTCGGTGTATTCACTGAGTACTCGATGTACTCACTGAGTACTCGAAGTACTCGGTGTACTCACTGAGTACTCGGAGTACTCGGTGTACTCACTGAGTACTCGGTGTACTCACTGAGTACTCGGTGTACTCACTGAGTACTCGGTGTACTCACTGAGTACTCGAAGTACTCACTGAGTACTCGAAGTACTCGGTGTACTCACTGAGTACTCGAAGTACTCGGTGTACTCACTGAGTACTCGAAGTACTCGGTGTACTCACTGAGTACTCGGTGTACTCACTGAGTACTCGAAGTACTCACTGAGTACTCGAAGTACTCGGTGTACTCACTGAGTACTCGGTGTACTCACTGAGTACTCGGTGTACTCACTGAGTACTCGAAGTACTCGGTGTACTCACTGAGTACTCGGTGTACTCACTGAGTACTCGGTGTACTCACTGAGTACTCGAAGTACTCGGTGTACTCATTGAGTACTCGGTGTACTCACTGAGTACTCGAAGTACTCGGTGTACTCACTGAGTACTCGGTGTACTCAGTACTCGGTGTACTCACTGAGTACTCGGTGTACTCGAAGTACTCGGTGTACTCACTGAGTACTCGAAGTACTCACTGAGTACTCGGTGTACTCACTGAGTACTCGGAATACTCGGTGTACTCACTGAGTACTCGAAGTACTCGGTGTACTCACTGAGTACTCGGTGTACTCACTGAGTACTCGAAGTACTCACTGAGTACTCGAAGTACTCGGTGTACTCACTGAGTACTCGGTGTACTCACTGAGTACTCGAAGTACTCACTGAGTACTCGAAGTACTCGGTGTACTCACTGAGTACTCGGTGTACTCACTGAGTACTCGGAATACTCGGTGTACTCACTGAGTACTCGGTGTACTCACTGAGTACTCGATGTACTCACTGAGTACTCGATGTACTCACTGAGTACTCGGTGTAGTCACTGAGTACTCGAAGTACTCGGTGTACTCACTGAGTACTCGGTGTACTCACTGAGTACTCGGTGTACTCACTGAGTACTCGAAGTACTCGGTGTACTCGGTGTACTCACTGAGTACTCGATGTACTCACTGAGTACTCGATGTACTCACTGAGTACTCGGTGTACTCACTGAGTACTCGAAGTACTCGGTGTACTCACTGAGTACTCGGTGTACTCACTGAGTACTCGAAGTACTCGGTGTACTCACTGAGTACTCGGTGTACTCACTGAGTACTCGAAGTACTCACTGAGTACTCGAAGTACTCGGTGTACTCACTGAGTACTCGGTGTACTCACTGAGTACTCGAAGTACTCGGTGTACTCATTGAGTACTCGGTGTACTCACTGAGTACTCGAAGTACTCGGTGTACTCACTGAGTACTCGGTGTACTCAGTACTCGGTGTACTCACTGAGTACTCGGTGTACTCGAAGTACTCGGTGTACTCACTGAGTACTCGAAGTACTCACTGAGTACTCGGAGTACTCACTGAGTACTCGGTGTACTCACTGAGTACTCGGAGTACTCGGTGTACTCACTGAGTACTCGGTGTACTCACTGAGTACTCGGTGTACTCACTGAGTACTCGGTGTACTCACTGAGTACTCGAAGTACTCACTGAGTACTCGAAGTACTCGGTGTACTCACTGAGTACTCGGTGTACTCACTGAGTACTCGAGTACTCGGTGTACTCACTGAGTACTCGGTGTACTCACTGAGTACTCGAAGTACTCACTAAGTACTCGGTGTACTGACTGAGTACTCGGTGTACTCACTGAGTACTCGGTGTACTCACTGAGTACTCGGTGTACTCACTGAGTACTCGAAGTACTCACTGAGTACTCGAAGTACTCGGTGTACTCACTGAGTACTCGAAGTACTCGGTGTACTCACTGAGTACTCGGTGTACTCACTGAGTACTCGGAATACTCGGTGTACTCACTGAGTACTCGGTGTACTCACTGAGTACCCGGTGTACTCACTGAGTACTCGGTGTACTCACCGAGTACTCGGTGTACTCACTGAGTACTCGGTGTACTCACTGAGTACTCGAAGTACTCGGTGTACTCACTGAGTACTCGGTGTACTCACTGAGTACTCGGAATACTCGGTGTACTCACTGAGTACTCGGTGTACTCACTGAGTACTCAGTGTACTCACTGAGTACTCGAAGTACTCACTGAGTACTCGAAGTACTCGGTGTACTCACTGAGTACTCGAAGTACTCGGTGTACTCACTGTGTACTCGGAGTACTCACTGAGTACTCGAAGTACTCGGTGTACTCACTGAGTACTCGGTGTACTCACTGAGTACTCGGAATACTCGGTGTACTCACTGAGTACTCGGTGTACTCACTGAGTACTCGGTGTACTCACTGAGTACTCGGTGTACTCACCGAGTACTCGGTGTACTCACTGAGTACTCGGTGTACTCACTGAGTACTCGAAGTACTCGGTGTACTCACTGAGTACTCGAAGTACTCGGTGTACTCACTGAGTACTCGGTGTACTCACTGAGTACTCGAAGTACTCACTGAGTACTCGGTGTACTCACTGAGTACTCGAAGTACTCGGTGTACTCACTGAGTACTCGGTGTACTCACTGAGTACTCGGTGTACTCACTGAGTACTCGGTGTACTCACTGAGTACTCGGTGTACTCACTGAGTACTCGGTGTACTCACTGAGTACTCGGAGTACTCGGTGAGTACTTCGAGTGTACTCACTGAGTACTCGAAGTACTCACTAAGTACTCGGTGTACTCACTGAGTACTCGGTGTACTCACTGAGTACTCCAAGTACTCGGTGTACTCACTGAGTACTCGAAGTACTCGGTGTACTCACTGAGTACTCGGTGTACTCACTGAGTACTCGGAGTACTCGGTGTACTCACTGAGTTCTCGGTGTACTCACTGAGTACTCGGTGTACTCACTGAGTACTCGAAGTACTCGGTGTACTCACTGAGTACTGAGTACTCGGAGTACTCACTGAGTACTCGAAGTACTCGGTGTACTCACTGAGTACTCGGTGTACTCGGTGTACTCACTGAGTACTCGGAGTACTCGGTGTACTCACTGAGTACTCGGAGTACTCGGTGTACTCACTGAGTACTCGAAGTACTCACTGAGTACTCGAAGTACTCGGTGTACTCACTGAGTACTCGGAGTACTCGGTGTACTCACTGAGTACTCGGAGTACTCGGTGTACTCACTGAGTACTCGAAGTACTCACTGAGTACTCGAAGTACTCGGTGTACTCACTGAGTACTCGGTGTACTCACTGAGTACTCGGTGTACTCACTGAGTACTCGAAGTACTCACTGAGTACTCGAAGTACTCGGTGTACTCACTGAGTACTCGGTGTACTCACTGAGTACTCGGTGTACTCACTGAGTACTCGGTGTACTCACTGAGTACTCGAAGTACTCGGTGTACTCACTGAGTACTCGGTGTACTCACTGAGTACTCGAAGTACTCGGTGTACTCACTGAGTACTCGGTGTACTCACTGAGTACTCGAAGTACTCGGTGTACTCACTGAGTACTCGAAGTACTCGGTGTACTCACTGAGTACTCGAAGTACTCGGTGTACTCACTGAGTACTCGAAGTACTCGGTGTACTCACTGTGTATTCGGAGTACTCGGTGTACTCACTGAGTACTCGAAGTACTCGGTGTACTCACTGAGTACTCGGTGTACTCACTGAGTACTCGAAGTACTCGGTGTACTCACTGTGTACTCGGAGTACTCGGTGTACTCACTGAGTACTCGAAGTACTCGGTGTACTCACTGAGTACTCGGTGTACTCACTGAGTACTCGATGTACTCACTGAGTACTCGGTGTACTCACTGAGTACTCGAAGTACTCGGTGTACTCACTGAGTACTCGGTGTACTCACTGAGTACTCGAAGTACTCACTGAGTACTCGAAGTACTCGGTGTACTCACTGAGTACTCGGTGTACTCACTGAGTACTCGGAATACTCGGTGTACTCACTGAGTACTCGGTGTACTCACTGAGTACTCGATGTACTCACTGAGTACTCGGTGTACTCACTGAGTACTCGAAGTACTCGGTGTACTCACTGAGTACTCGGTGTACTCACTGAGTACTCGAAGTACTCACTGAGTACTCGAAGTACTCGGTGTACTCACTGAGTACTCGGTGTACTCACTGAGTACTCGGAATACTCGGTGTACTCACTGAGTACTCGGTGTACTCACTGAGTACTCGGTGTACTCACTGAGTACTCGAAGTACTCGGTGTACTCACTGAGTACTCGGTGTACTCACTGAGTACTCGGTGTACTCACTGAGTACTCGAAGTACTCGGTGTACTCATTGAGTACTCGGTGTACTCACTGAGTACTCGAAGTACTCGGTGTACTCACTGAGTACTCGGTGTACTCAGTACTCGGTGTACTCACTGAGTACTCGGTGTACTCACTGAGTACTCGAAGTACTCACTGAGTACTCGAAGTACTCGGTGTACTCACTGAGTACTCGGTGTACTCACTGAGTACTCGGTGTACTCACTGAGTACTCGGTGTACTCACTGAGTACTCGAAGTACTCACTGAGTACTCGAAGTACTCGGTGTACTCACTGAGTACTCGGAGTACTCGGTGTACTCACTGAGTACTCGGAGTACTCGGTGTACTCACTGAGTACTCGGTGTACTCACTGAGTACTCGAAGTACTCACTAAGTACTCGGTGTACTCACTGAGTACTCGGTGTACTCACTGAGTACTCGAAGTACTCACTGAGTACTCGAAGTACTCGGTGTACTCACTGAGTACTCGGTGTACTCACTGAGTACTCGGTGTACTCACTGAGTACTCGGTGTACTCACTGAGTACTCGAAGTACTCACTGAGTACTCGAAGTACTCGGTGTACTCACTGAGTACTCGGTGTACTCACTGAGTACTCGGAGTACTCGGTGTACTCACTGAGTACTCAGTGTACTCACTGAGTACTCGAAGTACTCACTGAGTACTCGAAGTACTCGGTGTACTCACTGAGTACTCGGTGTACTCGGTGTACTCACTGAGTACTCGAAGTACTCGGTGTACTCACTGAGTACTCGGTGTACTCACTGAGTACTCGAAGTACTCGGTGTACTCACTGTGTACTCGGAGTACTCGGTGTACTCACTGAGTACTCGAAGTACTCGGTGTACTCACTGAGTACTCGGTGTACTCACTGAGTACTCGAAGTACTCACTAAGTACTCGGTGTATTCACTGAGTACTCGATGTACTCACTGAGTACTCGAAGTACTCGGTGTACTCACTGAGTACTCGAAGTACTCACTGAGTACTCGGAGTACTCACTGAGTACTCGGTGTACTCACTGAGTACTCGGAGTACTCGGTGTACTCACTGAGTACTCGGTGTACTCACTGAGTACTCGGTGTACTCACTGAGTACTCGAAGTACTCACTGAGTACTCGAAGTACTCGGTGTACTCACTGAGTACTCGAAGTACTCGGTGTACTCACTGAGTACTCGGTGTACTCACTGAGTACTCGAAGTACTCACTGAGTACTCGAAGTACTCGGTGTACTCACTGAGTACTCGGTGTACTCACTGAGTACTCGGAATACTCGGTGTACTCACTGAGTACTCGGTGTACTCACTGAGTACTCGATGTACTCACTGAGTACTCGGTGTACTCACTGAGTACTCGAAGTACTCGGTGTACTCACTGAGTACTCGGTGTACTCACTGAGTACTCGAAGTACTCACTGAGTACTCGAAGTACTCGGTGTACTCACTGAGTACTCGGTGTACTCACTGAGTACTCGGAATACTCGGTGTACTCACTGAGTACTCGGTGTACTCACTGAGTACTCGATGTACTCACTGAGTACTCGATGTACTCACTGAGTACTCGGTGTAGTCACTGAGTACTCGAAGTACTCGGTGTACTCACTGAGTACTCGGTGTACTCACTGAGTACTCGGTGTACTCACTGAGTACTCGGTGTACTCACTGAGTACTCGAAGTACTCGGTGTACTCGGTGTACTCACTGAGTACTCGATGTACTCACTGAGTACTCGATGTACTCACTGAGTACTCGGTGTACTCACTGAGTACTCGAAGTACTCGGTGTACTCACTGAGTACTCGGTGTACTCACTGAGTACTCGAAGTACTCGGTGTACTCACTGAGTACTCGGTGTACTCACTGAGTACTCGAAGTACTCACTGAGTACTCGAAGTACTCGGTGTACTCACTGAGTACTCGGTGTACTCACTGAGTACTCGAAGTACTCGGTGTACTCATTGAGTACTCGGTGTACTCACTGAGTACTCGAAGTACTCGGTGTACTCACTGAGTACTCGGTGTACTCAGTACTCGGTGTACTCACTGAGTACTCGGTGTACTCGAAGTACTCGGTGTACTCACTGAGTACTCGAAGTACTCACTGAGTACTCGGTGTACTCACTGAGTACTCGGAATACTCGGTGTACTCACTGAGTACTCGGTGTACTCACTGAGTACTCGATGTACTCACTGAGTACTCGGTGTACTCACTGAGTACTCGAAGTACTCGGTGTACTCACTGAGTACTCGGTGTACTCACTGAGTACTCGAAGTACTCACTGAGTACTCGAAGTACTCGGTGTACTCACTGAGTACTCGGTGTACTCACTGAGTACTCGGAATACTCGGTGTACTCACTGAGTACTCGGTGTACTCACTGAGTACTCGATGTACTCACTGAGTACTCGATGTACTCACTGAGTACTCGGTGTAGTCACTGAGTACTCGAAGTACTCGGTGTACTCACTGAGTACTCGGTGTACTCACTGAGTACTCGGTGTACTCACTGAGTACTCGGTGTACTCACTGAGTACTCGAAGTACTCGGTGTACTCGGTGTACTCACTGAGTACTCGATGTACTCACTGAGTACTCGATGTACTCACTGAGTACTCGGTGTACTCACTGAGTACTCGAAGTACTCGGTGTACTCACTGAGTACTCGGTGTACTCACTGAGTACTCGAAGTACTCGGTGTACTCACTGAGTACTCGGTGTACTCACTGAGTACTCGAAGTACTCACTGAGTACTCGAAGTACTCGGTGTACTCACTGAGTACTCGGTGTACTCACTGAGTACTCGAAGTACTCGGTGTACTCATTGAGTACTCGGTGTACTCACTGAGTACTCGAAGTACTCGGTGTACTCACTGAGTACTCGGTGTACTCAGTACTCGGTGTACTCACTGAGTACTCGGTGTACTCGAAGTACTCGGTGTACTCACTGAGTACTCGAAGTACTCACTGAGTACTCGGAGTACTCACTGAGTACTCGGTGTACTCACTGAGTACTCGGAGTACTCGGTGTACTCACTGAGTACTCGGTGTACTCACTGAGTACTCGGTGTACTCACTGAGTACTCGGTGTACTCACTGAGTACTCGAAGTACTCACTGAGTACTCGAAGTACTCGGTGTACTCACTGAGTACTCGGTGTACTCACTGAGTACTCGGTGTACTCACTGAGTACTCGAGTACTCGGTGTACTCACTGAGTACTCGGTGTACTCACTGAGTACTCGAAGTACTCACTAAGTACTCGGTGTACTGACTGAGTACTCGGTGTACTCACTGAGTACTCGGTGTACTCACTGAGTACTCGGTGTACTCACTGAGTACTCGAAGTACTCACTGAGTACTCGAAGTACTCGGTGTACTCACTGAGTACTCAGTGTACTCACTGAGTACTCGAAGTACTCACTGAGTACTCGAAGTACTCGGTGTACTCACTGAGTACTCGAAGTACTCGGTGTACTCACTGTGTACTCGGAGTACTCACTGAGTACTCGAAGTACTCGGTGTACTCACTGAGTACTCGGTGTACTCACTGAGTACTCGGAATACTCGGTGTACTCACTGAGTACTCGGTGTACTCACTGAGTACTCGGTGTACTCACTGAGTACTCGGTGTACTCACCGAGTACTCGGTGTACTCACTGAGTACTCGGTGTACTCACTGAGTACTCGAAGTACTCGGTGTACTCACTGAGTACTCGAAGTACTCGGTGTACTCACTGAGTACTCGGTGTACTCACTGAGTACTCGAAGTACTCACTGAGTACTCGGTGTACTCACTGAGTACTCGAAGTACTCGGTGTACTCACTGAGTACTCGGTGTACTCACTGAGTACTCGGTGTACTCACTGAGTACTCGGTGTACTCACTGAGTACTCGGTGTACTCACTGAGTACTCGGTGTACTCACTGAGTACTCGGAGTACTCGGTGAGTACTTCGAGTGTACTCACTGAGTACTCGAAGTACTCACTAAGTACTCGGTGTACTCACTGAGTACTCGGTGTACTCACTGAGTACTCCAAGTACTCGGTGTACTCACTGAGTACTCGAAGTACTCGGTGTACTCACTGAGTACTCGGTGTACTCACTGAGTACTCGGAGTACTCGGTGTACTCACTGAGTTCTCGGTGTACTCACTGAGTACTCGGTGTACTCACTGAGTACTCGAAGTACTCGGTGTACTCACTGAGTACTGAGTACTCGGAGTACTCGAAGTACTCGGTGTACTCACTGAGTACTCGGTGTACTCGGTGTACTCACTGAGTACTCGGAGTACTCGGTGTACTCACTGAGTACTCGGAGTACTCGGTGTACTCACTGAGTACTCGAAGTACTCACTGAGTACTCGAAGTACTCGGTGTACTCACTGAGTACTCGGAGTACTCGGTGTACTCACTGAGTACTCGGAGTACTCGGTGTACTCACTGAGTACTCGAAGTACTCACTGAGTACTCGAAGTACTCGGTGTACTCACTGAGTACTCGGTGTACTCACTGAGTACTCGGAGTACTCACTGAGTACTCGAAGTACTCGGTGTACTCACTGAGTACTCGGTGTACTCACTGAGTACTCGGTGTACTCACTGAGTACTCGAAGTACTCACTGAGTACTCGAAGTACTCGGTGTACTCACTGAGTACTCGGTGTACTCACTGAGTACTCGAAGTACTCGGTGTACTCACTGAGTACTCGAAGTACTCGGTGTACTCACTGAGTACTCGAAGTACTCGGTGTACTCACTGAGTACTCGGTGTACTCACTGAGTATTGGAAGTACTCGGTGTACTCACTGAGTACTCGGTGTACTCACTGAGTGCTCGGTGTACTCACTGAGTACTCGGTGTACTCACTGAGTGCTCGGTGTACTCACTGAGTACTCGGTGTACTCACTGAGTACTCGGAGTACTCACTGAGTACTCGGAGTACTCGGTGTACTCACTGAGTACTCGGAGTACTCGGTGTACTCACTGAGTACTCGGTGTACTCACTGAGTACTCGAAGTACTCGGTGTACTCACTGAGTACTCGGTGTACTCACTGAGTACTCGGTGTACTCACTGAGTACTCGAAGTACTCACTAAGTACTCGGTGTACTCACTGAGTACTCGGTGTACTCACTGAGTACTCCAAGTACTCGGTGTACTCACTGAGTACTCGAAGTACTCGGTGTACTCACTGAGTACTCGGTGTACTCACTGAGTACTCGGAGTACTCGGTGTACTCACTGAGTTCTCGGTGTACTCACTGAGTACTCGGTGTACTCACTGAGTACTCGGTGTACTCACTGAGTACTCGAAGTACTCGGTGTACTCACTGAGTATTGGAAGTACTCGGTGTACTCACTGAGTACTCGGTGTACTCACTGAGTGCTCGGTGTACTCACTGAGTACTCGGTGTACTCACTGAGTACTCGGAGTACTCGGTGTACTCACTGAGTACTCGAAGTACTCGGTGTACTCACTGAGTACTCGAAGTACTCGGTGTACTCACTGAGTACTCGAAGTACTCGGTGTACTCACTGAGTACTCACTGAGTACTCGAAGTACTCGGTGTACTCACTGAGTACTCGGTGTACTCACTGAGTACTCGGTGTACTCACTGAGTACTCGAAGTACTCGGTGTACTCACTGAGTACTCGCTGTACTCACTGAGTACTCGGAGTACTCGGTGTACTCACTGAGTTCTCGGTGTACTCACTGAGTACTCGGTGTACTCACTGAGTACTCGAAGTACTCGGTGTACTCACTGAGTACTCGGTGTACTCACTGAGTACTCGGTGTACTCACTGAGTATTGGAAGTACTCGGTGTACTCACTGAGTACTCGAAGTACTCGGTGTACTCACTGAGTACTCGGTGTACTCACTGAGTACTCGAAGTACTCACTAAGTACTCGGTGTACTCACTGAGTACTCGATGTACTCACTGAGTACTCACTGAGTACTCGAAGTACTCGGTGTACTCACTGAGTACTCGGTGTACTCACTGAGTACTCCAAGTACTCGGTGTACTCACTGAGTACTCGAAGTACTCGGTGTACTCGAAGTACTCGGTGTACTCACTGAGTACTCGGTGTACTCACTGAGTACTCGAAGTACTCGGTGTACTCACTGAGTACTCGGTGTACTCACTGAGTACTCGGTGTACTCACTGAGTACTCGGTGTACTCACTGAGTACTCGAAGTACTCGGTGTACTCACTGAGTACTCGAAGTACTCGGTGTACTCACTGAGTACTCGGTGTACTCACTGAGTACTCGAAGTACTCACTGAGTACTCGAAGTACTCGGTGTACTCACTGAGTACTCGAAGTACTCGGTGTACTCACTGAGTACTCGAAGTACTCGGTGTACTCACTGAGTACTCGGTGTACTCACTGAGTATTGGAAGTACTCGGTGTACTCACTGAGTACTCGGTGTACTCACTGAGTGCTCGGTGTACTCACTGAGTACTCGGTGTACTCACTGAGTACTCGGAGTACTCACTGAGTACTCGGAGTACTCACTGAGTACTCGGAGTACTCGGTGTACTCACTGAGTACTCGGAGTACTCGGTGTACTCACTGAGTACTCGAAGTACTCGGTGTACTCACTGAGTACTCGGTGTACTCACTGAGTACTCGAAGTACTCACTGAGTACTCGAAGTACTCGGTGTACTCACTGAATACTCGAAGTACTCGGTGTACTCGAAGTACTCGGTGTACTCACTGAGTACTCGGTGTACTCACTGAGTACTCGAAGTACTCGGTGTACTCACTGAGTACTCGGTGTACTCACTGAGTACTCGGTGTACTCACTGAGTACTCGGTGTACTCACTGAGTACTCGGAGTACTCGGTGTACTCACTGAGTACTCGGAGTACTCGGTGTACTCACTGAGTACTCGGTGTACTCACTGAGTACTCGAAGTACTCACTGAGTACTCGGTGTACTCACTGAGTACTCGAAGTACTCACTGAGTAGTCGAAGTACTCGGTGTACTCACTGAGTACTCGGAGTACTCGGTGTACTCACTGAGTACTCGGAGTACTCGGTGTACTCACTGAGTACTCGATGTACTCACTGAGTACTCGGTGTACTCACTGAGTACTCGAAGTACTCACTGAGTACCCGAAGTACTCGGTGTACTCACTGAGTACTCGAAGTACTCACTGAGTACTCGGTGTACTCACTGAGTACTCGAAGTACTCACTGAGTAGTCGAAGTACTCGGTGTACTCACTGAGTACTCGGAGTACTCGGTGTACTCACTGAGTACTCGGAGTACTCGGTGTACTCACTGAGTACTCGATGTACTCACTGAGTACTCGGTGTACTCACTGAGTACTCGAAGTACTCACTGAGTACTCGAAGTACTCGGTGTACTCACTGAGTACTCGGTGTACTCACTGAGTACTCGAAGTACTCACTGAGTACTCGAAGTACTCGGTGTACTCACTGAGTACTCGAAGTACTCGGTGTACTCGGTGTACTCACTGAGTACTCGATGTACTCACTGAGTACTCGATGTACTCACTGAGTACTCGGTGTACTCACTGAGTACTCGAAGTACTCGGTGTACTCACTGAGTACTCGGTGTACTCACTGAGTACTCGAAGTACTCGGTGTACTCACTGAGTACTCGGTGTACTCACTGAGTACTCGAAGTACTCACTGAGTACTCGAAGTACTCGGTGTACTCACTGAGTACTCGGTGTACTCACTGAGTACTCGAAGTACTCGGTGTACTCATTGAGTACTCGGTGTACTCACTGAGTACTCGAAGTACTCGGTGTACTCACTGAGTACTCGGTGTACTCAGTACTCGGTGTACTCACTGAGTACTCGGTGTACTCGAAGTACTCGGTGTACTCACTGAGTACTCGAAGTACTCACTGAGTACTCGGAGTACTCACTGAGTACTCGGTGTACTCACTGAGTACTCGGAGTACTCGGTGTACTCACTGAGTACTCGGTGTACTCACTGAGTACTCGGTGTACTCACTGAGTACTCGGTGTACTCACTGAGTACTCGAAGTACTCACTGAGTACTCGAAGTACTCGGTGTACTCACTGAGTACTCGGTGTACTCACTGAGTACTCGGTGTACTCACTGAGTACTCGAGTACTCGGTGTACTCACTGAGTACTCGGTGTACTCACTGAGTACTCGAAGTACTCACTAAGTACTCGGTGTACTGACTGAGTACTCGGTGTACTCACTGAGTACTCGGTGTACTCACTGAGTACTCGGTGTACTCACTGAGTACTCGAAGTACTCACTGAGTACTCGAAGTACTCGGTGTACTCACTGAGTACTCAGTGTACTCACTGAGTACTCGAAGTACTCACTGAGTACTCGAAGTACTCGGTGTACTCACTGAGTACTCGAAGTACTCGGTGTACTCACTGTGTACTCGGAGTACTCACTGAGTACTCGAAGTACTCGGTGTACTCACTGAGTACTCGGTGTACTCACTGAGTACTCGGAATACTCGGTGTACTCACTGAGTACTCGGTGTACTCACTGAGTACTCGGTGTACTCACTGAGTACTCGGTGTACTCACCGAGTACTCGGTGTACTCACTGAGTACTCGGTGTACTCACTGAGTACTCGAAGTACTCGGTGTACTCACTGAGTACTCGAAGTACTCGGTGTACTCACTGAGTACTCGGTGTACTCACTGAGTACTCGAAGTACTCACTGAGTACTCGGTGTACTCACTGAGTACTCGAAGTACTCGGTGTACTCACTGAGTACTCGGTGTACTCACTGAGTACTCGGTGTACTCACTGAGTACTCGGTGTACTCACTGAGTACTCGGTGTACTCACTGAGTACTCGGAGTACTCGGTGAGTACTTCGAGTGTACTCACTGAGTACTCGAAGTACTCACTAAGTACTCGGTGTACTCACTGAGTACTCGGTGTACTCACTGAGTACTCCAAGTACTCGGTGTACTCACTGAGTACTCGAAGTACTCGGTGTACTCACTGAGTACTCGGTGTACTCACTGAGTACTCGGAGTACTCGGTGTACTCACTGAGTTCTCGGTGTACTCACTGAGTACTCGGTGTACTCACTGAGTACTCGAAGTACTCGGTGTACTCACTGAGTACTGAGTACTCGGAGTACTCGAAGTACTCGGTGTACTCACTGAGTACTCGGTGTACTCGGTGTACTCACTGAGTACTCGGAGTACTCGGTGTACTCACTGAGTACTCGGAGTACTCGGTGTACTCACTGAGTACTCGAAGTACTCACTGAGTACTCGAAGTACTCGGTGTACTCACTGAGTACTCGGAGTACTCGGTGTACTCACTGAGTACTCGGAGTACTCGGTGTACTCACTGAGTACTCGAAGTACTCACTGAGTACTCGAAGTACTCGGTGTACTCACTGAGTACTCGGTGTACTCACTGAGTACTCGGAGTACTCACTGAGTACTCGAAGTACTCGGTGTACTCACTGAGTACTCGGTGTACTCACTGAGTACTCGGTGTACTCACTGAGTACTCGAAGTACTCACTGAGTACTCGAAGTACTCGGTGTACTCACTGAGTACTCGGTGTACTCACTGAGTACTCGAAGTACTCGGTGTACTCACTGAGTACTCGAAGTACTCGGTGTACTCACTGAGTACTCGAAGTACTCGGTGTACTCACTGAGTACTCGGTGTACTCACTGAGTATTGGAAGTACTCGGTGTACTCACTGAGTACTCGGTGTACTCACTGAGTGCTCGGTGTACTCACTGAGTACTCGGTGTACTCACTGAGTGCTCGGTGTACTCACTGAGTACTCGGTGTACTCACTGAGTACTCGGAGTACTCACTGAGTACTCGGAGTACTCGGTGTACTCACTGAGTACTCGGAGTACTCGGTGTACTCACTGAGTACTCGGTGTACTCACTGAGTACTCGAAGTACTCGGTGTACTCACTGAGTACTCGGTGTACTCACTGAGTACTCGGTGTACTCACTGAGTACTCGAAGTACTCACTAAGTACTCGGTGTACTCACTGAGTACTCGGTGTACTCACTGAGTACTCCAAGTACTCGGTGTACTCACTGAGTACTCGAAGTACTCGGTGTACTCACTGAGTACTCGGTGTACTCACTGAGTACTCGGAGTACTCGGTGTACTCACTGAGTTCTCGGTGTACTCACTGAGTACTCGGTGTACTCACTGAGTACTCGGTGTACTCACTGAGTACTCGAAGTACTCGGTGTACTCACTGAGTATTGGAAGTACTCGGTGTACTCACTGAGTACTCGGTGTACTCACTGAGTGCTCGGTGTACTCACTGAGTACTCGGTGTACTCACTGAGTACTCGGAGTACTCGGTGTACTCACTGAGTACTCGAAGTACTCGGTGTACTCACTGAGTACTCGAAGTACTCGGTGTACTCACTGAGTACTCACTGAGTACTCGAAGTACTCGGTGTACTCACTGAGTACTCGGTGTACTCACTGAGTACTCGGTGTACTCACTGAGTACTCGAAGTACTCGGTGTACTCACTGAGTACTCGCTGTACTCACTGAGTACTCGGAGTACTCGGTGTACTCACTGAGTTCTCGGTGTACTCACTGAGTACTCGGTGTACTCACTGAGTACTCGAAGTACTCGGTGTACTCACTGAGTACTCGGTGTACTCACTGAGTACTCGGTGTACTCACTGAGTATTGGAAGTACTCGGTGTACTCACTGAGTACTCGAAGTACTCGGTGTACTCACTGAGTACTCGGTGTACTCACTGAGTACTCGGTGTACTCACTGAGTGCTCGGAGTACTCACTGAGTACTCGGAGTACTCGGTGTACTCACTGAGTACTCGGAGTACTCGGTGTACTCACTGAGTACTCGGAGTACTCGGTGTACTCACTGAGTACTCGGTGTACTCACTGAGTACTCGAAGTACTCACTGAGTATTCGAAGTACTCACTGAGTACTCGGTGTACTCACTGAGTACTCGAAGTACTCACTAAGTACTCGGTGTACTCACTGAGTACTCGGTGTACTCACTGAGTACTCGAAGTACTCACTAAGTACTCGGTGTACTCACTGAGTACTCGATGTACTCACTGAGTACTCACTGAGTACTCGAAGTACTCGGTGTACTCACTGAGTACTCGGTGTACTCACTGAGTGCTCGGTGTACTCACTGAGTACTCGGTGTACTCACTGAGTACTCGGAGTACTCGGTGTACTCACTGAGTACTCGAAGTACTCGGTGTACTCACTGAGTACTCGAAGTACTCGGTGTACTCACTGAGTACTCGAAGTACTCGGTGTACTCACTGAGTACTCACTGAGTACTCGAAGTACTCGGTGTACTCACTGAGTACTCGGTGTACTCACTGAGTACTCGGTGTACTCACTGAGTACTCGAAGTACTCGGTGTACTCACTGAGTACTCGCTGTACTCACTGAGTACTCGGAGTACTCGGTGTACTCACTGAGTTCTCGGTGTACTCACTGAGTACTCGGTGTACTCACTGAGTACTCGAAGTACTCGGTGTACTCACTGAGTACTCGGTGTACTCACTGAGTATTGGAAGTACTCGGTGTACTCACTGAGTACTCGAAGTACTCGGTGTACTCACTGAGTACTCGGTGTACTCACTGAGTACTCGGTGTACTCACTGAGTGCTCGGAGTACTCACTGAGTACTCGGAGTACTCGGTGTACTCACTGAGTACTCGGAGTACTCGGTGTACTCACTGAGTACTCGGAGTACTCGGTGTACTCACTGAGTACTCGGTGTACTCACTGAGTACTCGAAGTACTCACTGAGTATTCGAAGTACTCACTGAGTACTCGGTGTACTCACTGAGTACTCGAAGTACTCACTAAGTACTCGGTGTACTCACTGAGTACTCGGTGTACTCACTGAGTACTCGAAGTACTCACTAAGTACTCGGTGTACTCACTGAGTACTCGATGTACTCACTGAGTACTCACTGAGTACTCGAAGTACTCGGTGTACTCACTGAGTACTCGGTGTACTCACTGAGTACTCCAAGTACTCGGTGTACTCACTGAGTACTCGAAGTACTCGGTGTACTCGAAGTACTCGGTGTACTCACTGAGTACTCGGTGTACTCACTGAGTATTGGAAGTACTCGGTGTACTCACTGAGTACTCGGTGTACTCACTGAGTGCTCGGTGTACTCACTGAGTACTCGGTGTACTCACTGAGTACTCGGAGTACTCACTGAGTACTCGGAGTACTCACTGAGTACTCGGAGTACTCGGTGTACTCACTGAGTACTCGGAGTACTCGGTGTACTCACTGAGTACTCGAAGTACTCGGTGTACTCACTGAGTACTCGGTGTACTCACTGAGTACTCGAAGTACTCACTGAGTACTCGAAGTACTCGGTGTACTCACTGAATACTCGAAGTACTCGGTGTACTCGAAGTACTCGGTGTACTCACTGAGTACTCGGTGTACTCACTGAGTACTCGAAGTACTCGGTGTACTCACTGAGTACTCGGTGTACTCACTGAGTACTCGGTGTACTCACTGAGTACTCGGTGTACTCACTGAGTACTCGAAGTACTCGGTGTACTCACTGAGTACTCGAAGTACTCGGTGTACTCACTGAGTACTCGGTGTACTCACTGAGTACTCGGTGTACTCACTGAGTACTCGGTGTACTCCCTGAGTACTCGGAGTACTCGGAGTACTCACTGAGTACTCGGAGTACTCGGTGTACTCACTGAGTACTCGGAGTACTCGGTGTACTCACTGAGTACTCGGAGTACTCGGTGTACTCACTGAGTACTCGGTGTACTCACTGAGTACTCGAAGTACTCACTGAGTACTCGGTGTACTCACTGAGTACTCGAAGTACTCACTGAGTAGTCGAAGTACTCGGTGTACTCACTGAGTACTCGGAGTACTCGGTGTACTCACTGAGTACTCGGAGTACTCGGTGTACTCACTGAGTACTCGATGTACTCACTGAGTACTCGGTGTACTCACTGAGTACTCGAAGTACTCACTGAGTACTCGAAGTACTCGGTGTACTCACTGAGTACTCGAAGTACTCACTGAGTACTCGGTGTACTCACTGAGTACTCGAAGTACTCACTGAGTAGTCGAAGTACTCGGTGTACTCACTGAGTACTCGGAGTACTCGGTGTACTCACTGAGTACTCGGAGTACTCGGTGTACTCACTGAGTACTCGATGTACTCACTGAGTACTCGGTGTACTCACTGAGTACTCGAAGTACTCACTGAGTACTCGAAGTACTCGGTGTACTCACTGAGTACTCGGTGTACTCACTGAGTACTCGAAGTACTCACTGAGTACTCGAAGTACTCGGTGTACTCACTGAGTACTCGAAGTACTCGGTGTACTCACTGAGTACTCGGTGTACTCACTGAGTATTGGAAGTACTCGGTGTACTCACTGAGTACTCGGTGTACTCACTGAGTGCTCGGTGTACTCACTGAGTACTCGGTGTACTCACTGAGTACTCGGAGTACTCACTGAGTACTCGGAGTACTCGGAGTACTCACTGAGTACTCGGAGTACTCGGTGTACTCACTGAGTACTCGGAGTACTCGGTGTACTCACTGAGTACTCGAAGTACTCGGTGTACTCACTGAGTACTCGGTGTACTCACTGAGTACTCGAAGTACTCACTGAGTACTCGAAGTACTCGGTGTACTCACTGAGTACTCGGTGTACTCACTGAGTACTCGGTGTACTCACTGAGTACTCGGTGTACTCACTGAGTACTCGGAGTACTCACTGAGTACTCGAAGTACTCGGTGTACTCACTGAGTACTCGGTGTACTCGGTGTACTCACTGAGTACTCGGAGTACTCGGTGTACTCACTGAGTACTCGGAGTACTCGGTGTACTCACTGAGTACTCGGTGTACTCACTGAGTACTCGGTGTACTCACTGAGTACTCGAAGTACTCACTAAGTACTCGGTGTACTCACTGAGTACTCGATGTACTCACTGAGTACTCGGTGTACTCACTGAGTACTCGAAGTACTCGGTGTACTCACTGAGTACTCGGTGTACTCACTGAGTACTCGGTGTACTCACTGAGTACTCGAAGTACTCACTGAGTACTCGGTGTACTCACTGAGTACTCGAAGTACTCACTAAGTACTCGGTGTACTCACTGAGTACTCGAAGTACTCACTAAGTACTCGGTGTACTCACTGAGTACTCGATGTACTCACTGAGTACTCGGTGTACTCACTGAGTACTCGAAGTACTCGGTGTACTCACTGAGTACTCGAAGTACTCGGTGTACTCACTGAGTACTCGGTGTACTCACTGAGTACTCGAAGTACTCACTGAGTACTCGAAGTACTCGGTGTACTCACTGAGTACTCGGTGTACTCGGTGTACTCACTGAGTACTCGGTGTACTCACTGAGTACTCGGAGTACTCGGTGTACTCACTGAGTACTCGGAGTACTCGGTGTACTCACTGAGTACTCGGTGTACTCACTGAGTACTCGAAGTACTCACTAAGTACTCGGTGTACTCACTGAGTACTCGATGTACTCACTGAGTACTCGGTGTACTCACTGAGTACTCGAAGTACTCGGTGTACTCACTGAGTACTCGGTGTACTCACTGAGTACTCGGTGTACTCACTGAGTACTCGGAGTACTCACTGAGTACTCGGTGTACTCACTGAATACTCGAAGTACTCACTAAGTACTCGGTGTACTCACTGAGTACTCGATGTACTCACTGAGTACTCGGTGTACTCACTGAGTACTCGAAGTACTCGGTGTACTCACTGAGTACTCGGTGTACTCACTGAGTACTCGGTGTACTCACTGAGTACTCGAAGTACTCACTGAGTACTCGGAGTACTCGGTGTACTCACTGTGTACTCGGAGTACTCGGTGTACTCACTGAGTACTCGAAGTACTCGGTGTACTCACTGAGTACTCGGAGTACTCGGTGTACTCACTGAGTACTCGGTGTACTCACTGAGTACTCGAAGTACTCACTAAGTACTCGGTGTACTCACTGAGTACTCGGAGTACTCACTGAGTACTCAGTGTACTCACTGAGTACTCGAAGTACTCACTGAGTACTCGGAGTACTCGGTGTACTCACTGTGTACTCGGAGTACTCGGTGTACTCACTGAGTACTCGAAGTACTCGGTGTACTCACTGAGTACTCGGAGTACTCGGTGTACTCACTGAGTACTCGGTGTACTCACTGAGTACTCGAAGTACTCACTAAGTACTCGGTGTACTCACTGAGTACTCGGAGTACTCACTGAGTACTCAGTGTACTCACTGACTACTCGGTGTACTCACTGAGTACTCGGTGTACTCACTGAGTACTCGTTGTACTCACTGAGTACTCGGAGTACTCACTGAGTACTCGGTGTACTCACTGAGTACTCGAAGTACTCGGTGTACTCACTGAGTACTCGGAGTACTCGGTGTACTCACTGAGTACTCGGTGTACTCACTGAGTACTCGGTGTACTCACTGAGTACTCGAAGTACTCACTGAGTACTCGAAGTGTACTCACTGAGTACTCGAAGTACTCGGTGTACTCACTGAGTACTCGGTGTACTCACTGAGTACTCGGTGTACTCACTGAGTACTCGGTGTACTCACTGAGTATTGGAAGTACTCGGTGTACTCACTGAGTACTCGGAGTACTCGAAGTACTCACTGAGTACTCGGTGTACTCACTGAGTACTCGAAGTACTCACTAAGTACTCGGTGTACTCACTGAGTACTCGAAGTACTCACTAAGTACTCGGTGTACTCACTGAGTACTCGATGTACTCACTGAGTACTCGGTGTACTCACTGAGTATTCGAAGTACTCGGTGTACTCACTGAGTACTCGAAGTACTCGGTGTACTCACTGAGTACTCGGTGTACTCACTGAGTACTCGAAGTACTCACTGAGTACTCGAAGTACTCACTGAGTACTCGAAGTACTCGGTGTACTCACTGAGTACTCGGTGTACTCACTGAGTACTCGGAGTACTCACTGAGTACTCGGAGTACTCGGTGTACTCACTGAGTACTCGGTGTACTCACTGAGTACTCGAAGTACTCACTAAGTACTCGGTGTACTCACTGAGTACTCGATGTACTCACTGAGTACTCGGTGTACTCACTGAGTACTCGAAGTACTCGGTGTACTCACTGAGTACTCGAAGTACTCGGTGTTCTCATTGAGTACTCGAAGTACTTGGTGTACTCACTGAGTACTCGAAGTACTCGGTGTACTCACTGAGTACTCGAAGTACTCGGTGTACTCACTGAGTACTCGGTGTACTCACTGAGTATTGGAAGTACTCGGTGTACTCACTGAGTACTCGGAGTACTCACTGAGTACTCGGAGTACTCGGTGTACTCACTGAGTACTCGGAGTACTCGGTGTACTCACTGAGTACTCGGAGTACTCGGTGTACTCACTGAGTACTCGGTGTACTCACTGAGTACTCGAAGTACTCACTGAGTACTCGAAGTACTCACTGAGTACTCGGTGTACTCACTGAGTACTCGAAGTACTCACTAAGTACTCGGTGTACTCACTGAGTACTCGGTGTACTCACTGAGTACTCGAAGTACTCACTAAGTACTCGGTGTACTCACTGAGTACTCGATGTACTCACTGAGTACTCACTGAGTACTCGAAGTACTCGGTGTACTCACTGAGTACTCGGTGTACTCACTGAGTACTCCAAGTACTCGGTGTACTCACTGAGTACTCGAAGTACTCGGTGTACTCACTGAGTACTCGGTGTACTCACTGAGTACTCGGAGTACTCGGTGTACTCACTGAGTTCTCGGTGTACTCACTGAGTACTCGGTGTACTCACTGAGTACTCGGTGTACTCACTGAGTACTCGGTGTACTCACTGAGTACTCGAAGTACTCGGTGTACTCACTGAATACTCGGTGTACTCACTGAGTACTCTGTGTACTCACTGAGTACTCAAAGTACTCGGTGTACTCACTGAGTACTCGGAGGATTTTCCGAATTCTAGACAAACTAATGTAGTTGACAGGATGAGATATACCGCATTTTGAAGATATTCTATCCTGTTATTTTACTGTTTTAACCACAATCCGGAGAAATAATTTTACCTATTTTTTTAATATTTCATAAAATTAGTACTATTTCTCTGGAGGATTTCCCGAATTCTGGACAAAGTAATGTAGTTGACAGTTGAAAAAAATAGGTAAAATTATTTCTCCGGATTCTGGTTAAAACAGTAAAATATCTCATCCTGTCAACTACATTAGTTTGTCCACAATTCGGTGTACTCACTGAGTACTCGGAGTACTCGGTGTACTCACTGAGTACTCGAAGTACTCACTGAGTACTCGGTGTACTCACTGAGTACTCGGTGTACTCACTGAGTACTCGGTGTACTCACTGAGTACTCGAAGTACTCACTAAGTACTCGGTGTACTCACTGAGTACTCGATGTACTCACTGAGTACTCGGTGTACTCACTGAGTACTCGAAGTACTCGGTGTACTCACTGAGTACTCGGTGTACTCACTGAGTACTCGGAGTACTCGGTGTACTCACTGAGTACTCGAAGTACTCACTGAGTACTCGGTGTACTCACTGAGTACTCGAAGTACTCACTAAGTACTCGGTGTACTCACTGAGTACTCGAAGTACTCACTAAGTACTCGGTGTACTCACTGAGTACTCGATGTACTCACTGAGTACTCGGTGTACTCACTGAGTACTCGAAGTACTCGGTGTACTCACTGAGTACTCGAAGTACTCGGTGTACTCACTGAGTACTCGGTGTACTCACTGAGTACTCGAAGTACTCACTGAGTACTCGAAGTACTCGGTGTACTCACTGAGTACTCGGTGTACTCGGTGTACTCACTGAGTACTCGGTGTACTCACTGAGTACTCGGAGTACTCGGTGTACTCACTGAGTACTCGGAGTACTCGGTGTACTCACTGAGTACTCGGTGTACTCACTGAGTACTCGAAGTACTCACTAAGTACTCGGTGTACTCACTGAGTACTCGATGTACTCACTGAGTACTCGGTGTACTCACTGAGTACTCGAAGTACTCGGTGTACTCACTGAGTACTCGGTGTACTCACTGAGTACTCGGTGTACTCACTGAGTACTCGGAGTACTCACTGAGTACTCGGTGTACTCACTGAATACTCGAAGTACTCACTAAGTACTCGGTGTACTCACTGAGTACTCGATGTACTCACTGAGTACTCGGTGTACTCACTGAGTACTCGAAGTACTCGGTGTACTCACTGAGTACTCGGTGTACTCACTGAGTACTCGGTGTACTCACTGAGTACTCGAAGTACTCACTGAGTACTCGGAGTACTCGGTGTACTCACTGTGTACTCGGAGTACTCGGTGTACTCACTGAGTACTCGAAGTACTCGGTGTACTCACTGAGTACTCGGAGTACTCGGTGTACTCACTGAGTACTCGGTGTACTCACTGAGTACTCGAAGTACTCACTAAGTACTCGGTGTACTCACTGAGTACTCGGAGTACTCACTGAGTACTCAGTGTACTCACTGACTACTCGGTGTACTCACTGAGTACTCGGTGTACTCACTGAGTACTCGTTGTACTCACTGAGTACTCGGAGTACTCACTGAGTACTCGGTGTACTCACTGAGTACTCGAAGTACTCGGTGTACTCACTGAGTACTCGGAGTACTCGGTGTACTCACTGAGTACTCGGTGTACTCACTGAGTACTCGGTGTACTCACTGAGTACTCGAAGTACTCACTGAGTACTCGAAGTGTACTCACTGAGTACTCGAAGTACTCGGTGTACTCACTGAGTACTCGGTGTACTCACTGAGTACTCGGTGTACTCACTGAGTACTCGGTGTACTCACTGAGTATTGGAAGTACTCGGTGTACTCACTGAGTACTCGGAGTACTCGAAGTACTCACTGAGTACTCGGTGTACTCACTGAGTACTCGAAGTACTCACTAAGTACTCGGTGTACTCACTGAGTACTCGAAGTACTCACTAAGTACTCGGTGTACTCACTGAGTACTCGATGTACTCACTGAGTACTCGGTGTACTCACTGAGTATTCGAAGTACTCGGTGTACTCACTGAGTACTCCAAGTACTCGGTGTACTCACTGAGTACTCGGTGTACTCACTGAGTACTCGAAGTACTCACTGAGTACTCGAAGTACTCACTGAGTACTCGAAGTACTCGGTGTACTCACTGAGTACTCGGTGTACTCACTGAGTACTCGGAGTACTCGGTGTACTCACTGAGTACTCGGAGTACTCGGTGTACTCACTGAGTACTCGGTGTACTCACTGAGTACTCGAAGTACTCACTAAGTACTCGGTGTACTCACTGAGTACTCGATGTACTCACTGAGTACTCGGTGTACTCACTGAGTACTCGAAGTACTCGGTGTACTCACTGAGTACTCGAAGTACTCGGTGTTCTCATTGAGTACTCGAAGTACTTGGTGTACTCACTGAGTACTCGAAGTACTCGGTGTACTCACTGAGTACTCGAAGTACTCGGTGTACTCACTGAGTACTCGGTGTACTCACTGAGTATTGGAAGTACTCGGTGTACTCACTGAGTACTCGGAGTACTCACTGAGTACTCGGAGTACTCGGTGTACTCACTGAGTACTCGGAGTACTCGGTGTACTCACTGAGTACTCGGAGTACTCGGTGTACTCACTGAGTACTCGGTGTACTCACTGAGTACTCGAAGTACTCACTGAGTACTCGAAGTACTCACTGAGTACTCGGTGTACTCACTGAGTACTCGAAGTACTCACTAAGTACTCGGTGTACTCACTGAGTACTCGGTGTACTCACTGAGTACTCGAAGTACTCACTAAGTACTCGGTGTACTCACTGAGTACTCGATGTACTCACTGAGTACTCACTGAGTACTCGAAGTACTCGGTGTACTCACTGAGTACTCGGTGTACTCACTGAGTACTCCAAGTACTCGGTGTACTCACTGAGTACTCGAAGTACTCGGTGTACTCACTGAGTACTCGGTGTACTCACTGAGTACTCGGAGTACTCGGTGTACTCACTGAGTTCTCGGTGTACTCACTGAGTACTCGGTGTACTCACTGAGTACTCGGTGTACTCACTGAGTACTCGGTGTACTCACTGAGTACTCGAAGTACTCGGTGTACTCACTGAATACTCGGTGTACTCACTGAGTACTCTGTGTACTCACTGAGTACTCAAAGTACTCGGTGTACTCACTGAGTACTCGGAGGATTTTCCGAATTCTAGACAAACTAATGTAGTTGACAGGATGAGATATACCGCATTTTGAAGATATTCTATCCTGTTATTTTACTGTTTTAACCACAATCCGGAGAAATAATTTTACCTATTTTTTTAATATTTCATAAAATTAGTACTATTTCTCTGGAGGATTTCCCGAATTCTGGACAAAGTAATGTAGTTGACAGTTGAAAAAAATAGGTAAAATTATTTCTCCGGATTCTGGTTAAAACAGTAAAATAACAGGATGGAATACCTTCAAAATGTGGTATATCTCATCCTGTCAACTACATTAGTTTGTCCACAATTCGGAAAATCCTCTAGAGAAATAGTACTAAGTGGATGAAAAATTTAAACAAAAGCAGTGCTGTTGCCGAAAATAGAAAAAAAAACATATTTGGGAAACAAAAACATATTTGGAAAGCGAAAACATATTTAGAAAACGAAAACATATTTGAAAAGCGAAAACATATTTGGAAAAGGAAAACATATTTAGAACAAAAACATATTTAAAAAGCGAAAACATATTTGAAAAGCGAAAACATATTTGGAAAGCGAAAACATATTTGGTAAATATGTCCAAATATGCAATGACGTAAGGGTTTACGTCAAAACATATATAACTCGGCATATTTAACTTCACTCACGTTTAAAAATGGTACTTTATGGAATATGTACTTTTTGGAAAATGCAATATTTGGAAAAGTTACTTTCTTGAGATTTTTTTTTCGAACAAGGTACTCTTTGCACAAAGAACTTTTCGGAAAATTAACTTTTTTGGGAAAGGTTGTTTTGACTTATTGCATATAAAACCAATGAAAATAATCAAGATTGTGTGACCGACCCCCTCCGAATCGAAACAAACTCGGTACCGTAGGTAAGTCTTGACTATCATTTCACCAAAAACATTAGAGGAATATTTCCAGTGGTTCCCAAACTATGATGCATTTAATGTATGATAAAATACAAAATTTATTTGAAACTGCTTTCATATAAATGGTTATAACTTGTTTGACATCTAAGCTAGACAAATCATTCAGGTGTTGTTTTAAAGGTATTATAATATTGCTTTATCGGCTAACTATATTTCATTTTTGTAGCCGGTAAAGCACTATTATAATACCTTTAAAGCAAGACATAAATCATTCGTCTAGCTTAAATATTAAAAAAGTTATAGCTAGTTATATGAAAGCAGTTTCAAGCAAATACATTAAATGCATCATAATTTGGGAACCACTAAAAATATTTCTCTAATTTTTTTGGTGAAATGATAGTTATACAAGACTTAACTACCATACCGAGTTTGGTTCGATTTCAAAGTGGTCGGCCCCAATCACTATGGAATAAGTCTTTTAGAAACTTTATCTTTAAAAAAATAATATTTTTTGGAAATGTTTTTATATCGAACATGAACTTTGAACAAAAAGAACTTTTTGAAAAATATACTTTTTGGAAAGGTATATTTTTTTAATGGGAGTTTTTAAAAAATACTCTTTTTGGAAGATTGTGCTTTTTCAAAATGATGAGCCTTAATAATTTTTAAGGCATACAATTAAAAATTCAAATAAATTATGAATTTTATTTTAAATCAAAATAAATAAAATAAATTCAATCAAATTATGAATTTATTCAAAGGAAAATGGAGGGATGGATTTAAAAGAACACTTTGCACTATATAAAGAAAACACGTCTTGTTCGGTAAGTACGAGTATGTATTCACGTATGTATTCAATATGGTTTTTATTGATTTTAAATTGTTTTTTCTCTGGATATAATATCCTTCGTACTATAATAACTGTTCAAAGTGACGATGGTAAATACTGAATTTATGAATATACACAGAAAAAAAAAAGATTTGTAAATGCAATTAATTTATTTGTAAATACAATTAAAACTTTTTTTTTAAATGGCACCTACAACGATTTTTGTAAATACAAACATGGCCCTTGTAACATTAGAAAATAAAATCAACTCGATTATTTCCAATTCAAATTATTGTGTTATTCACAATTGAGGTGTTAACAAAAAAAAATATTTTTAATAAACTGGGTTCTCAAAAAACGTTATGTTTTACAAAAAATATTTTCAATTAAATATATCAACAAATAATTTGTTGACTCCCGTAGAGTAGTGGCTAGTGTGCCAGGCTATTACCCGGAAGGTTATCGGTTCGATTACTGCCAAATGCATTTCTGCAAAAAAGCCAAAAAAAAGAATGCTTTTTTAATTTGTTTTGTTAGATTTTAAAATTATATCAGTTGAAATTATTGTTATATTAACAATGTGTTTTGTTAAATTTTTGAACCAAATTTTTTAAGCCAAATGTCTTTGGCTACAATCGAACAGGCGACGACTGGCGTATTTACTTCTCAGCTACAGAGCAACTCGTTAATAAATAAGTCAATAATGAAATACAAACAAAACGTGGTTTCTTATGTATCTTCTATATAAGTGTATACGTGTGTGTATTCCGTTATGATATAATTTAACAAACCATTTTATTAAGTAATTTGTAATATCAACAATGATGATTGTTGAATTTTTCACAAGTTGTTTTTATCAAAAATATTTACAAAAACTGTTGGATTTTTGCGTCATACATAACAAAAAATTTAATTGACTCAGTTTGTTGAAAAAAATTTTCTCTGTTTGTTGTATCAACATCCTAATTTGTTATATTAATTAAATATATTTTTGAACTTAAATTGAATATTAATGACTTGATTTTTTAGTGGCTGTTTGATGATATTTTTTTCTGTGTACAATAAATCCATAAGAAATAAATACTTTTGGCCGTAGAATTTTAGTAGCTGGCCAACTGCTTGTATTAAATAAAAAAGCAACACTTTAAAAATTTGATTGCTCTGATAATTGTCAAACATGTATCTTTGTTGTTATGTTAGTAGTTTATGTTTTATAATTTGAATTTTTCTTTTTTTTTAATTTATTTTCTGTTCATTTTTGGCAAAGAATCTATCGCATCAATGTCAAATAACATTTTCCTGTTTTTACAACACAAGAAAAAAAAAAGAAAAAAAGAATGATTTTTTTTCGAATATAATTGCCATAAGCGACAGTCTAGAGTTGTACAGCAAAAAAAAAATCAATTTTTCACATAGTGAGAATAAATGGGGTGTTTTAAAAATTAATAAAATTAAAGATTTCCCTACAAAAAATGTTAACTCAAAAAATAGATCACTTGCACATATTCCTGGATTTAATTTATTTTATGCTTCAAATCAGGAATCTTGTTTTTAAATTCAGTACAGAAACAGAAACAAAGGAATTTAGAAATAAACTTTTTTTGTAGAATGTTCAGTGCTAGAATGTGCGAAAATGAGTCTGATGATGACTTGACAACAGAAGAAACTGTCTTTTAACAGAATTAACTGGAGTCCGACCGGTTTCGGATTTGGCCACAATTTTGAATTCGGCTTAAGCTAAATTTCTGGTCAAATACCGAAATCGAGAAATTTTGTTCTATATAAAAAAAGAAGTTATAAAAATATTATTTTTCGAACTTAAAATATGTTACAACCATGAATCCGTTTTCAGTTTTTTTCTATCACATACAGATTTTTTTCATGAACTTGACAAATATTTCCACTAGATACATTAGTATAATTCGACATAACTTAACAACGGCATGCCCGATTTGAGCAAATAAACCACCAAAAGATGCGGAAACGTCAGAAATCATTAAAAACTAATTGTGAATTAATACAAAATTAACCCTCAACCATTATTACTTTTTAGTGATTATAACTTCGGTTTAGATTAAGATATGTTTCTGCCTTCAGTAACTTGAAAATTTTGGTTTTTTTAGATATGACTAAGTTGCAATAAAGGAGCGATTTTTGTTTGTTTTTGGCAATTTTTGTTTGTTTTTGGGGACTTTAATTTTAGCGTATTTTATCGTGGTAGGGTTCTTACGAATTTTTTCGCTTTTTGGCGATTTTTTTAGTTTTGGCAATTTCTGTCGTTTTAGGGACTTTTTCCATTTTCACATTTTTTTCGTCTTGGAATTTTTTTAATTTTGTGCTTTTTTAGTTTTGGCTTTTTTGTGACTTTTTCGTTTAAGCGATTTTTTTTTTGGTTTTGTTGGCGATTTATTTAGTTTTACCGTTTTTTTTTGTTTTGGTGTTTTTTTCGTATTGGTGCCTACTTTCGTTTTGGTACTTTTTTCGTTTTGGTGTTTTTTTCGTGTCAGCCCTTTTTGCATTTCGGCTGTTTTTTTCTTAATTTTTTGTTTTTTTTTTTTGTTTTATAAATTTTTTTCGTTTTGATGATTTTTTCGTTTTAGCGCTTTTTTTAATTTTAGCGATTTTTTTCGTTTTGCAATTTTTTTAATTTTGGATTTTTTGTTTGTTTTGGTGCTTATTTTCGTTTCAGCGCTTTTTTCATTTCGCCGTTTTTTTTTTGTTTTGGCTATTTTTGGTCAATTTTGTGGTTTTTTTTCGTTTGTTTTGTTTAAAATTTTTTCGTTTGGCGATTCTTTTTCGTTTTGAAGGTTTAAATTTTGGGTTGTTCGTTCCTTGCATTACTAGATGGGATACCCTTTAATTTTATAAGCCTTAAAAATGTCAATATTAAGTTAATGAACTTTATTTGCATAATCATTGTCTATATGCATTTCATTGGCGCTTTACGAAATCGTCAGTAGACTTCAACCACAACTTTGAACAGTTACAAACCTCTTATCGTATGCACAGACTTTCAAAAACCATTTGAGAATTTACAAATGATAATCAGCCATGTCACAGAATACCATTCCGATCGAAAACGAAAAACGAAAATTTTCTTCGTAATCAAACCACTTTTAAATTTCAAAGTGGAATTGAAATAAATTTTCTACTGACTTCATTTGCAGTAAATACTAAAAAACGTGCACACTTTTAGGAGCGTCAAACAAATATTTGGTCAGAGCTTTCCATGTTAATAAAAAGCTCAATGTAAGCTTTGCATCTAAAAACAAGAGTAAACAAACGCCTCAAGGTATAAAAACTTTATCATTATAAAAACGAAATACAAAATAAACGGAATCTAAAGCACCAAAAATTTACTTTTTCGGAATGACAACTACGGAATCAAAACCAATCCGAACGGAATCTGTTACACGGCTGAATATCTCAAAATAAATAGTTTACGTATTTTTCTTAATTGATATAAATTGATTTATGAGAAATCTGTATTAATTAACCGATTAAAAAAGAAACCCGATCACCCTGATTTCAACGTTTAGACAGTGTTACCAATGCATACATACGAATATATAAAATACCCAAATTTGGAACTTTTTTCATATGAATGTGCTAGACTATAAAACATAAACAAGTATTATGGCCTGTAGATGTCACTTTGCACAGACATTTTATTAAAATCTGCCTTAATTTATTTATTTGTACTTTTTAATATTTGTATATTTTTTGGAATTAATACTATATTTTATACGCTGTATATTTAAACATTTTATTGGACTTTTCATCTTTAGCTTGACCCATTTGTTTTCTGGTAAACATATATTTGATTTCTTTTCAAAATATATATTTTTTTGTTTTTATTTCTTGGTTGTGGAGAACTCTTAATATATTTTTATCGTAATTTTTTTCGCATACATTTTGGCAAATTTCCAAATTACGTAGGCGATGCCTATTTTGTGCGTTATACATAATTATATTTATACATTTGATATATTTATATTATGTATGCATGAGATATAAATGTACATTAGAGCGTCTCGCCATATAGGCAAGAAAAAAAAAGTTCGCCGTACACCACCGAATACGAAGTAATGTTGTAAGACATTTTCAAAAAAAAATTTTTTAATTTTTTTTGCCGAAAGTAGGGGTCGCCAAAATACATTTTTCGTTATATCTTCGGCATTTACAGTCGGATCTCAAAGTGTGATATATCGATGTTTTTGTCTCAAAGAGACCAATGTTTTGCTTTAATAGTCAATGGTATTTTGTATCCCGTTCTAGTATTTACCCACCAGATCTCATTTTCTACCACCCTAATGTACCACCCTAATAGCAGAAAATTAAAGCCCGCAAAAAATCATTAAACTTTTGTTAAAGAAGTTTTTCGATAGTTCCAACAGAAGTGTTAAAAAAATATTATTTATGTTTTTTGCCGAATGTAGGGGTTGACTTTTTAAACAGTTATCATATATTCGGTATTCACAGTCGGATTTTATAGTATTATATATCGATGTTTTTGCCTAGTATCTTCTTTTTTAAATAGTGATACACTCTTTTCGAACTTACCATAATATCTGTACCAATACAATAAAAATTCAAAGATCTGTGTATATTAAAACAATTTTATTTAATCATATTTTGAAATGACCCAAGTTGGCTATATTTTTCACGGCTTTCGAGCTTGGAAAAAATGTGGCCTAGGCGTTGCTCATCGGTAACAGCCATGGCAGACTCATGTACTACATGAACAAAACGCTCGGTGTTTTGAGAATGGCACGGATATTCTGTGAAATTAATTAAGGTTAGTCAACAAAACTATCAAACAAAGTTGTTTTTCTTGTGCTACCTGGTATCTCGATTATTTCTTTTGAAAACTGTAATGCTTCCAGCTGGTCTTGCATATAGAACTGCAAGCACGGCGGCTCAGTCAATTCAAATTTGGTCCAATTGATCATATGGTAATATGAGTCACTTTCGAAGTCTATGAAATTTTATTTTTTTTTCTTATAGATCTACCGGAATTATGGAAATATTTCATAAGAACAGCCTTAACTATTAGAACGGTTATATTTAGGTCAATGAATATTAAAGATGACCATTGGCCTCCTCGAGACAAAAACATCGATATATCGCACTGTGAGATCCGACAGTAAATACAGAAAATCTGACAAAAATACTCAAAAAGGTAACCCCTACATTCGGCAAAAAACATAAATTGTATTTTTTAACAGTTCTGTTGGAAATATCGAAAAACTTCTTTAACAAAAGTTTAATGATTTTTTGCGGGCTTTAATTTTCTGACAATAGGGTGGTACATTAGCGTGGTAGAAACTGAGATCTGGTAGGTAAATACTAGAATGAGATATTTGAGGTTAATGACTATTAAATCAAAATATTGGCCTCCTCAAGACGAAAACATCGATATATCACACTTTGAGATAGGACTATAAATGTCGAAGATATAACGAAAAATGTATTTTGGCGACCCCTACTTTCGGCAAAAAAAATTAAAAAAATTTTTTTTGAAAATGTCTTACAACATTACTTCGTATTCGGTGGTGTACGGCGAACTTTTTTTTTCGAGACGCCCTAATGTACATGATTACATATAATGATCGCCATAAGGGTGATTATGATCATCACCAAATTCTTTCACTGATCATAAAATAATTATATTTATGCTTGTTATTGTGGTGAGAAAAAAAATAAATAAATAAAAATTATAATAAATGACTTATAGTACATCAATTTATTTCTTAATGATAATTATCCCTCTAAATTGATATAAACTAATATAGAAACCTGAATTGAATTCTTGGCAGAGAATTGTGGTACTCTTTTGGACTACAGCAGCTCATGGGAGGGTCCAAAACGTATGATGGAAGTGGTGCTGACGTTTTGAGACCCAACATTAAATTATCTATTACCATTGACAATGGCCCTCGGAATTTTAGGGGGAAATTCAGGCAGCTCTGAAAGCTCTCCGTTCATGAGAATTTCGATGCAACCGTGAGCTAGAGAGAAAAATGTTGGGTTTTTTCGTTAATCTCTTACAAAATGTCGAAGTTGAAGTCGAAAAACACCAAACACAATAAGACCCCATATGACTAGTTGACAAAAAATCGGACCTCTTTTTCTGAGAAAGTTCTGCGAACTTTTCCGAAATGACTGAGACAATTCTGTATGAATTCTGAAGTAGTTTCCTGAGGAAATTCTAAAGGAAATTTCGATATACCTGAATAATGTCTGACAAAACATCAGAAAGTTTTTCAATGTTTCCGATACTTTTTTCATTCCGTCGTATTAATGTGGAAGCTAATTAGAAATTTATCAGAAATGTTTTTATTTTGGAAGTTTTAAAACTGCGACATTTATACATAAACTCTCAAGTGATAAATGAGAATTATTATGAAAACTAAATTGAGACAATGGACAGTAGGTGTATGAAGGTGAAAATAGTCATCCAATCGATTTCGAATGTAGAATCTAGCTAAATTATACACAAACATTTTTTTTGTATATAATTTAGCTAGAAGTTAGAGTAATTTTATGAATTTTATTTTGAGTTGCTTCATTAATACAGAAAAAAAATTTTATAATTTCTTTTAAGGATACGCATAAAAAGAAAACTTATGACTAATAAAAGAAACTTTAAATCGAGGAGATCTGACAAAAATAAGAAATTTATGAGCCATTAAGTGAAAAAATCCCATACAAAATTGTTTTCAATAAAAAGAAATTTTTAATGCAAAATGAATTAAGTTAATTATTTTTTACGTAATTTTATTTTTCTTTGAACTGAATAGTTATAAGCCTGAAATTTATTATTTTGGCTTTTAGTTCAGTATTTGAATTAATGTAAATTCAAATTATTTTTATTAAGAGTGGAGTGTTGGAATAATCAAATCAGATTAGTAGAACGGATCAGTACTATTGATTTCGACAGGCCACTACACCGTCTCATCAGCGTTCTTGTTGAATTTTACCACTTATGAAAGTGGATGCTTTTTATAAGGAAACATCAGATATTTAACGAATTTTTTGTCACGAAATAGAATACAAGACTTCTTTTCATGTAAATTCTTGCATTCATTTTATTGCAACTCAACTTAGTTAGCCGAAATTTCTCCTATCTGATTTAATCCAACATTTAGAAGCTCTTATTATTTTTGTTTTCGCTTGATACGAATTTTTATCAATACCTACAATCAAAGCTTTTTGTTTGTTTGTTTTTATACATGCTTTAACTGGTTTTCTTAGTTATTTTCTGCTAGTCTCAGACAGTCAACCGATAAGCTAAACATTCATAAAAGTTTTCACCTTCACAAGTGGTAAAAGTGAACAAGAACGCTGATGGGACGGTGTACCGGCCTGCTGAAATCAATAGTACTGATCCCTTCTGCTAATCTGATTTGAATATTCCAACACTCCACTCTTAATAAAAATAATGTGAATTTACATTAATTCAAATATTAAACTAAAAGTCGATATAATAAATTTCAGACTGAATTAAGTTAATTTTGTATGAAAAATAATATAGCTGTTTTCAGTTAATGGCTAATAACTGTCTTATTTAGTGATCTTATGCATCATGTGTTCGCCACAAAATTATCTTTGAAATACAGCCCGAAAAAAATGTACTCCGTACATTTTTTATCTTAATGGAGCAATTTAAAATGATACTCGTAGTTTTTGGGAAAAGGCCTAAAAATATACTTTTTTTTAATTTCAAGGCCTCTAACTCTATACATTTTTATCCGATCGGCACAATCAGTGCATTGAATAAAAGAATAGAGAGATATCTTATACAACAGTGTACAATTTATTTTATTCAGATGAGCCGTTCGCGGGATTTCTGTCAATAAGCGAAAAACTAAAAAAACAAAAGAAAAAATAATAAATATAATTTTCGTATTCAGCGACCTCAAATTAGCTTAGAAAATGTTTTTTTTGTGCCAGATATGACAAAGACTTAGAAATTTTAAAATTTACTTTAATATTTCACCTTAAGTTTGCCTGAAATTTGACCTTGTATGTATAAAAATAGTGGATATTTTGAGTGTAATGAGCTATAATAGCTATAAAGAATCTATAATGTCGCATCATATGATGTTTCACAAATTGATCGATTTGGTTTCATTTGCAAAATCTTGATGCTGCGGTAGAGGTATAAAAGAGGTATAAAAGTAGTTCATTATTCTTCCCTTATATCTAAAAATAAAATGCAGCGTTTTAGTGATATTCGAAATAGAAATTACCAAAAAAATCTCACGCTCCACCCTAATGTGCAGAGGTGACGGATAAAAGTCGTGAGACGTAGTTCAGAAAAAGTACAGACTATTCTGTTAAATGTCTTAATGATGAAACAGAACTATGTCTGCATCTTCAGGCAAAAACGCTGTCAAATAAACAGGACCAAGACTAAATCGACGGCAGTAGCTTCAAAATGCTCTCATATTATTGTTTATTTTCTTTTGTTCTTATATTTCGTATGAAAAATGTATGAAATTTTATTAAAATACGGCAACACTGTTAAGAGAATGAGTAGCTAAGACTGAGAGCATGAGGAAAAACGTTCTCAAAATAAAATTGATTCTATCTCATAACTGCTTCTTACGGCGTATGATTACTGTCAATTTGTGTGGAAAAACTCGTCTAACCCCAGTTCTGTTTCATCATTTAAAGGAAATTTAATTGCCTTCAGATAATATGCAGATTAGTCTGATATTAATCGAATAATATTTCGTACTAAAAACTGCTGAATATTCCTCTAAATGTCTAAGGAATTTTAGACAACTCGGTTGATTGCCTGGTAAACTCTCAAATATTTTCTGACGTCGAACATGTCGGCCAAAAAATTTTCACTGGGTATATAAATAAGTCACGCTACAAATAAAGACATATTACGACATACATTTTGGGGCAACAAATTTTAAACAATTAAATTCATAGTTTCAATTACTGAACTCATTAAGCTAATTATTTATTTCATAGCAAAATATTAATGTTTATATATTTTTTTAAATTTCTTGCAGGTAAACTATTGCATTTTCTTATGCCTGGTATTTCTTAAAATTCTTATATGCTGAAAGGGAAGGTAAGTTTTCATGGAAATTTTGTAAACGTTTAGTAGCGTTTTTGTATAGTGTTGTAAAAAGCTGCTACTTTTGACTACTCAATACTACTCGATACAATTTCAACTGGCTACTAGATACTACCCGATACTTTTAACGGCTGTTTCATTTCAAAATAAAATTGTTTAACGGGTTAAAATTCGCTTTTATTGAAACATGCATGAACAACTAGGGTCTTTAAAATTCTTTAAATATTTGATTATATTAATTATTTAGTCAATATCTGTGTAAATGGCACGGTTTAAAATTATTTAAAAGCGTGTTTTTAACAGATTTGTATTACTTTAATATATTTCAAAGCAAAATTTTTGTTTATACACTAGAAAATACAACTCTGAAAGTATTGAGTAGCTACTTTTGGGTATCGAGTACCGAAAATATTTTCGGTACTGAGTACCCAGTACTGAAGTACTCAATACTTTTACAACACTATTTTTGTATAAGGTAAAGAAATTTAAAATCGCCTAAAAAATACACTTCTCTTACATAATTGTCAAAACTGGGAACTAAAGTTTAAATTTTTGGAAATACATTCGCGTGTGAAAGAGGTTAACTGTAAGTAGTTACGACTTGAATCCTCGTATACTTTTTTGCCAGTAGGCAAAGTTTTTGGCATTAGCAAACCACCTTGAATATTCTGTAAATATCCGTACATCCTAGACTGTCTTAGCCAAATCTTAATAAAGTTTTAAACAAATTCTTGACATTGCGTTCTGATTATTTTCCAAAAAACTTTTCCTAAAAGTATACTTTTTTTAACTTAAAACCTTCTGTTTAAAATTTTTTCTTTTTTGTTTAAATTAACTGGTTTAAATTGTTATACACACATATCCATTTTATATTTACCCCCTTTTCTTAAATTTTCAGCTTTATGTAGCCAGACAACAAAAGCATCATATTGTAGCCATTACTTACATATTTTCTAAGTTATATATAAAATATATTTCTTGCTTCTTTTCTTTTAAATTTTGCTTGCAACACCTAAATGTATGCAATATTTAAACATAAGCATTTCATATTACATTGTGTATGTGTGTGTGTGTGTGCATGTGTTGTACTCGTCTATTGGTGTATGTTTTTATTTATTTTTTATATTTTTTCCATGAGCTTTATTAACAAAGAATATACAACAATTTCATAAATTTTTGCTTCGGGGACAATAGAATTTTCTACGTGTTAAGAATTGTTTATGCAGCTGTTAGACAAACAGGAGCGCAAACTTTGAATGTTTGATTTAGTTATATGCATATAGCAAATACGCACGCGGGTGTAATTAGGGGAACGAAAAGTTTATATTTGGGAAAAACAGCCGGAAAAATGGCCGCAAGCTCTTTACAGACAGAAAGAGGAAGAAAAATGTGCTATTGATGTTTGCTGGTACATATGGGGCATTATATTTGAAACGGACAGCCCAAAATTTGTTTGCCGAAATTCCTTGATATTTGGCATAGTAAGTATAAATGTGTATGCAAAATGTTTTTTGTATGATATTTATTTGTCGAGTTATGCTGTGCGAAAGTGTTGCCGTTTTTGAAAAATAAAATTTTAAATTATTGTTTTGAACTAGCAAACAATAAAAAAAATAAATTTAAATAACTGATTCTTATAGGAAATCGTCTGATCTTTAAAAAAATTTAATAAAAAAAAACTTTATGATCAAAACCGGAAATGGCCAATTGAAATTAAAAACTTTCTAACTTCCAGCCTTTTTATTTATATAGTTTTTCTCCAAAATTAGCCTAGGGTATCCCCATTATACTGTAAAAGTTCTAGCGCTTCGCTGTATGTGTCTTTTTTACCCTTTCTTAAAAAGGGGCAAAAACTCCCCTTCGACGGTGAGATAGCGGGCTGAAACATTCTACAAAAAAACTCCTCATAAAATTTTATTATAAGTCTTTAAAGACAATAAATTTCTAAACTCAACTGGAACGCTAGAAATCATAAAAAACTGATTGTGAATAAATACGAAATTAACCCTCAAGCACATTTTAAGTTTTTACTGCTTTCTGGCGTTCCAGTTGAATTTAGAGCTTTATTTTCTTTAGGCATTTATTTATTAGCGTTAAGTTTGACAAATAAAATTTGTGTTGTATCGTTTTTATTTATATATTTATTTATTATTTTAATTATACAAACTCTGTGTCGTGAAGTCCAGTTTTCTATATTTAACTAATAAGTGATAAATATTGACGAAATGTAAAACAAAAAATTTATTTTATAAATAAAAATACCCCTGAAGAAGTTTGAAAAAAAAACAAACGAAACGTTGGGTGATGAAAATAAAATAAATTAGTTTTATTTACTTTTTGAATTGACCATTACTAGCCCGAAGGTAACCCCTGGTAAAGAACATTAATTAATTACAATTGGTCATAAAGCAACAATTTGAATTAAATTTTTTGTTTTATTTTTTTCTAGTTCGGTATAAGAACTAATCAAATATCAAAAACAGCGACACTTTCATACCTCTGGAAAAAATAATAGTATAAAGCTCTTGACATATGGTTTAAAGTTCCCGTTAAGTGCCAGAAAAAACTACGCAAGCGGCTTGGCAAACATACTTTTTTCATTAGCACACAGACTACTCGAAACTAGCTCTTTGTGCGCTTTACGCAAAGAGGGGAGCCAATTTATTATTGCGCTTGTGCCGCGACAATATTTTCGCCCTGCTCATAAAAGGAACAAGCGCAAAACGGAGCATTTTCCTTTGCGCTATTTTTGTGCTGCGCTTTTTGTTTGCGCAAAGCGCAAAAATGGCCAAAAGAGCATGCAACGCGCATGACGCATTTACAGTAGTAAAAAATTGAAAAAAGCAATGGCCATTATTTCCATCGATGTTATGCATGCCACCGTAGTTTTTTTCAAATAATTTGTTAAACACACTGTATGGCTGAGTCCAGGTCCAAATCTCAAAACGGATATAGTAACGGTGGGATGACAGTACTGGTTCCGAACTTCCGCCTGAAATGGGTCGGTAGTGCAGTTTCCACGTCCGGTTCAGGGACTGGACCAGAAGTTGGTCGGTAGTGCAGTTCGCACTTCCAGTTTATGGGATGAACTGCCGGAAGTTGGGCCGGTAATGCAGATATTATTTCCGGTTCCGTTTCGGACCGGAAGTTAGGTTGGTAGTGCAGCTCACTCATCTGGTTACTTGACTGGAAGTTGGGTCAGCAGTGAGGTTCATATTTCCGGTTCCTGATTAGACCAGAAGTTGGGTCGGTAGTGCAGTTCGCACTTCCGGCCTATGGGCTGGAGCGGAAGTTGGGTCGGTAGTGCAGTTCATATATCCGGTGCCGGTTTGGACCGGAAGCAGGGTCGGTAGTGCAGTTCGTACTTCCGGCTTAGGAGCTGGACCGGTCGTTATGTCGGTAGTGCATTTCGTACTTCCGGCTTAGGAGCTGGACTGGAAGTTGGGTTGATAGTGCGGTTCATATTTCCGGTTCCGGTCTGGAAGTTTGGCCCGTCTAGGAGCATCATATTTGTATGGGATCAATAATAAAAAAGTAAAGAAGAACGATATAATGCTATAAATCCAAATGTCTTAAAATAATGTCACTACGAAAGATGTATTTTGCAGCACTGAATAACCTGAAACTAACCACTGCTGGTATAAACAAGACTTAAATTTAAAAAATCAAAAAACCCGACTTTGCAAAAAATAAAAGAAAACAACTTTTAACCATCACTGATCGTAAATGGTCAATTGAAATTAAAAATCATAGGCGAAACCTAAAGATGATTTTTAAATACCTGTCGATTGATACCCATTTTGATATAGTTCGCCGACTTTTTATTTTTTTCGTATAAACAAAATGGCGTCTATTGGCTGCCATATTGAATTTTTGAATACTGTCATATCTTTAGTGACACTCCCCGAATTAAGACGAAGCGATTGACGTAAGAATCATCAAAATCGGTTTACGCGTTCGTTTTATATAGTGCCGCAAAGGAACACACATACATACATACATACATACATACATACATACATACATACATACATACATACATACATACATACATACATACATACATACATACATACATACATACATACATACATACATACATACATACATACATACATACATACATACATACATACATACATACATACATACATACATACATACATACATACATACATACATACATACATACATACATACATACATACATACATACATACATACATACATACATACATACATACATACATACATACATACATACATACATACATACATACATACATACATACATACATACATACATACATACATACATACATACATACATACATACATACATACATACATACATACATACATACATACATACATACATACATACATACATACATACATACATACATACATACATACATACATACATACATACATACATACATACATACATACATACATACATACATACATACATACATACATACATACATACATACATACATACATACATACATACATACATACATACATACATACATACATACATACATACATACATACATACATACATACATACATACATACATACATACATACATACATACATACATACATACATACATACATACATACATACATACATACATACATACATACATACATACATACATACATACATACATACATACATACATACATACATACATACATACATACATACATACATACATACATACATACATACATACATACATACATACATACATACATACATACATACATACATACATACATACATACATACATACATACATACATACATACATACATACATACATACATACATACATACATACATACATACATACATACATACATACATACATACATACATACATACATACATACATACATACATACATACATACATACATACATACATACATACATACATACATACATACATACATACATACATACATACATACATACATACATACATACATACATACATACATACATACATACATACATACATACATACATACATACATACATACATACATACATACATACATACATACATACATACATACATACATACATACATACATACATACATACATACATACATACATACATACATACATACATACATACATACATACATACATACATACATACATACATACATACATACATACATACATACATACATACATACATACATACATACATACATACATACATACATACATACATACATACATACATACATACATACATACATACATACATACATACATACATACATACATACATACATACATACATACATACATACATACATACATACATACATACATACATACATACATACATACATACATACATACATACATACATACATACATACATACATACATACATACATACATACATACATACATACATACATACATACATACATACATACATACATACATACATACATACATACATACATACATACATACATACATACATACATACATACATACATACATACATACATACATACATACATACATACATACATACATACATACATACATACATACATACATACATACATACATACATACATACATACATACATACATACATACATACATACATACATACATACATACATACATACATACATACATACATACATACATACATACATACATACATACATACATACATACATACATACATACATACATACATACATACATACATACATACATACATACATACATACATACATACATACATACATACATACATACATACATACATACATACATACATACATACATACATACATACATACATACATACATACATACATACATACATACATACATACATACATACATACATACATACATACATACATACATACATACATACATACATACATACATACATACATACATACATACATACATACATACATACATACATACATACATACATACATACATACATACATACATACATACATACATACATACATACATACATACATACATACATACATACATACATACATACATACATACATACATACATACATACATACATACATACATACATACATACATACATACATACATACATACATACATACATACATACATACATACATACATACATACATACATACATACATACATACATACATACATACATACATACATACATACATACATACATACATACATACATACATACATACATACATACATACATACATACATACATACATACATACATACATACATACATACATACATACATACATACATACATACATACATACATAGGCTGATAAACACAATACCCTTTGCGTCGCGCAGTCGGGTAAAAAGAGCATGCACTATACGCTACTCAATATGCGCAATGCACAGAGCAAAGCGCTACACGAAAACATAAAATGCGCATTGCGCAAAGAGCGGCGCTAATAAAACGAAAGCGCTTGCGCTGCGCATACCGATTGCTCTTTTTTCCGCTCTGCTCTTTGCGCTTGTGCGCACCCTTACTACGCTTGTAAGAAGTGCGCAATCAGAAAAAAGTGCGCAAATCCGAACTCTGCGTACAAGCATATTATATTTTAAATATTAACAGATAATTTGTGCTTTAAGTGATACTTAATTATTTTTTATGATTCTCATAAGTAGTGTTTAAGTAATTTTTTTAATTCAGTGTCTTGTAGATATTCATCTAGTAGAAAGGGTTCAGTTATTTATGTCTGGGCATGTCTTACATAATTGTGTGTATATATTCAAATAGCCAAGAGTCTAGAAGCTATTTATGACTGAAGAAATCATGCTTATGTATTAACTTTTCAAAAACTTACTTTGCTGTTTATATAAAAATGATTTAAGTTTCATTATGAGGCATTTTTTTAACAAAAATAAAAAAATAAAAGCGCGCATTTCTATGCAAATTTAAAAACAAATCGAAAGTTCAACTTTAACCTTAAATTTCTCTACAACCACTGTACTGATTTTAATGAAACTAGAACTGGATAAAAGCTTAAGATGTTATCTATCCTCGAAAAAAAAGAATTTAAAAAAATCTTCATTAGTTCAAAAGTTACAGAGTTTTGGCCGATGAAAACCGATTCAGAACCACTGTGCGGTGGTGGTATTGGCGCTTAAGCTGAAAGTCCATAGCACGCGTTACACGTGGCTGTCAAAAAAGTTGAATGAGTGTAGTTGTACGTATCAAATTAGGTATACTTTCTACTTTTGTAAGCGTCATCAGCAGCGTGCTAACAGGTTAGCTGTTTTTTTATAGCCATTGATATTTTATTTTCAATGCTATCGATGATTATGTTTGTATAGTTTGTAGTATTTTGCTCTTGTAATACAGTTTAAAAATATTTGCGATCAAAAAATAGCAAAAAAACTTCTGCGTAAAAAGCGTGGCATGTAACTTCAAACGCTGAAAAGCGTGGAATGCGCAAAACGTGTGAAAGCGTTGACGCGAAAACGCGTGCTATAGACTTTCAGCTTTAGAACGAAGTTTCTTGCAGGAACTGCGTTTTAAAAACGCCCAGTGAAATTAACAAAAAAGTTTTTTTTATCATCAAAACTAAAGAAAGAAAATATGTTGCCTACTTTTAGGCATACTACAAACAAACTTACATATTTTATTCCCAACATTGTTTACATTTTGCTATTTTAACTTTAATTCTTCTCTAATTAAATTTTATTTCGCTTTGTTTTAGCCCTCTTGCTTAAAGAATTAAAAAGAATAAATAATTAAAAAAAGCATCTATAAGTATTGTCTCTTTCTAAACAAAAATGTTGTCCTGTTGCTGCCTGTAGGTGTTCAACAAAATACAATTTATATTTGTTTTCTAGTTAGTAGACAATTAATTTCTACAACCTGGTCTTCAGAACTCGTTTTACTCTTTACTCTTATTGTTCTCTTCAATTCCTACAATTTTTATTACAGGTCGTTATTCTTTACTAACGCTATTGACAAGCAAAAACAAAATTATATAGATAAATGTACCGGACGAAAATTCAATCAACGCCTAACAATGACATTAATTTGTTAAAAGCCATGATGTTCTTATTTTTTTTTTCGTTACATAAATTTTATTATCCCAGTACATGACAGAGGAATACTTGTACATATTTGGTTGTAAATAATAACATCATGCCTACTTCCTAATAGACAGTAAATTTAGGTGATTTATTAAAAGATAATATATGTAGTATATTTGGAAAAGGAAGCAAAAAGGGATGTTTTATGCAAACAATTTTAAATATTAGATGTCGAAGGATATGACAGTTTGGAAAAATAGGAAAATAAATTAATTTGCTTGAACACTTCCTTTATTGATTTTTATCGTTCTTTTATAAAAGTAAATTTTGTATCATATTCCTACTGTGATGCTTTAAATAATGCTTAAAATCCTAAAAGTAGATTATCAATATTGAGAGTTTTATTTGATTGAATTACTCATTTTACTAAAATTGTATTAAGCAAAATGAATTGCTTACACTTATTCGTGTGCACTTTTATTAGATTGGAAATCATTCACGTATTATAAATATTGGGTACTTTTTAAAGAGGCGAAGAACTTAAATTGAAATAAAACAGCGAAAAATGCATTTTGCTATTTAAGTGTCCTAAGCACAGAATAGATCCGATTTGTAGAAATTCGTGGTATCACAGGTGGGTAAGGCCCACTTTTTGAATGCTAGATTAGAGATTAAATTAAATTTAATCAATTCTATTAAATACTTCTAAATACTACAATTGTCGCATTTTTCTCCCAAATAAATAAATACTTCACGAACAAATTCGCCATAACTTCGAAAAATAAAATCACTAGCTTTCCAAAAGAGCTATCAAGTCTGCAAGTGCCTCTAGACTTCAGGTCTTTTTCCACTTCCACATTGTAAAGTGGAAGTAGCCTGCCCACTTTTTTTACATGTGCTGTTTATTGAATCTTGAATTAAAAATGTAAATATCAATAGGTATTCAAATTTTAAATATAAAATTGTTATTTGTAAGTCTAGCTAATGCTAGACAAAATACACTGTACAACAAAATCAAATCTGGGATTAATTTTAGAGGGAGTGAACAACATCTGAAAATCAATAGTTAAAATTTTGCGTTACTTCGAAGAGGTTACAAAGTCAATTAGCAAAGCCAATTGATTCCTATAGTTAACAGCCTTCGAAAATTACACTATGCAACAAGAAAAATGCCAATTAGTATCACCAAATTTTGTTTATGTGTTATGGCGTCAATACTAATTTTGTATTCCGTTTTATCGATAGTACTCTGAGTTTATCACCAAAAAATTTTTCAAATAAAGGTTAGGTTGTTAGGTTGTACAGGCAGCTTACGCTCACCTGGGTCCATGGTTGGTCCCTTTGTGTTACCTTTAAAATAGAGGAAAAGAGAGAGGAAAGGAAGATATCAATTGAAGGTGTGAAGAAGAAGAGGAGAAAGAAAGAGAGAGAGAAGAAGAGTTATGGCAATCACTCGCCAGAAGAGGGTGGTTCAGGGGTGAAACCATCCACTGCGCCTTATAAAAAGGCTAAGTTTAGTAGTGTTCGTCGTTTCTGCAGAAGTCGTGGGACGTTAGTCTCATTAGCTTTGCATGGTTGCCGAATTCGCAGTGACCTGTGATCGTTGCGACGATGTCTTTCAGGTGTGATTTCTGAAGTCTTAATAGATTCCTAGTGCGGTCTGAATCCAGCCTTGGCCAGATCAACCTGGAAATTCTACAAGTAGGTTCATTGAACCATCTGGTCTGTGCCAGGGTGTGAAAAAGTTTTCGATTTGCTGCTTGCAGGCATGTAGGGGAATACCGCAGAAGACATCAATGTCTGGCTCTGGCAGTGTCGTCCCCCTTTTAGCTAGTTCGTCAGCGATGCCGTTGCCTGCGCTGGTGCCGTGTCCATGCACCCATATAAGGGTGATATTTGAATGTCTCGCCATCCCGTTCAGGGATGCCCGGCGTTCTTGAACCAGGTTAGATGTTGTGTATACACCTGTTAGGGACATAATTGCGGCTTTGCTGTCGGTGAAGATTCGGATATTTCTATCAAATATCCTATGATATCGAAGGCAGTTTGCCGCTTTCTTTATGGCCGATATCTCGGCCTGTAAAATACTACATTTGTCTGGAAGTCTGAAAGAAATTTTGGCTTCCAGGTGTTCAAAGTAGACCCCTCCTCCAACCCTATCACCCCTCTTGGAGCCGTCCGTGTAAACATCGAAGTGCTCCACGACGGGAGGAGACCCTCGAGTGGACCTCATTTCCTCCGATATAGAGAAACTGAAGCCCCTAGAGAATGATGGTCTCGGGGGGATATAATCAATTAGCTCAGGCAGATTATCCCAAGAATCGATGATACTAGCATGACCCCAGCGTCTGTGGTTCCATGCATTCGTAGCGTGCAGACGCACTGCCGTGTTCAAGGCAAGTTTTTTGGTTAGATCCACTGGTAACCAATTCAACATGGCGAAAAGAGCCTTATTTGGCATGGAGCGTAAAGCCCCAGTAATTAGCATTGTCATGCTGCGCATGACTTTCTCAAACCGATAGCGGTTGGACGCTGTTTCCGTGGCTTTCCACCAAACCACAGCGCCATAAAATAGAATTGGCCTAATGACTGTATCAAATAACCAGCACACATTGCGAGGTATAATACCCCACAACGTACCTATAGCTTTATTGCAAATGTAAACCGCGGCCATCGCTTTCCTGGCTCTGGTTTCTATGTTGGGTCTCCATGACAGTTTGCTGTCCAGAATTGTTCCCAGATATTTAGCGTTATCTGATAGACACAGGGTTGTCCCATTCAGTATCGGCAATTTAAAGTTTGGAGTCTTATATTTGCCTGTAAAACGCACTAGCTCCGTTTTGGTGGGATTTACGCTCAGTCGACTAGCGATACTCCAATCGCGGAGCTTTTTGAGTGCATATTCCATCCTATGGGAGATTGTATCAAGGTGGGTCCCCGACACTGCTACCACCACGTCATCTGCGTAGGCAACAGTTTTGAAGCCGAGTGAGTCCATAGTCCTTAATAGCTCATTTATGGTTAAGTTCCAGAGTATGGATGACAGTACACCACCCTGCGAAGTGCCTCTATTGGTCGACATGATTGAGATTGCTGATCCCATGGAAGCTTTTATAGTTCTACGTGAAAGAAGGTTCGATATGAATCCGACCGTAGTACTGTCAATGCCAGTTTCCACAAGTGCCTTCTTGATGGCTGCTGGCTTAATGTTATTGAAGGCACCTTCTATATCTAGAAATGCCACCAGTGTATAGTTTTTGAACTCAAGTGATCTCTCAATGTAGCCCACTAATGAGTGTAGTGCCGTCTCAACAGATTTGCCCTTCGTATAAGCATGTTGAGAAATAGAGATAAGCCTGGTGTTGATCGTCATTCTGATGTGAATGTCGACAATTCTTTCCAGGGTTTTTAGCAAGAAGGACGACAGACTGATTGGTTTGAAGTCTTTGGCTTTGGTGTGCGATGTTTTTTCCCCTTTTGGAATGAAGATTACATCACAAATGGTCCATTGTTGAGGGACGTATGACAATTCAAGGTAAGCTTTATATATATTTCTTAACCACGGTGTGATAATGGCAACGTTGTGTTGCAAATCAGCAGGGATAATACCGTCCGGTCCAGGAGACTTGAACGGTTGCAAACTGCTGATTGCCCATTGCAATCTTTTTTCATTCACCACAATGGATGAGTTAGATATATTGTAGCAGGAGGTTTGAGCATTGCCTCCTGCTACTGGTTGACACCCCGGGAAATGGGTGTCCATGAGTATACCCACTGATTCTTGTCCACTGGAAGGCCATTCGCCATTAGCTTTCTGGATTTTCTTTCTTTCTTTTGTTTGACTTTTATTTAGAACGCAAACACCAACAACAAAAACGAGTTTTCTGTATCGTAAAAAAAATAATCCCCATGACGATATACACATAAAAAACAGCAAAAGGAATACGATATCGAAATTCGTACAATTAGTATCAAACGAAAATTGTAACAAGTGTGTTTACTGAAGATTTCTGAGTGAACCAATTCGTTAATGTTGTTGCCTTAATTCTCATTCGTTTTTTTAGGGTCTTTATATAAACATACAGAGTTGAACACATTTAACAAAGTGAAATTTTATAATTGCTCAATTGATTATTTAAAACTTAAAAATAGTTTCAAATAAAAAGGTTTTACTAACTCAGAGAAAAAGTTTTTTTGATATATTATTAAAAATACTGTAAATATTATTGTTTGATTCAGTTAACTATTTTACCTACACTTTGTAAGTATTTTTAGACAAATTGTTTTATAAATTCAGACAAAAATATTGTTTGAAAATCCAGTAAATATTATTGTTTGAATCAGTTAATTATTATATTTAGAATTTGTAAATATTTTTAGATTTGGACAATTTGTTTAGTGGAACAAAACGGCAATGAAATTGTCGAGAGATTTTTGTCTGTACATGTTTACAAATTGGTTTGTGGGCTCACTTCTAGACAAAATATTTACTAATTCATTGAATTTCTTAACTGAAAATGAAATAAGTTTTTTCTGTGCTGATTAAATAAAACACAAATATCCCAGTAAAAAAGTTGGTTCTAATAATGTCCACTGGGTTTGATTCGCCGAGGAAGAAGGGTTTGGGCACAGTGGGTATAATACTTGAAGAAGTCATATTTGAGCATATTTAACCTTAGTCATATATTCAAAATCTTATAAAAATTTTCACAAATACAATTCAGGAAAACTAAAAACGCAGTTTGGTAGCCCCAACTATTGTCCTTAATGTCCACTAGGTTTGATTCGCCGAGGAAGAAGGGTTTGGGAACAGTTACCGTTTTTGTAGAAAAAGTCCTAAATTCAGTACAATACACATAGAAAATAAAAATATCGCATGCGATAATAAAAAAAAACATATTTAACTAGTCATATTTATCTTCACACACATAGGGAAACATACTCCGTTATTAGTGAAAACCACTGAATTAAGATTAATCGTTTAATAAGATAAAAATTAAATATTTATGCTTAGCTTTTTTCCAATCTCAGTTAATTCTTTTTCGTTAACTTAACACAGTATTTCCTTTCGTTTGTTGGCAAAACATTTCCGTGGTTTACATACAGTGGCTCACAGTGAATGAAATTGGCTCATCTATGAAAATGTTTTACAATTTCGCGAATATTTATGTATTTTTTTTATAAAAAAGGACGGAGATAATTATTACAAAAATGCCTACTCCACAACAGAGAGTCAAATAGGCAGACGGACAATATGGGACCAATCTGAAAGTATACCCTTTCATATGCAATAAAAATTTTCCAAATCCATGGCGTAGATAAGCAAGAACAAATACCAAAAAAGTGCATACATACAAACGAATTTATAACCTGCCTTTTTTTAAGTCGACCGAAAAAGTGGGCTTTTTCTGCACATATTATTAGTGTTAACGTCTGAACCGAAAATATTAAATTTCGGTATTAGTTATTTTTGGACAAAAACAAACAAATGAGGTCAGTTAGTTGGAAATTTAAATCTTATTTTTCAATAAATGTTTATAAGTTTTTAAAAATAATTTTAATAAAAGTACAGAAAAGTTGTCATGAAACATATATTTCACTTTTATCACGGCAACGACCCCAAATATGTGCACCGCTGTGGTAACAAAAGAAGAAATTTCAATTAATAAATTTTCAATAAATACAAATAAAAGTAAAAAAAAGGAGTAAACCCAACAAAGCATTCGAAAAATAAATAAGAGTGATTTTTATTAAACTGGAAATTGACTGGGCCATTTCTCGTATTTCGTAAATCAAATGTTGTGCTTGAATAATAAACAAAATTTATAAATAAAAGTTTCCAATTTCATGTTGAAAATATAGCTAAATATTGGCAAAATTCTAAAATGTTCATAGGTGAGCCATTATCACTGTGAGTCACTGTACATACATATAAGTAGCTTATTTATTAAATTATATGTATTGCCCACGAACCAAATAAGCCTTCCATGTGCAAGTTAATTACTTCACGTTGGCTTAAGGTCACAAGCCCTCAATAACAAAAACCCCTTCTAACTATTTATTTCCTTAGTAAGTAAGTAAGTACGTTGCAGTAGTTTTAATTTTACGTTCGATTTGATTTATGTACGTACATGGCTCATTCTCATTTCGAATGCTTTTTTCGTGTCCGTTGAAAGTATAGCAAAATATTTCATAAAATAAACACATAAATTTTAAAATAAAAACAGCTTTAGCATGATTTAATAGATTATAAATAAATGAACATAATTTTTTTTTTGGTGTAAGACTGTCAATTATGTGTTAAAAACGAAAAACAAAAATACTGTTTTTCCTTCCCCTCTTCGTACAAAATGGCGTGTCCGTAATGCATGCTGTTGATTTTCCACATTAAGCAACTATGACTTTTTTCAAAAACGAGATAAAGTGTATAACGGTTTTAGAATATTTGCATTTGGTTCTCTTACTTCATACATCATATTTCTTTAAAAATATTAAAAATTTATAATATTTTTTAAATTGTTGGTGTCCGCAGTCATGTGTATTAAGTGTTACGAGTTTTTAGTACGCTTCATTACTCAGTTTAATTATTAAAATTGCATTAACTTAACAATATACACTAAAATAACAGCGTAGGTTTGTACTCATAAATATTTAAAACTTTTGTGAACTTTGTTAAATAGAATTATATTGCAAAACATTTCATCAATCAATCATCGTTTGTATCAAAACAAATGTATTGAGTGTTATTTTTCGTCATTATGTTAAAGTACATTGAAGATTATACATCTAAATTGTATTGAATTCAAAATAAAGTATGCGATCTTAAAAAAATATATTGAATTCGTATAAAAATGTATTGAGCGTTACGTAAACAATTTTTTTAAATATAATTTATCTATAAATTTCAAGACGTAAAAAAATTTAACAGCAGCTGTAGGGTAGAGCGATGTAACAAACATTTTCTGTTTACAAATTTCTGGTTTTCTTTGAAATTTTTTTAAATATAATTTATCCATAAATTTCAAGACGTAAAAAAAGTTAACAGCAGCTGTAGGGTAGAAGCGATGTAACAAACATTTTCTATTTACAAATTTCTGGTTTTCTTTGAAAAATTTTTGCTTCTTTCTCACTGTGGGTTATTATATTTTCGAAGAATGTATTTTTTAACAACAAAGTTATTTCTAATTGACATAACTTTTGACATTGTTGATCGATTTAATTAAAATAAGTCTTATTTGAAAGAAGAGTTGGCCTACTTTTTGCCCATGTATAAATGTTGGTAAAGTATTATTTTAAAACATAAAAATTTTTTTATTTTTCCATGTCCACCCAAGTTTAAATTGAAAAAGTATTCATAACTTTGGATTTCGTCCTGCGATTATTATAATTTTTTTGTTTTTAAAAAGTAGATGTATAGTGCTTTCAAGCCCTATACTCACTTTTTGGGATGTATGTTTTTCGCAAAAATCATTCCTGGAACAACCGCGAACGCCAAATGTAACGCTCAATACACAAAATTGTTAAAAAATATAATTTTATTTCAGGAACCATTAACTAAGGCAAAAACTATAATAAAAATCCTATCTTCTATATATATAAATATATTAGTTACACTGGTAAACAAAAAAAACACAAAATGTACGTTTAGAATGAGAATCTGCCACACATACGTCTTCCGATACCTCCTTCATGTTAACAATTATTTACTGCATAGAAATCTTACAAGTTTCAAGCAACAGAATTAATTCCACGTTCAGCCAATTGCAACCCTTAAAATATGGTGCAAATTGAACTAATTGAATTGGATGCTGCTTCAAAAACTCATTTCGATGATAACCAATTTTATTTATGTCGTCTTAGAGCAAAGTTCAAAAAAATTCGAAAAACTGAAAAAAATACCTTTTTTAAAAATGGTCCAGCTCACGGAAAGTCAACGCTAGAATCAAAATATTTTGGGAATCATCATAAAACATATCAATCTTTATTTTCAGAGGGGTAACAAAATCACTTTTTTCTCTTCCATACAAGTTGAGTCGCTCTAATATATATTAGTTACATTGGTAAACAAAAAAAAGTAACAAAAAATGTACGTTTAGAATGAGAATCAGCCACATACACTTCTTCAGATACCTCGTTCATGTTAACAATTATTTCCTGCATAGAAATCTTACAAGTTTAAAGCAACAGAATTCCACGTTTAGCCAATTGCAACCCTTAAAATATGGCACAAATTAGAGGGCTGCACGAATATACTCGAAAGTACTCGTATGTATCTTTGTGTGTGTATGGATGTGTGTGTTTTTTTTTTGTATAAATGTGTGTATATATGTATGTATATAAGTATATTTGGTCGTGGCTATGTATGTACACACATATACACGCATGTATACATAAGTATATATGTATATAAGAACATACATCTATGCACACACGGAATTCATACGAGTACATTCTACGAATACATTTGAGTACACTTTGCAGCCCTCTAGTACAAATTGAACTAGTTGAATTATTTCTGTTATTTTTAATAAGAGATCAGCAAACGTTGCCTATATAAATAACATTGTTTACTTTTTAAAAGGGGCATTATTTTTGAAGCGGACAACCCAAAAAATGTTTTTTTTTCCGAAATTCCTTGATATTTGGCATAATTATAGTTTTACTAGTATAAATGTGTATGCACATAATTTTTTATATGATGTTTATTTGTCGAGCTATGGGTTGCGAAAGTGTTGCCGTTAAAAAAAAGTGGTTATATTATTGTTTCGAACTAGAAATAGATAAAACAAAAAACATTAAAATAAGTTATTATTATGGGAAATCGTCTGAATTAAAAAAAAATTTAATAACTATTCTCTTTTGAAAAAATCGGACGATTTCCTACAAGAATCACTTATTTGAATTTTTTGTTTTATTTTTTTTGTTTGGAAACAACAATCTAAAAAAATCTAAAACGGCAACACTTTCGCACCCCTAAAGGAGGCCACAGACGATGCTACCGTTGGTACAACTTGAGTAGGTTGTACACGAAATTGCAACGTTTGTGGGCTCGTTACATTAACTTGTGTCTTGGTTGTACGAAAGATCAAAAAGTTTTGATTTTTTGCCATGTTGTACAACAGTGTCGCAACGTTTGTGTGCCTGTCGTATACTATTTTATGTATTATACGTGTTTATTCTTGTTGTCACCACCTTGCAGTAAACATTGAATGTGAGTATTATTTGCGGACAACATAAAATGAGATATATTTACTTGCTCACAAGTTGATTGCAAAATGAAGTTGTGCATGAGATCGCAAACCAAATTGTATCGTTTGTGCGACAAGCATACAACTTGATTAGTAGCTGAGTTGTACCAACGGTCGCAAAGTCTGTGGCTTGTATAACTCGACAAATAAACACCATAAAAAAAATTTTTGCATACACATTTATACCTACGCTGAAAAAAACCATACAACATATGAACGAAATCGTTCATATATATTACGAAATATTTTTTAATTTCGCACCACGAAATTCTTTCGTAAAATGTACGAAACGAACGAAATTTGTGTGTTTATTTTGCGAAGTATGTTTTGTGTTTTAAGAAATAATTTTTTATATAATACGAAAGAGTTTCGTAGAAAAGAGAAAAAAGTTTTACATTTTACGAAATAATTTCATAGTTTAAGGTAATATTCGGAGAATATTGCTAAATATTTTTTGTGTTTTACGAAAGAACTTTGTATATATTTTCAAAGAATTTTGGAAAAAGCAAAATAAAATTTTTGATTTTACGAAATACTTTCATAACTGAAGATAATATTTAAAAAATATTACGAATTATTTTAGTTGCTTTACGAAAATTATTACCATTATTTCAAATTGTTTTATCGGTTCAAAAAAGTACGAAAATGTATTAAAAACTAACAATACGTGGGGAAGTTATAATGTAAACTATAAAATTAATCAGAAACCTATTCTGATTAGGCACTGCTCTTGGACAAAATTAGTTCTGCAGCAATTATTTGATAATGGTACGATATTCCCGTTAATTTTTTTTTTGCACAGATTTCACGTTATGCATATTATTTATTAATAAGTCCAATTTTATTAGTAGCTTGAGCAATCGTTTTTGATAGAACTACCAAAATTATTGCTAAAATGTTAAACCTAATCAGATGAACTGCAGTTTAAGTTTGCTAACCTTTATTTTTAAAATTAAATAACTTTTTTTTGCATATTTCTTGTTATTAAAGTTGCCCCTTCTTTTTTCAGAAATCCCCTTTTTGTGCCCCTTTTATTTTCAAAATCCCCTTTTTGTGCCCTTATTTGAAAATTTTCAGCGGTAACGCTGTCTACAACTTATATGTATACGGGTCACATAGCGCCCAATTTTATATGATTCATTAATTTTAAGAACAACTTATATAGTCCATAATTGATTTCGTAATATGTACGAAATTTGAGTATATTTTACGAAAAAACGTACTAGTAAATGTTTTCGTTTCTTTCGTAACACTATAAATTTCTGGTGTAAAAATTTATTTCTTAATATGTACGAAAGTTTCGTATATTTTACAAAAAAAAATAACTACGAAAAGTTTTCGTTACTTTCGTCAAATAATAAAATTCTAGACTCAACCTAATTCGTAATATGCACGAAAGTTTCGTACATTCCACCAAAAAAAGTAAATACGTTACTTTCGTAAAATACTAAAATTTTAGACTAAAACTTTTTTCGTGGAATGTACGAAAGTTTCGTATATAATACGAAAAAAGTAACTACGAGAGTTTTTTTTCGTAAAATGTTGCATGGATTATTTTCAGTATATTAGAACTATAGTTATGCCAAATATAAAGGAATTTCGACCAAAAAATGTTGGGTTGAAAGCTTCAAAAATTTCCAATCAACAAATATGCTGTATTTGTTTTTAGTATTCCTAAACATTCAGTTTTGTCCTTCTAGCATTTCATTTTCAATCTACTTCCGCACCAAATCAGGGATAGGCAATGTAGTAAGTAATACATTATAAACTTGTGGAATTGAAATAATGGTACTGTTCAGCATATTTCTTTAAGTGCTAGACCTCGTTGGGTCGTTGCTTAATTGTCACTTTAGAGAGCATCGTTAAAATTGGCCTATCCCTGCTGTAAAAAAACAGACACACGCACACTTTAACTCACAGTTATACAGCCGTGGTACCAAAATAAAATAAAGTAAAATGTACGTGTAGCGGAGCTATTTTAGGGAAACTTAAAGTACGAAATTAACCCTTAAACACATTTTAAGTTATAACTTATTTCTGTCGTTCAAATTGAGTTTGAGGACTTATAGAAGATTTTTATATAAATATTTTTGTAGGGGATTTCAGCCCACTATATCGCTGTTTAAGGATACTTTTTGACCCTTTGAATCGATAAAAAAAGATCCCTACAGCAAAGAGTTAGAGGCTTAAAATGTTCCTCGAAAATGTTCCTAGTAGTAGAACACACCTAATACCTATAGTGCAAGGATTACCAGATATAATATGCCGATTTACTATAACAATGTGTAAAAGGGGAGAACTTTAACTCATCTAAAATAAATACCAGGTAAATTTGCAAATCGCTGAAACACGTAATTTTTTTTTCCTCTCCTTGTTTCTTTTCTCACTGCACACTGGGACAGAATTAAAAACTGAGCGGACAAAACTCCGAAAATCGAAGTTGTAGTCCAGATGCAATATATGGCTTAAACAGTGTGCATCTAACCACTGAGAATGAAAATGTACTGTTTTGAAGGTGTCATGCTCCTTGTTGACCAGACAAGGGGACCAAAGTTGAGTATTTTTCCAATACCTCCATGGAGACTAATTTTGGACTATTTTCAGTAGATGTGTGTTATATGAAGGCTATGTTTTTGGTAGTTGTAAATTCTATTCCCTTATTTTGTGTTACAAGAGCCACGAAATTGCTTATTATATTTATTACATTTACGTAAGATTGCTATTTAAAGTGCAATGAAAGAAATTTACTACAAAAAACATGAAATTTTTTCTTTTTTTGACTTTGAAAAGTTAGGGCCGGCTAGGCCCGGTGAGCGATTAGTACTTCTGCTGAAGAAACATTTTTTTTAACTTATTCATTTATTAACCTACTTCGAAAAAGGAAGTTATCAATTCGTGTGTATTTTTTTAAAGTTTGCTCTCGCATAACTCTGTCATTTGTGAATTAATGTCAAAATTCTTTTTTTGTTTGAAAGGTTTTGCTTGCATGTTGGCTCAAAAAAATTTTTTTTTAAATCGGTGGGGAAATTTGCTTCTCCCCCCGCATAACTGCCTGCAGTTTAATCCCATAGATTTTGTTCGAAAATCTGTGGGGCATAACCCCCTCCTCCGGAGATATTATTTATCTTACAATTCCTCCATTTATGAACCGATTTTCAAAACTTTTTTTGGTTGAAAGGGTTTGCTTGAAGTTTGGTTCCATAGAAGTAAAAATAGCGCTGACATTTTTATGGGAAAAGTTACAGTTACCCACGCTCTTTTCTCCCGTAGTCTGTTCGCCGGTGTCCTGATGGTAAAAATAGTAGCAAAAATGAAATCGGAGCACCCAAAAACATATAAAACAGTACTCATACGGTTTTGTGTCTAATTTTACTGCCCTAATATTTTTGCATATTTTGGTGGTAAGTGCATATTTTTGCATATTTTGGCAATGAATGCATATTATTGGAGTAATAAAAATTTTTTAAAGGCATATTTCTAAGTTTTTATAAAAAATATTAATAGGCCGATTATGTATGGCAACTGAGCCTCAGTTGGGTTACCAGTTGCAGAAAATGTTACTTCTGATGGCAACTGGCAACTGAGAGCTGTCAATTTCAGTTGTTATTTAGTACCTTTCTGGCAACCATTGATTTTCAGTTGCCGACTAGCAACGCAACTAAAGTTCGATTGCATTAAATAACATTATGTTTGTTCTATGTTTTTTAGGGTTCCGTACACCAAAAGTGTAAAGGAACCCTATTGTTTTCGCTACGCTGTCTGTCTGTTACAGGCTGTTTTCTTGGGAACCGTAAGAGCTACGGACCTGAAATTTTCACAGAATATGTAAAACTTTGGCCTCTACAACAACAAATATATGAAAGTTAAAAATTAAAGGGTGTACTAAAGCGAGCAACGAATAATGTTGAAATACTAATGTAATGTTGTCTCGGGAACCGTAAGAGCTACGGACTTGAAATTTTCACAGAATACGTAAAACTTTGGCTGCTAAAGGGTGTTCCAAAAGCGATCAACTAAAAATTTTGGAATACTAATGTAATATGCAGACATTTTAAATTTGCAAAGTTAGTGTTAATTGGTGTAGTCTGTAGAATATACTACACCGATATTTAAAACAATAAAAGTTAAAGGGTATTCCATCAGTTAATGTAGTTTTCAGTATGTAATTTTGACAATTCGCTATATCTTGGAAACCGTAAGAGGAAAAATCTTGAAATTTTAAAAAACGCTAAATCTAAAAAAAATCCAAAATTAAAAAAATTTTAAAACGAAAAAAACGACAAAATGAAAAAAGCTCAAAGGAAAAAATTAAAAAATCGCAAAAACGCAAAATATCACTAAAACTAAAAAGATCGCCAAAAAACTAAAAAAAAGTTAAAAACCGAAAAAAGTCGTCAAAACAAAAAATGTCGCCAAAAAACAAAAAATCGCCAAAATGAAAAAAGTGTCAAAGCAAAATAAAATCGCTAAAACTAAAAAAATCACAAAAAGCCGAAAAAATTCACAAAACCGAAAATAGGGCCAAAACTGAAAAAAGCGTCAAAACTAAAATAAATCGCTAAATCTAAAAATATCGTCAAAAAGCGAAATAACGTTAAAACAAAAAAACCAAAACTAAAAAAATCGGCAAAAAACAAAAAAAATCAAAAAAACGAAAAAAAAATCGCCGGAACGACAAAAAAGTCTCATAACCAAAAAAATCGCTAAAACTAAAAAAATCACCAAAAGCCGAAAAAAATTCCCAAAACCGAAAAAGCGCCAAAACTGAAAAAAATTGCCCCAACTAAAATAAATCGCTAAAACTAAAAATATCTTCAAAAAGTGAAAAAAAAAACGTTCAAAAACGCCAAAACCAAAAAATCACCAAAACTAAAAAAATCGGAAAACACAAAAAATTTCAAAAAACAAAAAATAGCAAAAAAAAAACAAAAAATCACGAAAATTAAAAAGCGCCAAAACCGAAAAAATCGCCAAAAGTAACGAAAAATACTTAAAAATAAAAAAAAATAAAATTAAACAAAAAACTGCAACGATGTTAAATAAAAAAGGGCCAAAATGAAAAAAGAGGCAAAAATTAAAAAGGATATACATATGTGTATTCGTACGGAAGCCTTCGTGTACGAATACACATATGTATATCATTTTAGTTTTGGTACTTTGTTCGTAGGTAAATGCATATTTTTAGGTGCATTTGTTGATTGTTTAAAATCAATTTTTAGTTGCATGAAAGTCCGAACCCTAGTTATGAGTTTTAAATTTAAAATTCTTCTCCATGCAAGTTTCAGACAAATCCAATCAGTAGTTTAGAAATTACACATTTATTTCAAGAAAGTCCCCACTGTGTCTTGTTGTCTTCTATTTTCCTCTTCTTGTACCTGTAATAAGAGAGTAAGAGTGTGAATATTGTTAAAGGGCAAATGTCTTGCACATATTTACTTTAACAGAAATATGTTTTAGTTTACATTATAACATTGACGTATGTAAACGTGTATTGTTGTAAGGGGATATGGGAAAAAGATTTTACATTTAGTATGCATCCGGTATACAAACATATTTCTAGTAGTTGCTCTTTTTATTGGAAGTAAGCAAGTACGTAAGTATATAATGTAATTTCCGTTAAAAATTAAATTGTTTGTAATATAATTTCATTCTAAAATAGAAAGAGAAACTTATAATTTCTGCATTGTTAACCTTATTCTTTTAAATAATAGGTTTATTTAAAGTATTATCGATTGACATAAAAGTAAAACTAAATTAATAGGTATTATTATATTGTTGTTATCTTTGCAAAAAAAATCGCTAGTAAAACATTTAAATGTGACATTTTTAGAACGATGTGCATGTTTATTATATATTTTTAAGGTTGCACAAATTGTATTGTTGTTAAATTTATCTATTAGAAGATATTTTTAAAACACTTGTTTTGTTTCACTCGTAAGTATCAGCTATTTCACGAATCATTATTTATTTGAAAGAAATTTAAGAAGTTTATTTAATAGAAAGGAATTTAATACTACAATACTTTTGTCATTAATGTTATTGTGAGACATCCTCATTAGAAAGTTAATTGCTGCGAACTCACTTTTTCTGGGGTGAAACTTTTCAAGTCAGCTAAATGTTTAATAAATTAAAATGTTCTTAACATTTTGTTTTGCCACTAAACCTTGAAATATATGCGAAATCTTTTTTGTTATACTCTTAAAAGTATGCTTCACATTAAACTTTTACCTTTAAGCCTTAAAATATGTTTAAAATTCTTAGTACGTTTAATGAGACTCAAGAGAAACACACGCAAAACCAAATGAGATTGAAATTGAAATCTTTAAAGCAGTGGTAGGCACAATTCAAAATGTGTCTGTATTGTTGTTTATTAGTATTGGTGAGGCGACTGAGCTTCCCACCAAACACAAAGTCAAACGTTTGAAATAGGAAACAAAATAGTTTAGATTGGCATAATACATTCATTGTTTGACTAAAGAAAAAGAGTGTTGCAGTTTTTATATACACAATATATGGAAAAGTCATACTTTGAAGCGGATTTTTGCACAATATTATAAAATCGTCCACATTTATGCTCTTATGAAAGTTTCGTAGTAATAAAACGTGTTTTAAATGTGATGAAATATTTTTCGCATATCATTATCTATTTGCAATGAAACACTACGAGTGTTTGTAAAAAATTATGTGTTTATAAAAAATATGTAAGCATCCGCCTCATGTGCATTCGTCGCTGTCTCATCGACGACTAAATGAAAAGAGGGTAGGAATACGTGTGAATGCTCTCAGCACAGCTTTGCTATGAAACGCCGACCAATGCTTTAAAGCAGGAACTGGCGTACTCATACTAATACATTTTGCTTGTATGGGTTTTATTTAGCAACTCTCGCTTTTACAAAGTTTTTGTTAGTGCACATCAAGCAATAGCAAGAAACTTGTGAGAGTAAAAGACTAAACAACCCCATGTGATGTGTTTTGCCGGTTCCTGCTTTAAAGCCTTTAAATAGGGCAATGTAGAAAAAAACGAACTTTAATAATAAATAAAATTATTACAGATTTTTGCTTGAAATTATTAAAAGAATGGCATGCAATTTAAATTAATGCAGCTCTTCAATTATGCTTTATTGAATTTATAACACATTTTTTATCACAGCTTCCTTTCAAATTTAAACACTAACTAATGCTGACGTACAGCTTTTAATGGTTTCATAAAAAAAAAATAATTAAACAAAAATTAATGTCAAAATGCTTTTTATGTTTTACACATTTCTAAAAGTCAGCAATGGGTATATTCACTTGCGTCTCCTCCTAATGCATTTTGTACAACTCAATATAAATCGATTCAAACTGTGCAGTTGTTTTAAGTAAAAAAAATACAATAAATAAATAAATTGAATTTCTGTGTTTTTGCTTTCCACAAATGATTTCATCTCAGACATTGTTGCCTGAACTCAATACGAAAAGTGTGAAAAACATTTTGAATTAAATAAAAAATGTTTAAAGATAAAACAAAATTTGAATAACAACAATTAAGAGCACAAAATTTGAGTATGCTGAATTTTATATACCCTTCACCAGGGTATTTATTAGGACAAGATCAGAAAATAGTGTTTTAACTGACATTAATATTAATAACACTATGCAACAAGCAAAATACCAAGAAGTTCCCTAACTACAAAAACAGTCGAAATTTTAAACTCTATGGATAGTTTTTTTATATTCTTTTGGAAAATTTGGGATTTTTGTATAGACTTCCAATTTTATTCCAAAAACCAATAAAAATTGCGAAATTGAAAAATTTTTATTTGGTAAAAATTTATAAAAATCGGAAATGTCAAAATGTTACCATTTTTATTATTTCATCATAAAGTCACATATATTAAAAATTAAATAAGCTTTATTTTATAAAAATCGATGGATAAATCTTGATTTTATTCACAATAAAGTGAAATTACCTGATTTTTGCAAAAAATCGAGTTTTGAAGAGGCTGCTCCACCGATATTATCATAACTTGGGAAAGGGCTGTCAAATCTTATTACAAAAATAACAAACTTTAAACAAAACTAGCTTTAGTTTTGGAATTGTTCAGACCGCAATAATGAAAAATATATACTTTTTAGACAAAATTGGACAATTTAAATTTTTTAAAAATTTATAAAATAATTCTTGCAAAAAAAACCCGACTACAAAATAGGCGTGTCACCGCCCCCATATTTTATCATCATGTACTTTTACGAAAACTAATTGTGTGTGCGGAGTTTCATAAGAATCGGATAAGTAGAAGTAGTTAAAATAAATATTTACTTTTCATTGGCGTGACACTGCCCACTTTTCTAACCGCAATGTTGTATTGTAACGATAACTAAATGTGTATGCAAAGTTTCATAAGAATCGGCTAAGTAGAAGTAGTTAAAATGCTAATTTACTTTTAACGGGCGTGGCTCTGCCCACTTTTCTAAACATAATCTTGTATTATAACGATAATTAAATCTGTATGAAAAGTTGCATAAGAATCGGTTTGGTGGAAGTTGTTAAAATAGAATATTTACTTTGCATGGGCGTGGCACAGCCCACTTTTTTGATCCTGATGTAGCATTTAAACAGAAGCTTAATGTGTGTGTAAGGTTTCCTAAGAATCGGTTGAGTAGAAGTAGTTCAAAACGAATGTGTATTTACTTTGTATGGGCGTGACCCGCCCACTTTTCAACGGGATCAATCTGGAAGTACATTCTTTTGAATAGAGAAAAAAATCCGAAATCGGTTCATAAATGGCGGAGTTTTGAGGGAACATACTACATAAAACAATACATGACGAATTGATAACCTTTCTCCTTTTTTTGAAGTGGGTTAAAATATCGAAAATTGCCAAAAGTTTCCGTTTCTACTAACTAATCATAAAGCCACATGCACTTAAAATAAAATTAGCTTTATTTCATGAAATCGATGGATAAATATTGATTTTATTCATATTGTTTTTTAAGATAAGTAACACAATCATGTAAGTAATGCCTACCAGGCAGTGTTGTCATATATGGCGATTTGTTGCCAAACGTGTTGATAAAAATTTTTTTATGGCGATGAAAATTTTGAAAAGGTAGTCATTTGGCGGGGAGGCTAAAAACAAATCTGACAACATTGCTACCAGCTAATTAATTATGTGTGTGAAGTTATATTTTAAAATATAAAACCCTACATACAAACCATAGAATTTCACAGAGCTCTGTTACAAGGTTAACATTACTCTGTTAACAATTAAAACGTAGTGAATGCCTTAAAAAATGTATTTTTTTTGGAGGGAGTCAACGTGGGCGGAAAAAAATGATGAGGACTTGAAGGCAAGGAACTCCTCTTCAAACGCTCATATTACGAACTTTTAACAGTTTGAGATTGGACGAGTTATCCCCGATTTTTTAAATGTGGATTCTCTAAGGGATGACCACATTTATTTTTTGGAAGGAGTCAACGCATTAATTTGCCGACGATTCTGATACCATACCGACGAAGGGATATGTCAGTAGTAATCGATGCTGGTGCTGCTACAGTGATCAGTGCTATGCTTTCATCACTTTAACAGTCCAATAACAATCAACACTATGACACACCAGGGGCTGCATTCAGCAACGATGAATTTTTTTTTTTACCAGTGAAGACTTCAAAAGAAAAAATTCACCGCACTTTTTCCAGTGAAAAAATTTAGGCTCTAGTGTGTTCACTATAACTGTCAAAATAATACATTCTCACCGTTGCGGGTGGACAAATCAAAAGTGAACATTGAAATCGGTGAACACTGAAATCGATGAACACTCCAAAATTCATCGTTGCGGAATCTGGCCCCAGTGCACATCAGAAAAATTCGTGATGTTGTTAGCTTGCCTAAAATTAGCGTTGACCTCAGTGTTTGTAGTCAACGCGCTAACCATCTCAGCCAATAACGCCCCCAAAGTGCAAAAATTTCGAGTATTTACACTGTACAACAAAATAAAAAAAATTTTTAATAACAAGGTTCTAACGGCTGATTCTGGTACAGGCCACCAAAAAATATACACATGACTCGCCATAGAATATCTTGCAGGGCTTACACACAAAAATAAATTAAGTAAAGTGCGACTTTGGCTCGCACACGAATGGTTCCGTACGAATACAAATATGTATATCCCTTTTCGTTTTTGCCCCTTTTTTCATTTTGGCAGTTTTTTCGTTGTGCTTTTTTGTTTAATTTTATTTTTTAAGTATTTTTCGTTGTTTCTTGTTTGGCTTTGGTGTTTTTTTAATTTTCATGATTTTTTTCTGGCGATTTTTCGTTTTTTTGCACTTTTTTCCGATTTTCTTAGTTTTGGCGATTTTTTGGCTTTGGTGCTTTTTTTTAACGTTTTTCACTTTTTGACGATATTTTTAGCTTTAGCAATTTATTTTAGTTGTGGCGATTTTCTTCATTTTTGACGTTTTCCCCGTTTTGGGGATTTTTTTCGGTTTTTGATTATTGTTTTAGTTTTATCGACTTTTATGGTTATGACACTTTTGTCGTTCTGACGATTTTTTCGTTTTTTGGCGACTTTAGGTTTTTTACAATTTTTTTTCTGTCGATTTTTTTAGTTTTGGCGTTTTTTTTTTGTTTTAACGTGTTTTTTCGTTTTTTTGACGATATTATTTTATTTTTGGCGCTTTTTTCAGCTTTGGCGCTTTTTTCGGCTTTGGGGAAATTTTTTCGGTTTTTGGTGATTTTTTAGTCTTACCGATTTTTTCGGTTTTTGGCGATTTTATTTAGTTTGGGCGCTTTTTTTCGTTTTGGTGATTTTTTCAATTTTTGTCGATTTTTTCGTTTTGATATTTTTAGTGATTTTTTTCGTTTTGACGACTTTCGTTTTTTTTTGTTTAGTTTTTTGGCGATCTTTTTTAGTTTTTATGATTTTTGGCGTTTTAGCGATTTTTTTCATTTATATATTTTTTTCTTTAAGCGCTTTTTTCATTTCAGCGTTTTTTGTTTAATTATGAATTTTTTAGTCTTAGCGTTTTTTTAAATTTCAAGAGTTTACCTCTTACGGTTTCCAAAATACTGCAAATTGTCTAAATTACATAGTCAAAATTATATTAACTGATAGAATACCCTTTATCTCGGTGTTAATTGGTGTAGGCAATTATACAGACTACACCAATTAACGCGAACTTTGAAAATTTAAAGTGTCTATACATAAGTGTCTGTATATTACATTAGTATTTAAACATTTTTCGTTGCTCGCTTTAGAACACCCTTTCATTTTTAACTGGTATATATTTGTTGTTGTAGCGGCCAACGTTTTACATATTCTGTGAAAATTTCAGGTCCGTAGCTCTTACGGTTCCCAAGAAAACAGCCTGTGACAGACAGACGGTGTAGGGAACACAATAGGGTTCCTTTACACTTTTGGTGTACGGAACCCTAAAAACATATCCAAAGAATTTTAAACTTCGACCGTTTTTGTAATTAGGGGGCCATAACACATCAAAAAAATATAGTGGTGATCAAAGGACATGACAAAAGTTTAATTTTGTTGCATAGTATTACTGATGCTAATTGAATTGGTTCCCAAAAATTAATTGATATTTTGCTAATTTTAATTTTAATTATTCAAAACTTCACAATTGAATGGGGTAACCATGAAGGCCTTTGAAAACCATGAAGGCCGTTTAAAAACTTGTTTTTTTTTGTTTTCTTGTCTTTTAACAATAAGAAATTAACTTGCAAACGAATACAAAAACGCTGCAACTTTCCCACAAACGCCTTAAAACATGCTTCACATTTTAATTTCCTTTTCCAATTTGCTTTATTGTTTGTAATGCTGCTTAATTCAGTTTAAAATTGCCGCTTAAATTATATAATTTAATATTAAAGTACATGTGTGCTTTCAATGTTAATGTTTGACTTAATTAAAGTTGTTTATATTTTTCATTGCTTCCGTAAAAAGTTATTTAATGTAAAGTTGAAATACATTCAGCATAAATTTGAAATGTTAAAGTTACAACAAAAAAAACTGTTGTATACCGAGAATGAACTCATTCATATGTGTATGTAATTAATTTAAAACACTCCTTAAAATCCTGCTATAAACTTTGCCAAAGCGTCAATTTAAATTGAATAAATTTCGTTCTGAACTTCAACTTTCACGACACGTGACGGAAATTAAACCATTTTGTATGTTTGTTTTAAACAAAAAACGCATTTCCGTTTTAAGTCTTTAATAAATATAAATTTAACAGTCTGTAGTAAATTTTTCAAGGAAAAAAGAGTTTGTATAATTTTTACAATACTATTTTTAACCCCCGACAAAAAAGAGGGGTGTTATAAGTTTGTAGTGTGTGTCTGTGTATCTGTGTGGATGTACGAACCCTCGTACAGACCAAACGGCTGACCAATTTTGATTTATTTTTTTCTGTTTGAAAGGTGATTTGATAGAGAGTGTTCTTAGCTATGATTGAAGAAAATTGGTCCAGGCGTTTGGAAGATATCAGATATTTTCTAGATGTATCCTGTTGAATCTGTGTGTCTTTGACATCGTAGCTCCCAAACGGCTAGCTCGATTTTAATTTAGTAAATTTTGCTTGAAAGGTGACTTGATATAAAATATTCCAACATATGTTTAAAGAAAATTGGTCCAGCCGTTTTGAAGTTATCATCTATTTTCTTCGGGGGTTCTTAAAATTTTTAATTTAATGTTATTTTTATTTAGTTTCACTTTTGCTTGTCTGTGCGCTTGTAACCAAATCTTGCCACAACTTTTTCTTCTATTTCTACCATTTAACTATTTCTTATCTACCATATTGAATTCCCGTAACACTACAATATTCCCCCTATTGTGAAAGGCGACGTCGACGTCACATCAACACGACAGTAAATAATTTTCACTTGTCTACTCATTGTCGACAACAATCGACTACTATTTACAGTCTGTTACTATTTTCTGAAGCTTATGAAATTAGTCCAGTATGTTAATATTAATCAACTGTTGTCGACAAAGAGCCGACAAGTGACAGTTTTTTGATGTCGTGTTGATGTGACGTCGACGTCGCCTTTCACAATTGGTGGGATTAAAACACCACGCCCATATAACATAAATATATTTTCTTTCAAGTACTTAACCAAAATTTAGAAAATTTTGCACACACATTGAGCTGCTGCGACATTGTAATCTCAGATTAGAAAAGTGGGCAGTGTCACGCCCATATAAAAATTCTCAATTACTATTTGTTTTTGCTTTGTATGAGTATATCATTCCAACGGTGCTTCACGTCATGAATAATCTAGAAAGAGAAGTTTTAACAGCATGTTGTTGTTGTTATTGTAACAGCTTTGCTGTTGTTGTCGGGAGTTTTTTCCTGTAATTAAATAGGGATTAATTATTTGTGTTATGGGTGTCATTAGGTGGGAGTGGGAGCTGGAAAAACCTTGACATCTCAGTTGGTCTTAGCCATAGGTCTATGGGGTTGCGGGATGTAGACCTATTGGGGCAGTTGAACAAGTGTTCAGTGTCGTGCGGGCTTTGGAGAGAAACCGGGCATCGATTTAAAGTGCCGGGGACTATACGTTCTTGGTAGCAGTTGAGTATACTGCTTCAACCGGCTCTTAGTTGTGCTAGGGTTGAGCCAGATTGTTTAGGGAGTCGCCGCTCACTGTCCGAAATCGCGAGTGGGCGGGTATTAAGGACTTTATTGCATCTATAGCTATTCCTAGTTTCGGTGACTGTTTGTTAATGCAATTCCTGTTAACGTCGGGTGGAATGGCGTTTCGAATGTCATCAGGGTTAGTGTCTGAAGTCCTTTTGGATATGTCTCGGGAGAAAATCATGCGTCAGAATTTGATGATTGGGGTGGGTTGGCAGGTGACATGCCATCAGGAACTGCTTTGTGAGCAGTACATTATGCTGCCTAACAGGTAGCATTAATGTCTCCTCATGTAGGTGGTTAATATTGGTCATTTTTTGCATCCTGTAGCGATTCGGAGTGCATTGTTCTGGGTTGTTTGGAATACTCGCCATTGGGTGTACCTGAGGAACGAGGTTCATATTGGCGCAGCGTAATTTAAAAGAGAGCGACCGATGGCTTTATAAGTCGTTATAAGTACCTCTTTGTTCATGCCCCAGAAGGTGCCAGAGAGAGCTTTAAGGACTTTGTTCCAGGATATCACTTTTTGGTTGGTTGATATATGTGGCGTGCGACGCGAAGTGAAGGAGGCTGTCAAATAATACGCCCAGGATCTTAGGGTTACGCACCGTAGGTATGCGCCTGCTCTCGACAGAGATGTCTAATTCCTATCTTACTTCTTTAGTCCAAGAAGTGAAAAGGGACACTGACGACTTTGAGGGTGATAGCTTCAAGTTATGCCCCTTCAGGTAGTCTGTGATGGTGACCAAATAGTTGGTTATTTTGGCGCTTATGTCGGAGGTGTTAACACAAGACTACATGATGGTGCAGTCATCGGCGTATGATACCAGTAAGACTTCCGGAGGGGGTTGGGGATTTTGGCAAGATAAGTATTGACGAGTATGGGTGACAGCACTCCTCCTTGTAGCACGCCCATTTTTATCTTGCGGTAACGTGGTTTTTGGCGTCTGAATTCGACATACGTTTGCCTTTCATTGAGGTAGTTGGCAATCCAGCGTTTTGTGTCGTTGGGAAGACTGGAGTCTATGATGTCATTAATCAGTATCGAGTGATCGACCGTGTCAAACGCCTTGGACAAGTTCAGAGCAGTCATAATTGTGCGTTGGCACGGTCTGTGCTGATTAAGACCATTGGCGATCTGAGTAGCTATCAGGTTCAGTGCCGTCGTGGTGCTATGGGCTTTCCTGAAACCGTGTTGGTGTGTGGCGAGCGGGAAGTGCTCCTTCAGGGATGGCAGCAGTAGTGCTTCCATAACCTTTGCTACGGGTGACAAGAGGGAGATAGGGCGGTAGGAATCTCCCTGCTTAGCGGGTTTGTCTGTTTTTGGAATTTGGATGATCTTTGCGACTTTCCAGATATCTGGAATCACCAGTTGGCGGATCGAGAGTTCTAGTATTCTCGTGAGGAAAATCAGAGCTACTATGCCAAGTTTTTTTAGCATTAGCATGGAGATGCCATCAGGTCTGAGGGCCTTAGAGGGAGTCGCATGTAGTTGCTAACGAGAGTATTTTCTACAATACTATAAAACCACTGCTGTTAAAGCAGCGCGAATCAAGTCAGTCTTGTGTTGAAAGTAGTCATGTTAACGTCACAGTAAAAGAACGGAATCATTTTGGAAGCCATTGTATGTTTAACTTAGTGAAGATAAGTAAATAAAATGTTTTCTATTTTTATTGGCATTCTTAGTGATAATTTAATTAATTTTTCAACAAATTCTATATATATTGGGGAAACATCTCATAGATATTGGGGAAACAATCGAAGGTTTTTCAAAAAAGTTACTACTTAAATATTTTTTCTTTAATTAATTTCTACTTTACTGGGTTTTGAATATAGAAGTATTTTCAAGTATTATTCAATATATATTGGGGAAACATCTCATAGATATTTTTCAAAAAAGTTACTACTTAAATATTTTTTCTTTAATTAATTTCTACTTTGCTGGGTTTTGAATATAGAAGTATTTTTTTAATACAATTTTTTATCTTCCTTGTGATTTCAGATGACGTGGAACGTTTAAAACCACAAAAACGCGGTTTCTTTCAATCAATTTTATGCTGTTGGCGGCGTAATCGTACAAAAACAAATCAAAATGGCACACCGATTGATGGGTCAACAACACCGCCACCTTTACCGGACCAACAAAGGTACCTTCTACCTCAGGTTAGGCATTCGGATATGCACAAAAAATGTATGGTTATCGATTTGGATGAAACATTAGTGCACAGTAGTTTTAAGGTGAGTTTGCTATCGGATACAATCTATATTTTTTCACCATTTGAAAACGAATATATGATATTAAATGTTTTTACGTTTAGTTTTATACTAAATAATAAAATGTGCTCTTGGAATTGTCATTTATATCAGCCATTGAGTGAGTGCCTGGTTTCTGTAACTAATATGAGAGTTTCTCGCATCGTAAAAATTATTATCATTTTTGAGGCCCTTTTTTGCCTTTACTGGGTTTGCAGGGTGTTTCATATAATAATAAAAAAGAATCGTCTTACAAAAAATCAGATAAGAAGTATAATTATAAATTTCTTCCAAGTCAAAACGTCTCATAAGTTACAGAAACTAGGCAAAGGTTAGTTTCAGTAAAATCTCCAAATACTTCTCAAAGGAGCAGTTTAGGTATAAACTATTTCAGAGATGTGTGTAGGAGAGAGAAACAGATCACTATCTTCCCTGTTCTTATTTCGACCCCTTATATGCGTCCATGATTGTTAGATTAGTCAACCATTAGGTCCACCAAACACTCAATCACTGAGGCACGCACCGTCAACAGCGTTTGCTCTAGACTTTAGTAGTTTCTGTCATTCGACTGGCAGTTATAGGATCTCATTCCCACGTACAAAATGTAATGGACACTCTCTCTCAGTCCAATGAAGTCAGGACTAGACCATCTCACACAACGTGCGGTACCATCTTAGCTTCCAATCCCGTTTTCTTAACACCAGTCTTTTGTCGCATGAAGTGCTTTTAGCAAGTCCAGTTGTAATACTAATAAAATTCACTCAGTATCTGATTTTCCAAAGCTATTTATTCTAAATGGCTCAAGTTCATTTCTTTTCAATATCTTATGTAAAAGGTACACCTTTCAAGGAATCTCTTTAAAGAAATTATGTTACGAAAAGTCGTTTCTTTTTTTCTTATTTGTCACGACAGAGCATAAAGCACTTTTGTCCTCTATTGTACAATGTGTAAAAGCTATCAAATAGACTTTGAAGTGCTGGTTCTTTTGCCGATTTCGGTTTATTCTGATCCAGCGGATTTCTGCTTATGCCTAGTCTCCACCAAGCAGATCTAATTATAAAGCTCAGTATATCGATCTGATTTGACACCTCTTCGACAACCATACAATCCTTTCGACGGTTTCGCTATTATTTTAGTTCCTGATGTTTCCAAGGGATACGCTTCCATCCGCTCATCGTCGCAGTACCCATTTTTAACTAACGCCTACATAGAGCCTCACTCCGTCGTTATTCATCTCTTTGTATTCCCTCCAGTCAAGTCGACTTCCGTGGTCGTGCCCTCGCTCGTCAGTTCAATTGGCTTGACATCATAGTTACGTCTTGGGTAACCTCCTGTGTTGGGCTATTCGACGTCCTAACGGGGACTCTTCAAGTCAGTCTACTTCCGTGATCGTGCCCTCACTCATTTCAATTGTCTTGATATCGTAGTTACGTCTTGGCTAACCTCCTGTGTTGGACTATTCGACATCCGAACGGGGACTCTTCACCTTTTGCGGTTGTGAGGCCGCAGAGTTGTTGCCCTTAAACTTCTTTACTAGGCCTTCCACCTTCAGGGTCGTGCTCTCGCTCTTCAATTTGTAGAGGTGAGTTGACATCTCACTACCCCAGTGATCCTTAAGTAAGTTCCTCTTTCATCTGAACTCTCAACGTTTTTATATCATCCCCGTCAATTTCGAGTCAAGAACCATGGCTAGTATAAAGACAAAGGCTAGATTTTATGTTCCATTGTTAAGCGTCGTTGTACATCTCTTCATGTTTCCTCTAGTAAAATGCGATTTATGGCGGTTTCTCTTTCGTTTCAGCTACACATGCGTCCGTTTGATATAAATCGAATCCAAGTAATTTTCTAACTAAAGTTAACGCAGAGATTAAACTCTTCACCCCTTACTAGTATTCGCTGTCCAACTCTAGTTACATCTAGTCCGTACTTAATTCTGAAAGTATGCTCCCTGAGTATCAGCATATTCAAATGAAGTTGATTTAAAGGTTATCATCGTTACAGTCTACTTTCCTATTTAGAGTTATACTGACATAAATTGTTCACCCTCCTGTATACATGAACTAGAAGTCCAAAAAAACTTTTAAAGGATTGAACTTTGTTTCTTTCTTCTTGGTAGTAAAGACCATAGTGTCTGATTGGCCTAAATCTCAAAGCATGACCACCAATAAGACAGTGCATCGCTATAGCAACTTCGAGTAGCCGTAGCTGTTGACGGAGAATCTCCCGTATGGTTACAGATCTTACCAATGGTCACAATGGGGCCAGATAGATTTTGAAACCTCACATGTACCGCCGTTGGTCCATCTGGTTTATAGATTATGATTCCTTATATAGTTACTGCTGGATTTTTTGTTGCTGCTTTTCAATGGGACTCCTACTTGCCATTCCCGCTCTTGCAAGCGAGCACCCGCTTTTATCCTTGATTATACTACCGAACCCCTTTGCATTCCCTGGCACCCAGAGAGGCTTGCATGTTGTGCAAATACCACATAGAACGTGTGATGCAGTCTTACTATCTTTACATATTCAGATATCCTGACCGAATACCCTGTTGCAACTTAACGTTGAATGCCCTTTTAACCGCCGATATTTCAAGCTTTATGGTGCCAGATTGATTGGGTAGCCTAAAATATATCCTTCATTGAAAGTGAGGAATAAAGAAGCCTTCGTCTATTCCCATACCTGACTTGGATCCGTCAGTACATTCTCTCGATGCTGAATATCATTTTTCGAAGAGAATGTCCCCGATTAACCTGTAATATAAACTTTTCTACAACTTTAAACTTAAGCCAGCAATTTTTTTCTATGATCGCCCTCGTTCATGTATCTTCTAATCCATTATAGTGGTTTTCATGTGCACACTTAAAGTAAAATCAAAATTATTTTAAAATTTCCAAAAATTCATAATCATGTCCAAAATAAATTAGGCATAATTTATGTATTATTTTTAGTACATATTACCAATTTTATGGCATACTTTGAGGCTATTTTTATATATACAATTTATTGCATACTCCCAGGATATCGTTTGTAAAATTACTTTTTACATAACATTTTTGTTGCTTTTGTCGTCGTTATTGACGTTTCATTTTACTTTTTTATTGTCATCATACAATTGTGTGTTTTATCGCTTCAATTATTTGAAAAATAAAAATAAATTTACAATACAAAGTGTTGACTTCAATAACCTACCAACAATATGTTTGGAGTAAATTTTTTAAAGTTTAAATATTGTAGAGGAGGGATGTAAATATTGGTTTGTCTACTTGGCAGCACAGACTATACGTTTCCAAGGGAGCATAAAAAAGTTTTTATGTTTTTTTGGCCACCATAAATGAGTCATTTTTTTTGGTAGATTTACCACAGAATAAAGCAAATCAATTTTGTGTACTTTATGATTCATATTTTTGGCAAATGTAAGGATAATAAAATTTCATGAGATATTTGAAAGAAGAAAAAAAATTGTTTTCATTTTAAACAAAACTTTTACTTTTAAAAATTTCCAGCACAGAGGATATTTTCATTGTTTTTATATTTCTTTTGTAGCCGATTCCAAATGCTGACTTTATTGTACCAGTTGAAATTGATGGCACTATTCATCAGGTGTACGTTTTAAAACGGCCTTATGTTGATGAATTTCTACGAAAGATGGGCGAATTATATGAATGTGTATTATTTACAGCATCACTAGCCAAATATGCAGATCCTGTGGCCGATCTGTTAGATAAGTAAGTGTTTTGTTTTTTTTTTTAATCATGACTTTTTTATTTTTCCACTTTCTTTTATTTAAACCAGATGGAATGTGTTTCGTGCAAGACTGTTTAGGGAATCATGCGTTTATTACAGGGGTAATTATATTAAGGATTTAAATCGTCTTGGACGCGATTTACAAAAAATTGTTATTGTTGATAATTCACCAGCTAGTTATATATTTCATCCAGACAATGCGGTAAGTAAATTTTAACGCTTTATTTGAAAATTTTATTTCGGGAAGTGTTTTTTAAAGCAACTCTTTTAAAAGAATGTCTTAAAGGGGTATTTATTTTTCTAATACAGGGTACATACATACATCTTGTGTATCAGAATGTAGCAAAAATTAGTATATATATCTAAAATTTAGCATCCTAACCCTGTTGTAAATTTTGTTACATTCGGTGCAAAGACATGACTGAAAAACTAAATTGTAGCTAAATTTATGATTAGAATGCACTAAAAATTTATAACTATTTCTAAAATTATTCGTTTTAGCTCTGCTGTAAATTTTGTTTCATTCGGTGCAATGACATGCCATGACTACCTCACACATATCCCTTTTCGCAAAAACAAATTTAGGTACATTTGTGACTAGGATTCACTAAAAAGTAATAAATATATCTGAAATTATGCGTTTTAGCAACATTTATGATTAGAATACACTAAAAAATAATAATAAATATTTCTAAAATTATATGATGTAAATTTTTTTACTTTCGGTGCGAAGACACGTCTACCACCCATATATCCTTTTTCGCAAAAACTAAATTATAGCTAAATTTATGATTAGAATGCACTAAAAATTTATAAATATTCTCAAAATTATGCGTTCTAGCTCTGTTATAGATTTTGTTATATTCGCTGCAAAAACATAACTACGTCCCAGTTATCCTTTTTCTTAAAGAATAAATTTTAGCTACATTTATGTTTAGAACACACTAAAAATTAATAAATTTATCTAGAATTATGCGTTTTAGCTCTGTTGTAAATTTTGTTACATTCGGTGCAAGGACATGACTACCCCCCATATATCCTTTTTCGCAAAAACAAAATTTTAGCTACATTTATTATAAGAATGCACTATAAATTTATAAATATTTCTAAAACTATGCGTTTTAGCTCTGTTGTAAATTTTGTTACATTCGGTGGAATGACTACCTCCCATATATCCTTTTTCGCAAAAACTAAATTATAGCTAAACTTATGATTAGAATGCACTAAAAATTTATAAATATTCTCAAAATTATGCGTTCTAGCTCTGTTATAGATTTTGTTATATTCGCTGCAAAAACATAACTACGTCCCACTTATCCTTTTTCTTAAAGAATAAATTTTAGCTACATTTATGTTTAGAACACACTAAAAATTAATAAATTTATCTAGAATTATGCGTTTTAGCTCTGTTGTAAATTTTGTTACATTCGGTGCAAGGACATGACTACCCCCCATATATCCTTTTTCGCAAAAACAAAATTTTAGCTACATTTATTATAAGAATGCACTATAAATTTATAAATATTTCTAAAACTATGCGTTTTAGCTCTGTTGTAAATTTTGTTACATTCGGTGGAATGACTACCTCCCATATATCCTTTTTCGCTAAACTAAATTTTAGCAACATATATAATTAGAATGCACTAAAAATGTGCACATATTTTTAAAATTATGCATTTTAGCTCTATTGCAAATATTGTTTCATTCGGTGCAAGGACATGGTTACCTCTCACATATCCTTTTTCTGCAAAACTAAATTGTAGCTAAATTTATGATTAGAATGCACTAAAAACTAAAATTATGCCTTAGCTCGGCTATAAATTTTGTTTTATTCGGTGCAAGAACATAACTAGCTCCCACATATTCTTTTCCACAAAAACTAAATTTTAGATGCATTTATGACTAGAATGCACTAAAAATTATTAAATATAACTGAAATTATACGTTTAAGCTCTGTTGCAAATTTTGTTTCATTCGGTGCAAGGACATGGTTACCTCTCACGTATCCTTTTTCTGCAAAACTAAATTGTAGCTAAATTTATATTTAGAATGCACTAAAAATTTATAAATATATCTAAACTTATGCGTTTTAGCTCTGTTGCAAGTTTTGTTTCATTCGGTGCAATGACATGGTTACCTCCCATATATCCTTTTTCTGAAAAACTAAACTGTAGCTAAATTTATGATTAGAATGCCCTGAAAATTTATAAATATATCTAAAATTATGCGTTTTAGCACTGTTGTAAATGTTGTTACATTCGGTGAAACGACATCCATACAACCTTTTTCGTAAAAACTAAATTTTAGCTACATTTATGATTAGAATGCACTAAAAATTTATAAATATTCCTAAAATTATGCGTTTTAGCTCTGTTGCAAATTTTGTTTCATTCGGTGCAAAGACATGACTACCTCCCATACATCCTTTTTCTGAAAAACTAAATTGTAGCTAAATTTATGATTAGAATGCAATAAAAATGTATAAATATTTTTAAAATTATTTGTTTTAGCTCTGTTATAAATTTTTTTTATTCGGTGCAAGAACATAACTACCTCCCACATATCGTTTTTCACAAAAACTAAATTTTAACTGCATTTATGACTTGAATGCACTAAAAATTATTAAACATATCTAAAATTATGCGTTTTAGCCGTGTTGTAAACTTTGTTACGTTCGGTGCAACGACCTCCCATATATCCTTATTCGCAAAACCTAAATTTTAGCCATATTTATGATTAGAATGCACTAAAAATTTATAAATATTTCCAAAATTATGCGTTTTAGCTCTGTTGTAAATTTTGTTTTATTCGGTGCAAGAACATAACTACCTCCCACATATCCTTTTTGACAAAAACAATTTTAGCTACATTTATGATTAGAATGCACTAAAAATTTATAAATATTCATAAAATTATGCGTTTTAGCTCTGTTATAAATTTTGTTTTATTCGGTGCAAGAACATAACTACCTCCCACATATCGTTTTTCACAAAAACTAAATTTTAACTGCATTTATGACTTGAATGCACTAAAAATTATTAAATATATCTAAAATTATGCGTTTTAGCCCTGTTGTAAATTTTGTTATATTCCGTGCAAGGACATGACTATCTCCCATATATCCTTCTTCGCGAAAACTAAATTTTAGCTACATTTATGATTATAATGCACTAAAAATGTATAAATATTTCTAAAACTCTGCTGTAAATTTTGTTTCATTCGGTGCAATGCCATGCCATGACTACCTCACACATATCCCTTTTCGCTAAAACAAATTTTAGGTACATTTGTGATTAGAATTCACTAAAAAGTAATAAATATATCTGAAATTATTCTTTTTAGCTCTGCCATAAATGTTGTTACATTCAGTGCAAGGACATGGCTACCTCAGATATATCCTTTTCTTCAAAAACAAAATTTTAGCAACATTTATGATTAGAATACACTAAAACATAATAATAAATATTTCTAAAATTATACGTTTAAGCTTTGTTGTAAATTTTGTTACTTTCGGTGCAAAGACACGTCTACCACCCATATATCCTTTTTCGCAAAAACTAATTATAACTACATTTATGATTAAAATGCACTAAAAATGTATGAATATATCTTAAATTATGCGTTTTAGCTCTTTAGTAAATTTTTGTACATTCGGCGCAAGGACATGACTACGTCCCACATATCCTTTTTCACAAAAACTGAATTGTAGCGAAATTTATGATTAGAATGCACTACAAATTTATAAATATTCCTAAAATTATGCGTTTTAGCTCTGTTATAGATTTTGTTTTATTCGGTGCAAAAACATAACTACCTCCCACATATCCTTTTTCTTAAAAAATAAATTTTGCTACATTTATGTTTGGAACACACTAAAAATTAATCAATTTATCTAGAATTATGCGTTTTAGCTACGCTATAAATTTAGTTTTATTCGGTGCAAGAACATAACTACCTCCTATATATCATTTTTCGCGAAAACTAAATTTTAGCTACATTTATTATTAGAATGCACTATAAACATAACTACCTCCTATATATCATTTTTCGCGAAAACTAAATTTTAGCTACATTTATTATTAGAATGCACTATAAATTTATAAATATTCTAAAATTATGCCTTTTAGCTCGGCTATAAATTTTGTTTTATTTGGTGCAAGAACATAACTACCTCCCACATATTCTTGTTCACAAAAACTAAATTTTAGATGCATTTATGACTAGAATGCACTAAAAATTATTAAATATAACTAAAATTATACGTTTAAGCTCTGTTGCAAATTTTGTTTCATTCGGTGCAAGGACATGGTTACCTCTCACGTATCCTTTTTCTGCAAAACTAAATTGTAGCTAAATTTATGATTAGAATGCACTAAAAATTTATATATATTTCTAAAATTATGCGTTTTAGCTCTGTTGCAAGTTTTGTTTCATTCGGTGAAAGGACATGGCTACCTGCCACATATCCTTTTTCTGAAAAACTAAACTGTAGCTAAATTTATGATTAGAATGCCCTGAAAATGTATAAATATATATAAAATTATGCGTTTTAGCTCTGTTGTAAATGTTGTTACATTCGGTGAAACGACATCCATACAACCTTTTTCGTAAAAACTAAATTTTAGCTACATTTATAATTAGAATGCACTAAAAATTTATAAGTATTCCTAAAATTATGCGTTTTAGCTCTCTTGCAAATATTGTTTCATTTGGTGCAAAGACATGACTGCCTCCCATATATCCTTTTTCTGAAAAACTAAATTGTAGCTAAATTTATGATTAGAATGCAATAAAAATTTATAAATATTTTTAAAATTATTTGTTTTAGCTCTGTTATACATTTTTTTTAAATTATGCGTTTTAGCCCTGTTGTAAACTTTGTTACGTTCGGTGCAAGGACCTCCCATATATCCTTATTCGCAAAAACTAAATTTTAGCCATATTTATGATTAGAATGCACTAAAAATTTATAAATATTTCCAAAATTATGCGTTTTAGCTCTGTTGTAAATTTTGTTTTATTCGGTGCAAGAACATAACTACCTCCCACATATCCTTTTTGACAAAAACTAAATTTTAGCTACATTTATGATTAGAATGCACTAAAAATTTATAAATATTTATAAAATTATTCGTTTTAGCTTTGTTATAAATTTTGTTTTATTCGGTGCAAGAACATAAAAACCTACAATATATCCTTTTGCTCAAAAACAAAATTTTAGCCACATTTATGATTAGAATACACTAAAAATTAATAATTTTATCTGAAATTATGTGTTTTAGCTCTGTTGTAAATTTTGTTGCATTCGATACAAGGAGATGACTACACATCTTATATCCTTTTTTAGGAAAAAAGTATATTGTTAATATCTAGGGAAAAATTACCGCCAGCTTATTATTGGCTTGGCGCATATGCCACAAACTTTGAATAAAAAAAATTGCAGAGAAGATCCACGGAAAGTTTTCTGAAAATATACACGATAGATTTTTTTGTAATTTTTTACCATAATCCACTCCTGACTAATTGTTTTTAAATGGTCGGTGGGCCAAATCAATAATAAGCTGACTATATGTTGCATCCATATTGGTGATACTTAAGAGTGTACCACAAAACAAGCCGTGTTTTGGTAAAAATCGATCTGATTTTATTTACAATTAAACAAGGAAACTCAATTGATAAAAATCACAATTTTCATGCAGCTGAAAAAATTCAATTTGTGTATGTGGGTGTTGTATAAAAATCGTAATTTTTGTTAACTGAGTTTCCAAACTTAAAATTGTTTGGAATTGCCGTATTTTTTACCGCCGACCAGAAAAGAGAGGTGTTATAAGTTTGTAGTGTGTGCCTGTGTATCTATGTGTCTGTTCAAGTTATCGTACAGCCCAAACGGCTGGACCGATTTTGATTTTTTTGTTTGAAAGATGACTTGATCGAGAATGTTCCTACCCAGCAGTAAAAAACGTTCATGCCTTCCATATGCAATCTTTTGAAGCGCTTCCGAGGATGCTCAAAAAGAAGGCAGAGATCTCTCAGTGTTCATAATGTTTAAACTAAGAAGTTAGTCAGCATTTTACATTTCTTCAACACGAACTCCAAAATAAACAAAATCATATTCAGTAGCATTGTAGCTTTCAATAATATACATAGGTTCTAAAGAATTGTCGCACGCATTGTTTCAAATAAGCACTAACACATTTGAAACTCAAAACTCATTTAAAGTATGCTCTCTTTCTACATTTCCCACATATTGCATGAAAGAGAGAAATTTATAATAAAACACGATTTGTTTTGTCTGTAGTTAACGATGATAAAATGAGACATGATTATAGAGCATTTTCGATGCTTCGAAAGAAGCGCTGTTTTATATAAAAAACAAGAGCTCCAAAGTGGGACATCGCGAACAAAAATCATACATGTTCGAAGCGCTTTTCGAAGCAGTAGAAACAACAAAACTAGCTTCTCTCGCTTATAAACCTGCTTCGGTCGAAGCAAGCAGTTTTTGCTGCATTTGAAGAAAATCGGTCCAGCCGTTTAGGAGATATGACATCTTTTCTATATGTATTCTGTTGAATCTGTGTCTTTGACACTGTTGCTCCCAAACGTCTAGATCGATTAGAATTTATTAAATAGTGTTTGAAAGGTGAATTGATCCAAAATCTTCTAGTTATCATCTATTTTCTTCGGGGGTTTTTAAAATTTTTCAATTTAATATAAACACATTGTTCGATATCGAATGACATAATCTCAAACTAATAAAACTCGATCGAATCAGCTCGATATCGAAGGTGACGATTCGGCCCCTGATCTCTGCTGTGAAGTAACTGTTTTGCATTTGTCGTGCTATTTTTTTATATGGAGTTTGACATTTCCCAAGGAAAATCTTCAGTCAATTGAAAAATGTCAAAAAAGCATGGTGTAAAGATTTTAATTGAAATCTACTAGATTTTGCTCAGGTGTAAATGCAATATTTATTAATGTAAAATTTTTACCTTTGATACTCGGAATATTGTGGCCTGTCCAATTCTTTAGGGCTAAAATGTTATGAACTTTATTATTATCACTACAATTTAATTTGAGTTTTTTTATTAATTTTTTTAAACTTTCCTTTAGGTTCCTGTGAAATCATGGTTTGACGATGCCAGTGATTGTGAATTATTGGATCTGATACCTTTGTTTGAGAAATTAAGCAAAGTCGATTCTGTATATAGTGTTTTATGCAATTCAAATAATCCCTTAAATAATCACAATCAACAGCAACAACAACAGCAGCAGCAGCAACAAACACAGAACCAACAGCAACTGCAGCCAACACCACAGCATCAAATGAATCAACAACAACAGCAACAACAGACTATAACAGCAACAACTATTATAACTCAAGCTTCAACATTATCCACACCAACAATATTAACGTCACAGCAACCACAACAGCAGCAGCAGCAGCAACAACAACTGCAACCAGCAAGTCCGGCCAATTCAAATGATTTAAACAATAAAACGTAACATCAGTGGGAATTAATGTTTATTAATATTTAATTTTTAAAAATTAAAAAAAACACATTTTTATTTTTGTTTTAGGTTTGATAAAAGAAAATGAAAAAAAATTGTGAAAACAGAAAATTGAAAATAATGCATATTATATATTACATATATTTTGTAAAACATAATTTATTTCTTAAGATTTTATTTTGTTGAAAAGTTTAAAAGAAAAACAAAACTAACCGATTTTTTTTTTTTTATTAAGTTGTTTTTGCATAGATTTTTTTTAAATATTTTTTTGTTAGACTTTTTATTTAACAGCGATTTTTATTGTTTTTATTTAGTTTAAAACATTTAAATTGTGAAAGGAAAACTTTGAAAATATTTAGAAATAGCGGATGTAAAAGTTTTAAACTTAAGCCTTAATAAGTAAAGTTGTGTAAAATCAAATGCCAAGTCTTAGTTGCTTTGTTTTTGTAAGCAAAGTAAAGTTGATGTTTTGAAACTCACCCAATATGTATAGAATTGAATACTTATTAAATTTATTTTGTGGGCTGAGCTAGCCTACATATGTATGTATATGATGATAATAGTGATAATGCCGTCTGATCTGTAGACATTTAACCATCACGTCTGAAACGTTTTCAAACTCGTACTCTCAAACAAGAAATATAAACTAAATAATTCTTGCATAAAAAAAACCGACTACAAAATAGGCCCAATATTTTATCATCATGTACTTTTACGAGAACTTATTGTGTGTGCGAAGTTTCATACGAATCGGATAAGTAGAAGTAGCTAAAATCAATATTTACTATAGTAACGATAACTAAATATTTATGCAAAGTTTTATAAGAATCGGCTAAGTATAAGTAGTTAAAATGTTAATTTTCATGGGCGTGGCACTGCCCACTTTTTTTATCCTGATATAGTATTTAAACAGAAGCTTAATGTTGGTGCAAAGTTTCATAAGTATCAGTTGAGTAGAAGTAGTTGAAAACGAAAGTGTATTTGCTTTGCATAGGCGTCACCCGCCCACTTTTCAACGGGACCAATCTGGAAGTATATCCTTTTGAATAGAGAAAAAAATCCGAAATCGGTTCATAAATGGCAGAGTTTTGAGGGAACATACATAAAAAAAAATACATGACGAATTGATAACCTTTCTAATTTTTTTGAAGACGGTTAAAAAATAGAAACATAAAAATTTAAAAAAAAAAAATCAACAAACAACAGCTTATGTTCGATATGAATCCATTTATTTTTCTTACAACCTTCAAACAAGTTGTGAACCTTTGGTTGACAATAAATGTATTTATAAGGCAAAATAAAAGCTTAACTTCTTATTTAGAAAAATTTATCACTTTTTATAACGAACATCAGTTGTTTGGTGAGTTTGGTTAACTTTCAATGGCTCTATTTTTGTAATTGGCATTTTTTCTTTGAGACATTATACCATAGTCGCTCATACTGGCACCAGAGTTCCGAACATTATTCGGCTCGTTTATGTATACAGCCGAATGAAAACCAATGTACCCACTAAAGAGTAAAAAATAAGCAACAACTTCATCCAGTTGTATGAAAGCCTGTTTTTTACGTTGTTGTTTTTCTTTTTAATAGGTACACAGTGAAATACCACTAACTAAAGATGAGCGATATTTCAGTACCTGTGATTTAATCACTGTTACTGAAAAATCACGATTCACAGTTGTGACAAAATTTGTCAAGTAACTGCTACTTGCAAAGTTGTTCTTTTCTATTTGTTACATACAGAAAATTATGATATTTCACTGTTTGTGTGGGTAATAACGTTTTTTTATTTGCGTACAATAACAACAAACGAATACTGTAGCTATTTCTTGTATTCTCTTCTCCTTATTAGAATTCCTTTTTGAAATTCAAAGTATATTCTAAGGCGTATTTAAATCTGCCTTGGTATATTAAAGAAGAACGTTTTTGTTGTAGAGATGCAAGTGTGTTTTGATAATTACATTGCTATAAGAGAACTGAAAACAGTGATCACAGTCACAGTTTTAAGTAACAGTTATTTTTAAATTACGTTCACTGTTCACGATGTTCTTTAAAAATCGCGGGATCGCTCATCTCTAATACTAACACATACTCATAAGCAATAATACTACATTAAAAATTTATTTCTCTCGATGGCCAGCACTGATTTATACATAGTATAAGCATACACGTTTGAAAATGTTTCAGACGTGTTTCAGAATTGTTTAAAGTATACTGATGAGTTGGCATTAGCACCAACGAAATGCAGTCATATAGGCTAACTTAACCCACAACAAAAATCTATTTTTCAAGTAGAATTGAAAACTGTAGTGAAAAGAAAAAATTCAGAATTGGCTGTTATCAGAACTGAAATTCGACTCTTGGTGTCATGAATCCTCTTGTTTTTGCCTTGATTCGATAATAAACAAAAACCTTGGGTTCTAATCGTCGCTTTCGATATCGAGCTGATTCGATAGAGTTGTCTTAGTTTGAGATTATGGCATTCGATATCGAACAATATGTTTACATTCGAATCAAGGCGTATCTAACTATTTCAGCTGACTAGCCTGATTAAACGTCAAACTTAGTAGTGTTGATGAAATGCTCACCACTACCTTAAAACTATCAAACACCATATACATACTTCTTTCTGTATGGTGTTTGACATTTACTTCAAGATATATCTGTGCTGATAATACCACCCGTCGTACAACATTTTTTGACAACTGGTAAGATAGTCTTACAAAAAATTTTTATTGCTTTAGAAATACCCGTAACTGTTAAATATGCCTTGGATCGTAACAGCTCTTTTTTTTATTTACGTATTTTATTAACATCTTGACAAGCAGCGTTGCCAGTTTAACTAAGACTAAACTTAGTTTTTTTTGCATTTTTGCCTTGAAATTTCTTCTTTGGGCTTGCAGGCTTTTTAAATCCTTTTTTAAATTTTTGAAAAAGTTGTTCAGGCTTTTTTGAAGAGCCGTTAGTCTTTTACCCCCAGACTCTGACCACATCGTTGCCAAGTTGCCTCAGTGTTAGTGATGTGAAACTATCGATAGTGACCACAATCGATATTTACCGATAGTCTATAATAAAATATCGATGCTATCGGTTTAGATCAAAAGCTCGAACAGAAAAATGGAAACAGTAGGATCAACTAAAGATGTGATTTTAATAAAAAAATAAAATATAACAGTAGGTACAAAATAAATAGTTAAAAATTCATTAAACAAATAAAAAAAGATATGTTCAAACAATTTAACAAAAGACAAAAATATTTTATCAAAAAGTATTTGATTTTTTGTAGGAATGCAAGCATGTCAACTTTATTTGAATTAAGGCGACTTCTGTCACTTAATATTTCACTGGCAGCTGAAAATTGTGTCGCAGAAGGCATTAAGGTAGCAGAGATTGCGAAATTATAGTTCCGCGTTTCATAGAGCTTTAAATTAACTATTATATTCAACAGCAAAAATAAATTGGTTTAGAGACTTGATTCTTAATCTGCCTATCGATGTATTGATTAACGCTTATGGTTGCATCTGTTCTAGACGTGCGAATAATAGGTGCCTGTTTATGTTGAACGTATAAAATATGCTTTGCTTTTCTGCTTGCTCACCATCTATATCAATAAAATCTTCCTCGGGCTCATCACGTTTTCTCAGTTTCTATGCATACACTTCATCAGTTAAATGTTTCTGTGCATTATTGGCATTTTCCATTTGTTGTACAATTTTTTAATCGATTGTTTTGTAATATCGCTATCGATAGTTTACTTTGCTATCCATACTTCTAAACTATCGATAGCACCATCGATAATATGCCATCACTACTATGTACATTAAAATGTTCGGAATTATTAAATCATTGCTGTTGCAAATTAATATTTATAACAACAATGCTTTGATAATTCCGCACCAAGGCGAATTCATAACAGGTGGACTCCACAGATCAGCTGTATATTTTTTGCTCATTTTCTCCGCTCGTATTTTAGATCTGGTTATATTGTCTAATGCTTTGTTGACATATTTTTCAACAAAAGACATTCATGCTTACCTTCCACACTAAGTTCCCGCAGTTCCAAGTTCCAAGAGACCTGCTCCAGTAGAACTACGCCAGTCATTGGCCTTATTATAAGTTGCCTTTAGGTATCGCACCTTTCACCTTATAATATACCACGTTATATCAGTACCGCTTTTTGCAATCTTTTTTTTTAATATTTGAGCTGTTGGTATCTGAATAATAAAGAAATTGCTTGTGAAAAATTACAGACTTCTTTGAAAAACTTACCTCTATATTTTCTGTCTCCTCCAAATAATCCAGAACAATTCTCTTTTTACTTTTTTATTTATAAATGTCGGCTCCATAGCTTGAATTTCGTTTGATGATTCTGAAATTATTGTTTACAAATGTCAACTATTCGAGTATCAGGGATGCAAACGCAATTCACGTAGCAAAAAAAGCTATACAGTTTTAGTATTGCGCAAACGCAAAGATGTGGCAATTGCAAAAGCTACAATATTTTGCATTTGCACTTTCGCAATACCATTCGCATCAAACACTTAACTCCGCTAGATTACATTTTTTGACGAAGAAACCAGGTGTTTTCCAAAGCGAATTGAGGCGAGTCTACCTTTTTATGAATTTGCCTTCATTCCGCACATTTTAATTCCACATGAAATACAGAGCATACTCGTTTAGTTTTGGTACAAAGAACTAATTGTAAAGAAAATAATATTTAAATACTGTAAAATTCATATATTTGTTATTTTACTTACATATCGCTACCTAAGGCGTAATAATGAGCTAAGGCGTTTCTATATTAAGGTAACAATATATTCTATTTTATAAATATTTAATTGTATTTATTTTAGTGGAATTCACGCAACATTCGTTAACTGTTTACTCGTTAAATTGGTAAAATTTTCCATATATTTTGTTGCTGTAAAATTTCGTTAAACATTTTTTAATAAGAAAATATATAGGAAATTTTACCAATTTAACGAGTAACCAGTAACCGCATGTTGTGTGAACTCCATCATTGTATGCAAACATTCAATCGCTTATGGCCTGTTCACATATTTCGTAACGACATTCTTGCTGCATTTAATCAGTGTTGACGAAATAAATTTTTAAAATTATACATAAAAGGATACAAAATTATGCAATTGGAATTTAATTACAATTAATTTATAATAAACATTCTATTTCATTAAATCGATGAACCAGACTCTTTCGAATCAAAATATTGTAAACTTAGGTCTGGCTTTTAGGATATATGTAAATAAACTACGATTGTTAGTTAACTGTAAAATAAACTTAAATATTGTTTTTCAATTAAAGATTATCTAGGAAATAATCTTAGTTTAAAAGAGCACCATTGCTCAGTTAATTACAAGTTAGAATTTTCAAAAAATAAATTTAAAAAGTCGATACTTGAAAAGAAAATTAAATAATTTTTACAAAAATTCAATATGGCTGACATCCAAAACGTATCAATACAAAGTTTGTATACAGTTTGGCTGCGATAGTTAGATCGTGTACAGATGCTAAGTTGCTAAACATTGCATCAACTTGGAAACCGATGCCCTGATTGGTCTTTTGCGGCGTTTCTAATAATTGCCGACGGCGTTTTGAAAAGGTATGCATTGTCAATGTTTTGTACTGCGAAGTTATGAAACAGTATACCTTGTTCGAATACAAAGCAACTGACGTTTTGGAAGTCAGCCTATATGTAGCAGGATTCTTTGGAATCCAATTGAAAATTGATTCTGATTTGAATTGGTGTTATGAAACCGTTTTGGTTTTGCTTTGATTCGATAATAGACAAAAACCATGTCAGAATCAGATGTTTCTTTAACTTCTAATCGTACATTGTTAAAAAGGGCAGTTAATATATTTCCATAATATTGGCAAGATTGCTACCAAGTTGCCTAAATATACATACGTTTTGGTACAACGAATTTTTATTGAGGATATAAAATCTAAAAATTGCAAAATCTATCTACATACTTGTTATTTTAGATATTATATAAAAATCGATATTATCGGTTTCTTGTTCGAATCAGAATTTTTATCAGAATTTGGTGTTACAGAATCCAATTTTATCGTTTTCTTGTCAGAAATATTCCGATCCGATGATAGAATTAAAGTGTTCTTTTGGTTTTTCTTTGTTTTTTTATTATTTAAACGGTTGAATGTTTGTACACAATGTAAAAAAATTTAAACATTTATAAAATAGTTTGGCTTAAGTTCGTCTTCAATTTAATCTTTCGATTAAATTATTTTTATTTTAGAAAGAAATTCTAAAGCATGTAAATATTGAACTTTGAAATAAAAATTTGGCTTTACGGAAGGTTGAACTGACATCAGATGTTTCGAAACCACCACGTCTTCTCATCAGAGTTCTTTTTGACCTAGACGACGCTGCCAGCGAAGGCAGCAATAACCATCGAGCGAAAATCCTATTACTTTGTACCAATTAACATATGAGTCGCCATCTCGAGACTATCCTCGGGATCAAAGGTTTGGAAATTCACTAAGATTTTTCTTATCATGTTCAACCTTTTTAAGCTTTTGATTTCTTTGTTTCCGAGGATAGTCTCGAGATGGGGACTCATTTGTTAATTGGTAAAAACTCATTTATAAAATAGATTATAATTAAAACAAGAAAAATATAATACGAGTAGACACAAATTTTGCAATTTTTAGATTTTATTTCCTCAATAAAAATTCGTTGTACCAAAACGTATGTAAACTCAGGCAGCTTGGTAACAATGTTGCTATGATGTGGGAGAAAGAGACTAATACAGTTTTTAAAAATTTAATTGAATATATTAAGTCTTGTTAAGCTAGTGTACTATTTGAATCTGGCAACCCTATTTACGACTGTAAACAAAAACCATGTTATAATCAGCTGTTTTGTTTTGCTTATTATATTTTTTTTAGTATCATATTAACAAATAGCGTGGCTATTTTAACCTTTTCGATTTTAAACTTAGCGTATTTTTCGCCATTTAAGCGACCCACCCACTTGCAATATAATTGAGCAATTTTTCATATTGTACAATAATATCGCCAATATGTATGTCAAATCAAAAGGCTTTTGATTTTTATTGCACAATCACGAACATTGTGTAATGTGTTGGCAATACATATTGTTCATTGTTATGTTTACTTACTTTATCACTGTCAGGAAAATTGGGCAATATTTTGCTTGAAAGTATTGTGCCATTTATTGCATGGTATAGGTCAAAAGGACAATAATATGTACAATAGCATGTGCAATAATATTGTATAATGGATGGGGCGCTTTAGCCTCGAAATTTCTCTATAAGCTTGTATGCTTATTAAAGCAGTTTTAAATTTTAAAAAAAAGGTCGAACAATTAACATTTATAACAACAATGCTATGACAATTTCGAACCTTTTCGTTCCTCATGGAATACGGAAGAGTCCTGATTAAAAATTAATTTGAAACAAAATTATACATACATGCGACTACATCCAATATTTTTCACAACTTTCGAAGAAATTTAACTTTTAAGGAAAATTTTTAACTTTTATGCTAAAATATTTTTAAAGATCTTTTAAAATATATTTTTATGCTTTAAATTATATTAAATTTTTAAAACTTTTATTCAAAAACGCTAATTTATTATTATTTTTAATTTAGGAAAACAATTTTAAAAGTTTATCAAAAAAAAAAAAGAATTAAAATTTTCTACATGTATTTAAATATAAAATAACAAAACTTTATATAGAACAAGCAAGCTATGTATTTGTATACATACTTATATATACATACTAATTTATATATAATGGTTAAATAACCAAAAACCCTTTTAATTTTATTTGAAATGACAGAAAAAACAGATTAAAGCAAAAATCTATATATTTGCAATAAAAATTAATAATAAAATTATTAAAACAAACAAAAAAAAAATCAAATATTTATATATATATTTTTTAAAAAATATCTATAATAATAAAAATAAACAACATATTTTTTAATACAATCTTAAATATAAAGAAAATAAAAAAGAGAACATAACCTATAAAGAAGAAAAACTAAATACTACTTCCCCCTGCCCTCATTCACATACATATTTACTAACTAAAAAAAAAAGAAAAACCTAAAAATACCAGAAATCCTTAATTATAATCTAAACCCGCCTAAAGGTATAAGAGAGTTTTTTTTAATAAACATTTTAATTTACAGACAATATTTCATTATTTTGTAAGCCTAAATTTCCTTAAGAAAAAGGTTTTTCGTAACAACAAAAGTCTTTATTTCATTAAAATAGTTTTCTCTTTTTGTTTTAACACATATATTTTAACGTGTGAGTGTAAGTGTTTTAAATTACAAAACAAAAAATTATAATATTAATATTGCTTAACAACTTTTACATTAACTGCAGTTTTTAATTTTTAACTCGTAATATTTTTAATTTATATATTATACTATTTAATTTAGTAAAAAAAAATTTTATGTTTTTAATATTAAATTTTAAGCTTAAACAGAGAAAGAGAAAAAAAAACAGAAAAACAAAATGATAATAAAGTTTTAATTTTACCACCAATTATTACTCATTTTTTTATTTTAGTTTTATTTCTTAGCCAAGTTTAGTTTTACAACTTTTATTTTCTTTTGTTTGAAAGTGAAAACTACGAACGAATTTGCGAGTAAAAGAAAGTCTGTAATCTCTCACATCCCCCTCTCACCACTCTTCTATAAACTCATGACTTTGCAAATTAAACTTTACCGGTGTAAAAGACCATTTAAAAATTTTGTGAATTCAGACGAAACATTTTACAAAATTTAAACATTTTTTTTCACTGAACAAAAAAACATGAATAATTTGTGTTGTATACGATAATGAAAAAACCAAATTCAAACAAAATCGTTTACTGAATCAGATAAAATAATTGTCTAAAAATGCTTTTGCAACATCAGTAAAAGAATTTATAAATTAATAAAAGTTTTACTGAAAACGGACCATTGAAATATTTTTGTAAAATCAAACAAAACATTTACTGAATCAAACAAAAGTATTTTCTGGATTTTCTGTAATATATCGAGGGCTTATGTTCAAATAGTGCTACCTGCAAAACCACAATTTTACAGGAGAGCGAAAAAACTGTTTTTTTCGTTTACTCTAAGTGTAATAAGCTATTCAAATAAAAGAAATTGGGTCGTATTATTGGTTACGCAGGAAAGGAAAATTCAATTGAAATAACAATCGATCGATATGCATATTTCAAGGCTTTACACGAAATTGATTTAAAATCAATTTACAATAAATTAAAATTAATTTATTAAACTTATACCACAGGAATACATAATTCTTTCCGTTGAGTTTTCCTTTCCTGCGAAACCAACAATAAAACCCATTAATTTCATTATTACGGCCCTTTTCACAATGTATTTATAATTAAAAGTTAGCGCGAACTTTAAAGGCCAGTTCGACATACAAAACTTGTCGTTAAGGTCCACGTTAACTCTTACACTCAAAATATTCTGTACTTAAAATTAACTGAAATTGCAATATAAAATGAATAAAATAAATTAAAAACCGCGCTACTTATTTTTCCTTTAAATTTAACAAAAAGTTTAATCAACTTTAAATGTTAAAAAGTTAACAGACTTAAAACCATAAAAAATTAATGATTCCTTATTTGCTTGGATTAATTTCACTGTCAAAAGAACTAATAGCAGCTTCCGTAAAAATAAAAGAGGTTTCCTTATTTTTGCTATTTTTACTGTTAAATAACCAACCCCAAGTTCCGTAAAAATAATTGATTTTTGGTTTATTTTTAAATGTTAAGTGACTTATTATTTCGTATCTTTAATTATTATTTTATTAACTTTATATTTTTACTCACTGTTTGTTATGTTAACTTCTACTGCGATCGAACAAAGCTCGTTCGGGTTTGAAATCCAACGTATCAACCATCTGGCCAAAGCATATTATTTAAATTAGCTTCACGAAGACAACATAAACTTGCTCAATTTTATGCATTTATCATTACAAATTTTAAAAAAAACACGTATGGTCTTGCCTGAAGTTGAACATGTGACCTCTCATTTAATAGTCTAACGTACACCACTGATTTTAAATGTGTATTTATGTAATTTCAATTGCAATTTCCGTTAATTTTACGTACAGAATATTTTGAGTATTTGTGTGTGTGTGTTATTCTATGCATGTGCTTTTTTGGTACTTATAACATAAACAGCGGACTATATTAAAAGCAACGAAAATCCGTATAATGTGTATTTAGTTTTTTTTTATTGAATGTTAGAATCAGTTAAAAAGAAGATTGCTTAGAATTTTGATTGTTTACTCTTTTAAAAATGATTGCACGGAATACTTCTTTAACAAAGTACATTCCGTTACTGTCATAATATTGTGAGTGTAGTCGTACATTATGAAAAGAGCGGTTAACTTGATAAAAATTAAAAAAAAAAATCTATAAAAAATGTCTTAACATTCTGTGAAAGTTTGTACAAAGACTAGTTTTTTTATGTTTACAATGTTCTTGTAAAATCCCAGCAAAAACTTTTTTTGTTACAAAGTATTGAGTGGTACTTATTTATTTTTTTACTATGCTTCAAATTAGAACTACTACTTAGTTTTTAAAAAAATTAATACGCATTTTTATCATTATCTGAAAGTAGTTACAATTTGTTGATATGTATTAATAAAATAAGTAGACAACCACTTTTTGAGTCAACATGTGTTTGTAATGAAAACTAAATTTTGTCGCTTAAATTTATAAGTCAACAACAGTTGAGTGGGTAAAGTTCTTGTCTTCATATCTGAACGAGCACAGGTTCGCATCGCAACTGGGTAAAAAAATAAAAATAGAATTGAAAAAATATGATGCATATAATGTTTTTTTTTCAAATATTAATTTGTTTATTTTACTACTTATTTTTTAGCTTCAAGTAAGCCAAATAACAGCTAGTTAATTGCTGTGACAATGGAAATACCTTTGTAAGGGGTAAACCTTATTGTTTGGATTGCTGAAACAAAAATTATTAGTTATGGAGTCAAATTGTAAGTAGTTACGACTTAAATCCTCATATAATTTTTTGCCTACCAGTAAGCAAAGTTTTTGCTGGGATACAAGAAATAACGAAATTCCAGATATATCCAGTCATCTTTAACTGCATTTCCATTATTATTTTTATAAGTGGTACCATTTCTACGAAAGTTAATATCGTCATATGATTTCAAAAAAACCAAGTTACAAACAATTCAAAATCGACTTTTTGATTGATTATGATGCACCGTAAATGTTATTACGACTCTCTTCCTAAGCTTTACTCCTCTGTTCGTCCATGTCAAATTATTATTATGAGTTTTCCCGGAGAGTTTTTTCTCTTCCCATTCATTTGTTCCCGGAGAAAGGCTAATAATAATTATGTAGATCTCATTGGACTACAAAGGACTTTATGTTTCCAGTAGAATTGAATGTTCCATTATGAAGCGGACTTACGTAGGAGAAGTAAAATAGACATATCCCTACATTTATTTAAATGCAGTATGTACTACTTGCGGCTGCATCAGATTAGCAAACTTGTTTGACCATGTCCACGCAAACCTATTGAAGATATTTATTCCGAATTTATTATATTTATTGATGCATTTAAACATATATAAATTCACCATTGCAGCGCAGTACGGTGTCTCTTAATCATCCCTATCAATAATACTTTTTCTCTCGAAATGTTTTCCCTTTCCCCTCTTTTGCAATCGTAAATAAAAATACGAAAAATTTTCCTCATCATGAATGATTTTTATCACGTGGATTTTTTTCCCTTGTTTTTGTTCACTTTCAGCCCAATTATGAATTTTCCCGGGGAACTTTTTCTCTTCCCATTCATTTGTTCCTATTCTAAAAAGCTGCGGAATAAGCAAATAAGGGAGAAGAGGAAATCTGGATCAGCTGCTTAGTGTTTACATTTTATTCTGCACTAACGCAAGAGTTCAGTAATAGAAATTAATAAAAATTTTATGTTTTCATTGATAAAAGATTGTTTGTTAATATACATATTTGTTTTTGCTTAACTAAAAAGTAAAATCTACAGTGTAGTCACTCAGATGCTCTCGGAAGAACTTTATGCGGAGGAAGTGAAGCGAAAACTGGGAAATTTAAAATTTTTTTGAACCGCAACAAATCTATTTACCTATTATGTGAACTTAAAGGAGACGTGCAAAATTGAGTGTTTTAAACCTTTTTTCCGTAGCAGAAGTGGTTCATTTTTTGAAGCACGAATTTGCACGGCGTGGATAAAAATGCCTAAAACAAAAGAGAAATATAACATGCTGGTGTTTATTTAAACTTGTTGTCCTAAATAAATGCTTATACAAATTGTTTCACAACATTATTTAATTTGAATTTAAAATTTTTGCATTAGTTCCCTTCAAAATGTTTGGGGAAAAAACTCGGAAGAATTTCTGCTCCTCCCTAATATTTAGAATACATACTTACTTTTTTCCCTGTGAGTTTTTTCCCGGGGAAGTTGTAATTTAGAATAGGAGGAATGGGAAAAGGAAAAATTTTCCCGGACAGATTTTATTTAGAATAGGGTAATAGGAAAAAAACTCCCGGAGAAATGTTATTCATAATTGGGCGGTTTATTTTAGAAGGCCAACTGGATAAATATATCATCTAATTGCTATTTTATCCTTCTAATAAATTATTAAAACTAGTAAATCAGTAAATAGTGTTCATATATCTTAATACTAACACATTTATCTTAATATTAATTCTTTGCAACACCTTCCCGGCGCACATGAACTAAGTTTCGCGATGATGGAATGGCAATTGATTTTTCCGCGTTTGTAGGGAATCATTCATCGCGTCCAAAATATATAAAAACCCAGTTTGACTTACTCTTGAGAAATTTTAATTTAACACCAAAAGAATATTTGATTGAATTAGGCTGCCTGCAATGACTCGGGTACTCCAAGGCATTGGATGCATCTAGCAATCCTGGACGAACAATCCGCTTTTATCAGGACCATCATATATACATATCGTCATGTAAAATGCAAAAAGGCCTAACATCATTTTTAAAAAATTTTCAGCAGAGATAAAAAACTTAATAGATTACAAGCTATTGTGTTTATAAAAACGATTTTTCTGTGTAGTATCATTAATAAAGTCTGAATTAATTATACTATACTGAAAAAATTGTTTTTGTAATCTCAATAGTTTGGTTTTTATTACGTTTTTATCTCTCCTGAACATTGGCATGGCTAGGCCCTTCTGAGGGTGGGGCGGGCTAAGCCACCCACAGAAACGCTCTAGCCCCCTAGAAATTCAAAATATTAGAGTAATTTTGATATGGGCCTTAGCCTCCCCCTTCCAGAAAAGTTTCTAAAAATGATATTAGGCCCTTTTGCATTTTACATGACGATATGTACAGGGTGGCCCAAAATTAACGAAGGGGTTTGAATAGTCTATAACTTTTTATTTTAACATTTTTTTCTTGTATTTTTTCAGATTGTTACAAAGAAGATTTGGGAAATTTAAACTAGAAAGGTTTAGTTCTGAACAACGATCATACCGCAAGAGAAACAAAGATACTGCTACGGAGCGTTTTCATCGAAGGCTTTATTTCAGGAAGCAGTGATTTTATTAGCCGGACTAAACCGCTCCCGAAGCTTTTTACTTGGGTATTTTAAAGATCGTGCATACGTGAATAATTCACAGAAAATGACCCAACCTAAAAAAATAATAGTCGAGAAAAAATTCGAGCGATGGCTTCGAAAATCTTGAAAACAGCCATTGAAAGTCACGAAAATGTCCCGTAACAGCGCCATTTTTTCTTTTGCTTTATGTTCGTTGTTCATTAGTAAACCTTTCCAGTTTCAATTTCCCAAATCTTCTTTGCAACAATCTGAAAAAAAAAATAAAGAAAAAATTTTAAAATAATAAAGTTATAGACTATTCAAATCCCTTCGTTAATTTTGGGCCACCCTGTATATATTTATTTTCGATTTTTGTGTAATTTGTAAAGTTTTGGATAATTGTGAAGCACTGGCTGTGTAAAAGTGAATGTCGACACCGAGATGGAACGTTGAGAAAAAGTCTGAATGTTTAAAAATCGTTTATTTATTATTTATTTAGATAAATATTTTATTAAATTATTATTTATTATTATCAGTTTTGTTATTTGCAAGTTCAAATTATTGTTTTTAAATAACACTCTTACATTTTAACAGTTTCAAGAGCTTGAGACAAAACATATGAAAAACAAATTTAAATATTAGCTGAATTAGCGTGACTTAAAAATAAACATAAATATGCTTTAAAAGTACTTTAATTTTCTCCAAAATATAAAACGACCAAGCTTTGACAAACTATAATTGTAGATAAGTATTATTAATATTTATATTAAACTATTTTTGCTAAGTAATAAATGTAATTAAAAAAACAGCTATTAAATGGATACCTTAACCCTACGTCTATACCTGATATATTTTTATCATGACAAATGTCAAATTCCATATAGGAAAAACAGCTAACATACAACAAACAAATTTTCATTATAAAGTTTGACTTTTGTCATGATAAAACTATATCAGGTATAGACGTAGGGTAAGCTCGGTTAATCCCCTTGAAATATTTTACACCAAAATTTAAAAAAATATTTCCCCTTATCGGCGTTTGCAATTTTGTGGCGAAAATCAGGCGTTTTGTACTATATTAAGGAAAAATGTTGTTTGTTTTCTTTAATCTACTACGAAGTGTTAATTTTGAGAACGAAAAACACGCCAACCACGATAAAGCCTATTATTGTACATGCACAACGAAGTTACAGAGGATCTGAATTGGAGATTGGCCGGCAAATATATATATATATATATATATATATATATATATATATATATATATATATATATATATATATATATATATATATATATATATATATATATATATATATATATATATATATATATATATATATATATATATATATATATATATATATATATATATATATATATATATATATATATATATATATATATATATATATATATATATATATATATATATATATATATATATATATATATATATATATATATATATATATATATATATATATATATATATATATATATATATATATATATATATATATATATATATATATATATATATATATATATATATATATATATATATATATATATATATATATATATATATATATATATATATATATATATATATATATATATATATATATATATATATATATATATATATATATATCGCAATTGTTTAACTTTTTGCCGAATATCGATATTAGTTATTAGTGTTTTTCATTCGGGATTTCCCGGGAAACTGTTCCCGGGATCCCGCACATTTTTCGGGAAATAAATCCCTGGAAAATTGTGCGGGAATTCCCGGGATTTTTTAAATATTATTATGGTAACTTTTCTTTGTACGCACACATTTTTAGTGTGGCTTTTATTTAGAAAAATATGTAAATAAAAGAAAAAATATGTATTTTTGAGCACATTTTATCTGTCTCCATTTTTATTTTCATATTTTTCTAAGAGCAGCTCTCAAAAAATCATATTTCGTGAAGAAATGAAAATAATAGATTTTCACTAAGTGGACATAGCGAAAGTGGGCATAATAAAGAAGTACTGGTCTATATTTTCTGAAAATATCAGATTGTTATTTTAAGCAACACATGAGTTTTTTGAAGCTCAAAATTTTGAATTTTTCAAAAATTATAAATTTAAAAAAAAAAACAACAGGTTCACATAGGGTTCAATTAAAAATCGATACAAACGAAAAAAATTTAATTTGCAGGTGGTCAGTTTTCCGCCAACTAATTATTTCAATTCAGTTTTGCTTAGCAGTATGAAATGCTCATTGGTGTCTTATGAAATAAAGCATAAATCATTGCAAAATCTTTTCTACTTAAGAAGCTAGAGAAATTATAAAAAAAGGATGAAATTTAAAAATTTTTTTACTTCGGGTGGCTACTAATCAGAAGTTATACAATAAAAAAAAAATTTTTTAATTTAAATTAAAAAGCATGCACGGCTAAAGACCTCAAATTTTATAATTTTTTTACTAACGTTGAATGCATTCATAAACTTATTTAAAAGACCTCGTGAATTGGTATTTGTTCTTGTTCAAATAAATTAAGTGAAATGCCTTTTTGTATCGTTTTGTATTGCGCGGCAATTCCCGGGAAATTGAAAAATCAATCCCGCTATCCCGGGAAAAGAAAAAGTCCGGGAAAAGAAAAACTCAATTAGTTATTCATATCTACCAACTGTAAAAATTTCGCATTGTTCTGACCACTAACTTCACCAAAAAAAATAAAAATGAGTTGAGATCTTTTTCGTTAAATTGTTTCAAATTAGCTTGATTTTTCTTTTAATATTTGAAGTAGGGATGTAACGATACGCCGTTTTGCCGATCCGATACCGATATTTAAAAATAAATATCGCCGATACCGATTCCGATACCGATACGAATATTGAAATTGAGTTCAAGCTTAGATTAACAAAACTCAAGTGCAATTTTTTATTATACAAAATTACATTATAAGAGAGAATATTTAAAATTGATAAAACATTGGAAGTAATTTTTAAGGAGCTACATTTTCTTTGCTTTCAAAAAATCTATATTAAAAATATGCAGATAATTAGTAGAAAAGCAAGAAAATATGTTTAATTCCTTTATAATTTTAAAAAATACTCGCCATGCTTTTTAAAAAATCGATTTTTTTAAAGGACATTTATCAACTAATATTTTTCTAAATAACTTAATAGCTTAATTATTAAAAGACTTCTAAGTTTATATTTATTCACTTAAATTTACATGAAAATACAGTTCTGAGTTTAAATTCGCATAAAAAAATTGTGAAAATGGGTAATTTTTTATCCTTTTTCCTTGAGGAAAAATCATTATAGAATACCGAAAAAGAAATTTGTCCTAGCATCGCTTCCACCGAATTGGTAATCGAAAAACAGAACTTCTTGCAATGGCAAGGATATGTAAAACTAATTAGAAATTATCCAAATTTGCAATACTTCCAGATCGCGAATTCTACATTTTCATGACTTCTTTGGAGTATCTTTTTTTGCTGGAATAAGATTTATAAAACAACGACTTGAACTTGAATTCATGGTAAAATTAACAAAAATAAATAATTTTTTACAAAAAAACAGCATAAAATATTATTAATTTTTAAAATTGATATTAATAAGATTTAAAAAATAACGAAGTGAATTTAATTCATGGTAAAATCGAACAAAAATAAATTATTTGTTAAAAAAAAACTCTGAAAAAATTTTTAAAAGTATCGTCGTATCGACAGTAAAATATCGCCGATACCGATGTATCGGAAAATGTGAAGTATCGCCGATATATCGGTATCGGTATCGGTATTCGTTACATCCCTGATTTGAAGTTGTGACTGTTTTCATCATTCAAATGTTTCGATTTATCAATTTTTATTTTGAGTTGATTACTGTCTTGCTAAAAATTTTCTAAATAATTTTGAAATAATACTGGTTTTCTTGAAAGAAATTTCTCAAAATCGATGGAAGTAGTAACTCAAATCTCATATTTTCTCTGCGGCCAATTAACAACAAAAAAGAAAGCAAACTAGTATATTGTGACAGTTTGCGTATTTTCTTAGGAATGTCATATTTATTTGATCGATATTTGCTTTAACTAATAATATAATCAGTTTTTTGTCTCTAATGAAAATTTTAAAATTTTGGACTAATCCAAGCTCTGTATGAAAATCAGTATAGAAGCTGGACAAGACCGCGTAATATCATCTGATGACAGAAATTCAGAGTGAAAGATTTGCCATCTACTATTTCGCAAAACTATACGATCACAGACAATTGCCGTTATCGTGTTTGGCGATTTTCGCCTTCGACTACGTCATTTTTGTAATACATTAAAGAAAAATGCAGCGTGCTGTCTTTAATCTATTACAAAAATGTCGAAGGCGAAAATCGCCAAACACGATAAGGAAGAATATTTTTTTTATAAGACCAGCACTCAGGGGATGACCCCTACTCATGCAATGCATTGTACCGGAATGAGGAAAATTGGTTGTGGGAAGGAGGATAGAGGGAGTAGTGTTTATGGACATTCGATTTGAACCTTCCAACATTGAAAGTGGCGGGAAAGACCTCTGCAGGAAGCTTATTCCACATACGGACTGTTCGTCCAAAGAACGAATTCTCTCTGTAATGCGTAGTGCGATTTATTTGTGTATCGACCACAAAGGGATGTGCTCTTAATGAAGAACGCGTTGTTCTCAAAAAAGAGCGGGTTTCGGGAACAAGTTCCCTGATTTTATCAGACCACATTCCATTGTAGTAGCGATATAACAACGAAAGACACCCTACATTGCGTCGATGCTCCAGCGAGTCAATAGAGTTGGCTACCCTACTGTCGCCGATGAGCTTCTTTGCCCTCTCTTGTACGCGGTCGAGTAACTTCAAAATAGACTTCGAAGCACCGGCCCATACATGAGAGTTGTATTCCATTTTCGGTCAGATGTAGGTGGTATAAATATTAAGGAGATCAGATGGAGTGAAGTACCTTTTACACCGTCTTAAAAAACCGAGGCACTTGAATGCTTCTTTTGAGACTTGAAAAATGTGATCAGTCCATCGAACGTCACACTGAATTTTCATGCCAAGAACATCAAGAGCATCTGATTCCTCAATACTTACATCATTCATAATTACAGATGGAGCAGCAAGTTCGGTCATGCGTCTGTGCGTGAGCATACTGCACTGGGTCTTACGAACATTGAAATCGACCCTATTTGCACGACCCCATTCAGAGATTGATACTAGATCGTTATTAAGTGTAACATTCATAGCTTGCCTCATGGCCCCAATCTCCGACAGGCTTGGCTTAGCAGTGAATGAATATGAATGGTAAATGCTGCTATCATCTGCAAAAGAGTAGATAGGATTGAAAGTTTGACATAGAAGGTCATTAAGAAAAATAAGAAATAGGGTAGGAGAAAGAACGGAGCCTTGTGGTACCGCCGAATTAATCTTGAACTCGTTTGATGAGATCCCATCTATAACAACTCGTATAGTGCGATCCCTGAGAAAGCTCGATATAAATCGAGAGAAGTCATTACCGATTTTAGTTGAAAATGGTTAGTCGTATGCCATTTCTGTCAATTTCAAGGAGCGCATTTCCAACCATGGTAGGAAATAAAGTCAATTGACCTTATTGCGTTTTTAAAAGTGAAAAAATAAATTGTAAATTAAGTAATTGACTTTATTTCCCTATTAAAATAGAATAACGTCAACAATGCTAAAGGTATGTCGGGGGTAAGGTTTTGCCTCTCAGTATATCGAAAAGCGGCTTCGCTGAGTAAAGATTCTTGCATAGCCGGCCTTTGGCCAAGCTCTAAGATTTTTTCACTTAGTGTATCGAAAGCCGGCTTCGCTGAGTATAGACTTTTCATAGCCGGCCTTCGGGAGGGCTTTATGATTTTTTCCACTAGGTATGTATATAGAAAAGCGGCTTCGCTAAGTAAAGATTATTGCATAGCTGGCCTTCTCCGGCCTTAAGGTCTTTTCCTATAGATATATAGAAAAGCGGCTTCGCTGAATGAAGTTTTTTTACATAGCCGGCCTCTGGCGGGGTTTAAGGGTTTTTTTCCTTTCAATACATCGGATAATGGTTTCGCTGAGTAAATATTCTTGCGTAGCTGGATTTTGTCAAGGCTTAACTATTTTCTCCTTTTGGTTAAGCGAATAGCGGCTTCGCTGAGTTAAGATTTTCTCTTTGGGCGGGCTTATGGATTTCTTTCTCTGCGTTTGATGAATAAATATCTTCCCACAAGTGAAGCCTGGCTAGGCAGATATACTGAGAAGGCATATATACTGAGAAGATAAAGCCCTTAAACCCGGCCGAAGGCAGGCTATGCAAAAATTTTTACTCAGCGAAGCCGCGTTTCGATATACTGTGAGGAAAAAACCCGTACTACGTAGAGAATCTTCGATAATAAAAATAAAATTTCTTAAAATTTTGTATTATAATGGAAAAAACTAATATAATAGGGCTTTTAATTGATACCAATATTGACTTGGTGCCAAAGTAGATGAAACAGGTACCAACATAAGATCAGCTGACTTAGCAAATTTGAGAATGTGTGTGTCACACCGACAATAGATTTTGACACATCTCTGGTGTGTTTTTATCAACAACGTGCAAGCAGGGGTGCCAGATGATTTTGACAAAAAATCGGCATTATCGGCAAATTCAATATACCCATTTTAAATACAATAAACCATATTTTTATTAACAAAAAATAACCAAACAGATCAATTCACCATTAATTAATGTTTATAACATATTAAATAACATAAAAATCAATGAAAATAAAATAGAAAAAGAAATTTCAATTGAATTGTTGACAAGAAAGTGAAGAAAGTCTTTGTCTGAGGAAATTCTGAAAACTTTGCCGAAATGTCTCACAGAATTCTGTAGAAACTCTGAAGAATTTTCTGGGGAAATTCAAAAGGAGTTTTCGATATGTCTGAACAATGTCGGAAAAATGTGTGACAAAACATCAGAAAATATCTGAAAAAATTCGGAGCTAAAATTGAAATTTATCAGAAATAACATATAATCAGAATATTGTACGACCTCTTTGACTCTTCTTCTGGCATACATTTTTCTGCTGCCAATGGCAGCTCATCAGAACACATTTACACATATTTTATAAGTTTGAAAATTCAACATTTATGCGCAAACTCTAAAGAGATAAATGAGAACTATTACAAAAACTAAAATCCGACAATGTGCGGAAGTGGCTGCTAAAACTCGTAAGAAGTAGATCAGAAAATGTGTAGACTATTCTGTTAAATATCTTAAAGGAAATTAATCGGATATTTCAGAAAGCATCAGAAACATCGTGCCAGAAAACTGCCGACTAATCTGCCAAATGTCTGAGGGAATTTTATACAACTTGGTTGATTGTCTGGAAAAGTCTCAGATTTTAACTGACGTTAGACATGTTAGGAAAAATGTTTACTTGGTAATTGTAAATAAACCTAACCCTTTTTCTCTTTTGTAAAACAGTTGACTCTTTTTAATGTAACAGTGTATTTATTCTATTCCAGGGTTCCCCAAAGTTAATAAATTATAATAAAACAAACAAAGTTACCCTGTGTTAAGTGCTTATAAAAAATTCGGCATTTTTGGATCAAAAATTGGCAAATCGGCACTTTGATAAATTTGAGGCAAAATACCGATAAATCGGCAATATGGCAGGTCTGCGCGCAAGGGTTAGTACATTTGAGAGAGCATATGAATGTATGCGACACACAGATAATAGATTTGACATATTTCTGGTGTGTTTCTACCAACAAAATGCATGTGTTTTTAGGTATTGTATTTCTTGTAGTAAAGGTGGTACTTAATCCTTGCTTGGTACATTGACTTTATTTCATTTTCGAAAACGCAATAAAGTCAATTAACTTTATTTCTCTTTATGGTGGGAAATAATGTCAATTGACATTATTTCCATTGACCTTATTACATGTCACCATTTTTTACACTTCTAAAATATATAATTTTTAGGAACTAAATTTACGCCATAAATTTTTTTTGGGTTGCAGCCGATACCGATATATTGGCGATACTTCAGATCTACCGATATATTAGTATCGGCGGTATTTTTATTAGCGAAAACGATTTTTCTTTAAGTTTTTTTTAATGAATAAACGTTAACGGTAGTTAGTTTTTGAAACTGCTTAATTATTTTCAACGCTTATTTTGAGAGGCGTTTACTATTACAACGGGTTATAGAACAAGCTTATCTACCTCGTATAAAATGCAAAGTAGGGCCTACAACTGAAAAATAGATAATGATGGAAGAGGTACATAGTTATTTTTTTTAAACATATTTGTTCAATTCACAACCTGTTGTAGGTGTTGTAGATCATATAAATGTAGGTGTTGTAGATCATATAAACTTGTTTCTAGACAAATGTAGAAACTACCAACAACATTTATATTATGTACAGCACATGCAACAGGTTGTGAATTGGCCAATTGTTTATCCACAATGCTTGACAATCGATCAAAAAAGGAACGAATATTTCAATAGCGTCTACCACTTCTATACCAAAAATCTTCTTATTTAGTTAGTTGACCAAATGGAAATGGCAACCCCCAAAAATGGGATTAACCGAAAGACAGAGCTTTCCACATCATGTCATAATAGTGTACAAAGTATCATTCATGACATTTGGGAGAGACTACTGTTGAATTGTTCAGCTACCATACCAACACCTCGGCGTATACGATCACTTCACGGCCCCGTTAACTAAGAAGGTGCAGAAGCCCCAGCTTGAGGATACTTTTTTGACAGCATTAATGCACATAAACACATATCGTCAGCTTATTATTGGTTTGGCGCATATGCCACAAACTCCGAATGTAGACAAACGACAAGAAGGTTTTTATAAAGATTTCTGAAAATATACACGATAGATTTTTTTACTGTTGTAAATTCTGTGTTCTTAAATTAGAATTATTTCTTAAATTAGTTATGTCCTTCCAAGTCATGAGTAGACTTGTGATTTCACATATTCCCTTTAAAATTAAGCGGTATAAAATCGCACAAACTTCGAATGTAATATGGAAAGTCCAAAGTGGAAAATTATCCTCTAACCAAACATATCCAACCATAAATCGATTTAAGCACATGTCCAGTCCCATATTGCGCCAACTTGTAGAAACTGTAGCCCTCCCACGTCTAGGTGAACCAAATCATCGATCATAGCAGTATAGCAATGAGATAAGTAGTGCCTACTTACTTTGCTGTATAAAAATAATACCTCTTGTATACGGTAGACTTATTTTTTCCCTTATAATAAATCTGCGCTTACCTATAACATCTAGTTTTTGCTGCTGGGACCAGGAGCCGAATCGTCGCTTTCGATATCGAGCTGATTCGATCGAGTTTTCTCAGTTTGCGATTATGATATTCGCTATCGCACAATATAAACACATTGTTCGATATCGAATGTCATAATCTCAAACTAAGAAAACTCGATCGAATGAGCTCGATATCGAAAGCGACGATTCGGTCCCAGAACTACTGATATCATTTATCTTTTTTTGGTGTCTAATAATTACACAATAAAATAAACCCACCTATATTAAAACAAAAAAAAAATAAAATAAACATAAATCATTAAAAAAAAGCTCTTTAAACTGTTAAAATTAAATCATACCAAATTAGTTGCAACACAAAAATGTCCAAAAGTGTGAACAAAATTTTCTTATATTAAAACAAATCGTTATAAACGGCTAAAAGGAAAAACTTTTTTGATAAACATATTACAAATATTTATAAATGCTAAATAAAAAAATATATATCATAGGCTTAAACTTAATTTTAAGTACTAAAATTACAAGAAAAACAAACACTATATTTGTATTAAGCTAAGTACTAATCCTACGCCCTTTTTCAAATCGAAATTATTTTAAGTTTGGCTTTAATTTTATTGAAATCTAAGTATAACCACTTTTTTTAAAAAATATCTGTATGGGAAAACAACTTTTTTTTATTTGTGTATTTGTAATAATCTTTAAAATTATTAAGAAAAATAAAAGAGAATAAATAAAACTGAAATACATGGAAGAAAAGGTAAAAATTGAAAATGAAATAAGTTTGTTTTATTTAAAACTAGACCCACCCAGTGTGCTTCGCTACCCCATTGTTGTGCAGATATAGGAAAATTAATAATTACCTTGTATGGGGGGGGGGTACTCGTCTCTCCACTCTGATACCCTCATGATTTTGTTGGAAATTACACCTTATTCTTGGAGTAGCCCATGTCCTGCTGATATGGAAATATTCACCCCTATCGCGAATGTTATGGGAATAAGTAGTTTGGGAGCAAACCTATATTCCCATTCCCAACAAACCAGGGGGGTTACTCTGTAATGCGATGCGAAAGGAACAGTTCGCAGTTGTATGTTATTTACATTGTAATGCGAAAGCATTTCTTTCGCTTCGAGTTACAGAGTAACCCCCCTTTATTGCGAATATTTTGGGAGTAAAAATGTCTATTGTGAATTATTTGGAAGTAATAGTTTCTATTGTGATTTATTTTTCAGTGCTTTATAAATAATTTATGTACATATTTGTCAAAGGAAAATATACACATTTTGAAAAAATAATAAAGTTTAATTTCGTTTTGTGGTTGCTATTTATTAAAACTTGTGCTCTTTTAATAAAATAAAAAAGTAATTTAATACAGTCCTAGCTTAAATACAAATTACAACTTACATGTTCCCTTCTCGTTCCCATCGACGCTTGTTGAGAACTTGTTTTCTAAGAGACCAACCTAAATTAAACAGCGTTGTCTGGCTGTCAAAATTTCTCATGCCCATACAAAATGTATGAAACCAACCGAAATAACGCGGCGTCAACGCTTTGCAATTGGAAAATCCAATTTTGACAGCGCGTAAAGAAGTGAAGTTGGCTGCAAAAGTAGTGTTGTTTATTTTGTTAATGCTCACACATATACTTACAGTAATGTAAATGTAGCTACTTTCAGGTCAATTAAGCGTCTTCATCTCTATTTCTTATTTCTATTTAGAGTTTTTTATTAATCAAAGTGAGTAAACATTACTGTTTCTGGCACAACGTTAACGCTCTAATTTAGGTTACCCATGTCAGCGTAAAAGTTAAGCGTTAAATTACGTTGCGCTTTGCGTCGTAATTTAGGTTGGTCTGTAAAATTATTCGCGGGAGCAGGGCTGCCGTTTTGGTTACTTTTAACCAAAATTGGTTACTTTTTTCCAATGTGTACTTGTGTACTTTTTTTCCAACACAAAAATAAAATTTTTTTCGTGGTATTTTAAATTTGCGTAGTCCTCGCCCATACGATTCAACTTTGGTTCTGCAACTTTCTTAAATTTTTGAAGTTGCATTCGCATCCCTGAGATGAAATTCTTGTTGTGCAGTTTTTGTTTCTTTCCATAGAATTTGTTGTTGCTTAATATTACCAAGGGGAAAACAAAAGAGAGTTGCATATATATGAGACAGTGTACCCAATCCTGTCATGTGTATCAATTTCTCAGCATTTTGCCGATTTTTTGCTTAAGAAAATCAAAGTGCCGATTTGCCGATTTTTCTCCAAAAATATCGATTTTTCGATAAACACTTAAATAAATACAATGGAATACTTGTTACATTAAAAAGAGACAACTGTTAACAAGTTAGCGCTCCTACTACAGAGATAACGTTAAATTGAAAATTTTAAAAACCCCCGAAGAAAATAGATGAAAATACTGAAATGAAAAAGCTTAGAATAGTTGAATATTCTAAAAAGAAACAGTTAGTGAAGTTCCGAACATTTGGAAAAAATTAGCTAATAGGTGCGACTCGCCACAAGATGGCGACAGTCTGTTACTGGAGCTTACTAAAATTAGTAGGATTTTCGCTACAGTGTTGTTGCCACTGTCAGTGGTGGTGTAGTAGACTTGGTAGTCACGAAACAGTTCAACCCTTCGTACATCCAAATTTTTCTTTGAATGTTCAATATTCACATGCTTTAGAATTTCTTTCTTAAATAAAAAATAATTTGATCGAGATTAACTTAAAAATGTACTTAAGCCAAACTAATTAAATAACTTTGGATAAAAACCATACAGGTCGACTAAAAATTCATGTATGATAACTTCAAAATGGCTAGACCGATTTTCTTCAAACATAGGTTAAAAAACTTTTAGATTGAATCGCATTTCAAACAAAATCGATCCTGCCGTTTGGCAGCTACAGTGCCATAGACACACAGATTCAAGATGGCAAAGGGAGAAAGGAAGCGATAACTTCTAAGCACCTGGACCGATATTCTTCCAAAATAGCTAAGCACACTCGATCAAATCATCTTTCAAACAAAAAAAAGTAAATCAAAATCAATCCTGCCGTTTGCGCTCTACGAAGGCACAGACAGACACACAGATACACATACACACTCTACAAGCTTATCACACCTCTTTTTTTTTTTGGTCGGGATTTAAATAAGGATCAGGTTTATGTACAAGTACCCAAGAAACATTTTTTGCTGACATGTCTAACGTCAGATAAAATCTGAGATTTTACCAGACAATCACCCGAGTTGTCTAAAATTCTCTTAGACATTTGATAGAATGACCGGCAGTTTTCTGATACGACGCTTTTGTGATTAATATTAGACTAACCTGAACATTATCCGAAGGCCATTGAATTTCCTTTAAGACTTTTAACAGAATAGTCTGCACATTTTCTGATCTATCCCACTAAACCTGAGATTCGAAATAAAATGCTCGTGAATGTTCGATAAATGCTCGTGAATCTAAAAAAATCGAATGTTCGCAAATGCGAGTTTTTGTCGATAATGTTGCGACAATAAGCTCAATTGCCAAATTTCATAAAATGTGAATCGAATATGTCTCGATAAGAAGCGCAATTGCCAAATTTCTTAAAATGTGAATGTTCGCAGCATTGAACTATTTTCGATAATTTATCGAATGTGTAATTTACATTCATGTGTGCAATAATTGAATAGAAAAAAATTTGCCACGATAGCCTAGTGGACGTGTGCTAATCTGTTAGCCTGGAGGTACCGTGTTCGAATCTGATTGAATGCAGCGTAAGTTAAAATTTGAAATAAATAATTATTCCATTTACAATAAAATAGATAATTTAAAAAATAGAGATAACAATCTTGAAAATTTTGTTTTTCCTGCATTTCTGTGGTATCGATAATTCTTCGATATTGGTTCGCTATTGATTTGTCAGCGAAGCATCGAAATCGAAAGATTTGCTGCCACAAACTGAGCGACGAGTGAGCTCTAGCAGCTCTTTCTCTTTCCGACTGCGATAGCCGTTCGCTAGTGTTCTGTCCGAGAAACGTGTGCGCAACATTCGAATGCGATATTATTTTCGAATGTTTTGGTTTGCTGGGATGTCTTACGACTTTTAGCACTCACACCTGCACAATATCTGATTTGAGTTTTTAAACTTATAAAATATGGACAAATGTTTTCTAATGAGCTGCCATTGGCAGCAAAAAAATTTATGGCAGACGATAAGTCAAAGAAGTATTACATTATTGTGCAGTTTTGCTAATGTGGAGCAATTTTTATCTAAACCAATACTAATACAAAATGGGTCTACTAACACATTGTTAGACTTTGGCTTCTTTTGACAACAGACCTAGGTTTCTGACAACTGGCCAGACCAAAATTAATGAGAATCGTAGGTTTGGTCTGCCAAAGAAAGATATGTTTTAATATTTAAAAGAAATTGTATATTTATCTATATAATATCCTTTTTTCTTAAATTTTGGCTACACAAATTTTTTGGTCGTGGCAGCACTGCTAACGAGTGGAATTTAAACAGCTGGTATTCGATTATGCACACGTTACTTATTGTATGCCATAATTTAAAATTTTTTTGTGAAATAAAAATGCTTTTATTTAATAGTTTTTCTTTCTTTTATTTATTTTATATTTTTAATCATTACGAATTTCGTTCGTATTATTAATTTCTTTTGTTTTTTTTTTGTTTTTTTTTTAATCTTTGACTTTATAATATGTATATTCTTCATATACTAATTTTAAATAATCTTAGAAGTTGTTAAATGTCTTAATTTATATTTATTTTTCGATTACGTTTAATTTTAGAATTTTGTCTAATTATTTCTTTATATTAAATATTCTTGATATCATTTACACGTTTTTTAATTACATATAAATTTTTCTGTTTATAATAATGACATTTACACACACAAATAGTACATACATAGAAGGATATTAAAGATTTAATATAAAGATTTAATATAAACAATTTAATAATTGTTATTACAAAAAATGAATTATTATTCATAATAAATTTATATTTTCACTTATTTTTAGTTGACTTTTATTTTTAGTTTTCAATTCATTTCGTAATAAAAATACCACACAAAAATAAAATATTTATACAAATAAATTTTTATATAAAACTATAAAAAGGCTTTTGAGGTAATTAACGCAAAAAATATGTAGAGCAACATTTTCACAATTGAAGTTTTCAATCATTTTTGCAAAATAATCATTTTGTTTTTTATTTTTTATTATTTTATGGACTTTATTTGTTTATTTTGTGAAATAATGAGAAAATTATTTTAGTTTCTTTAAAGCATAGATATTTTTGGAACACACGTCCTCAGCTTTTTATTTGAGAGCTTTTTGCCCCTACACTATTACAGTAAAACAGCATCACATTTCGCAAAATTAATACGATTTCGACTCGAAGTCACTAAACTGGTGTGTTGGAAATAGCAATAAAAATTATTATTTTTTCTATTTCAACTCGCAAGCAAAGAGAGAGTGAGTTCTAACTGAATTTGTATGTACATACGCAGTAAAAAACTTGCTTCCAATAAAACAGGTTTCTACTATTATGGAATAAAAGTAGCGCTGACAAACCTGCTGATATGGCTGCTGATTTTTGTATGGCGAGTTCCCGGATTGGAGTACTACATTTTTGTTCACAAAAGCGCTTTCGAAGCGCTGAAAATCATCAACATTTTCAGCACTAGAACTGAAAATATATAAAAAAAATGGTTCGATGTGGATTGGCGTCGTTGACACCATTTTGAATTTTTCTTATTTCGTTTCTTTATTTATTTTTATTAATTTCATATTTTTACTCAATGTTTGTTATTTTAACTTCAACTAGTATCGAACTAAGAACCTTAAGGTTTGAAGTCCAACGTACCAATCACTCTACCACAAACACTGTTGCAAAACGGCACCAAGAAACTCAAATAAACTTACTCTTCATTCTCGCTTAAAAACCTGCTTTGGATCAGCACTATAAAATCAGCTTTTTTGTATAGCTTGTGTACGAAGCTTTTGTATAAGTAAAAAGCAAATACTTTTCTCGCTTCAAAACCTGCATTGTTGTGACGCTATCAAACAGCTTCTGCACAAGCTCATATTTTAAAGCGAATTATAAAGCGCTTTATTTCTTTAGTGCTTCAAAAAACACGCAAATTTTTTACTGGGTACATACATATATAATTTACAAAAATTGTGTGTCAAATAGTAAAAATAAAAACGTTCCAGTAAAATTTTATGTGCTTTTATTTAATACCAGTTAAAAAAAGCACAAAATTTTTATTGATTAAAAAGAAAATACTAATTTAAAAAATATGCTGCTTTATTTCGCCTATTGTGCTAGTTTTGTTTACTTTTAAAATGGCGATTTTAACCCTTAACTACCCACAAGTATCTCGCGGACACATTTTTTAATTCTATTGTTCATAAAAAGTAAAGTACTTATTTTTGGTAAAAAACCGTTTTACATATTCTACACCGAGGACATTGAGAATAGAAATACGCAATAAAAATATTTGTAACCTAAATAGTTTATTATTTATTATCAATAAAAAAAATAGTAACGCATCAACCCACTAGTGTCCAATAGACACAATTAATATATTGTTTGAATCGAGTCGGCCAATTTTTATACAATCGACCGGCGATATAAAACTGCCTAGTCGCCGGCGGAGTCATTGCTTCTCCTCGTTTCTCTAAACAGATTTTATATATATATGTATATTTATAATAAATCAATCAATCTCAGAGCATATTTTGTCACAATATTAGTCTCAGTACCAGCAGTTTAGATTATTTAGTGTTAGAAATGGCTAAAAAAAATAACACAGGGAGAAACTAAAAGTGACAATGAAAAATTTTAGGGTGTGAAATACCAGATACGACGAGGATTTTGCTGTTCATACCTGCTACGAAAGTTCCGCTACAGAAGCATCATCTGAAGTGATGATGAACAATTATGGAGTAAGGCTGATGATGTCGAGCTGCAGGAATATGTTGTGTATGTTCAAAAATATAAGGGCCGAGACGGAACAACATGGAAATCTGAACCTAAGAAGCATAGTAAAACTCCACGCCACAACATGGTGATATTCAGAAGGTGATGCTCCCACTGGCCCAAGAAATATTGGAACCGATAAACAGTTTCAAGCTATTTCTTAACGAATATGTTTTAGAAATTATAATGAAATATACGAATTCTGAAGCGCATAGAGTTTTATAAAATCAATGGAAGCCGACAGACACAATATTAATGTAGGCATTTATAAGGCTTTTATTAACTATAATAGTCAATAAACAGGGAGGTGTTGATTTTAGACAGTACTGGGATCCACTATTGGAAACCCGATATTTCGCGCCACAATGGGAAAAATAGATTTGCTTTTTTACTAAGTTTCTTGAGGTTCGATGATAAAAATACAAGATCTTCTAGAAAGTCAAACGACAAACTTGCAGAGTTGTATTTTGTCTCATCAATTTTCTAGTCAGTTTAACCACAAAAATATACAACAGTGAAAGTATCGAGTAACTACTTTTAAGTATTGATACCCTAAAATAATAGCAAATACTCGATACCTGCTACTCAATATTTTCCACTACACTAGTATATAAACGCAACCCTGGTATGCTTATGCTTGTTATTGTTTTTTGTTTTGAAAATCTTTAAATAGCAATATAGCAACTAATTAGATCAGGGATGCATTTTGTATATTGCTGGTGCGATTGTGTAAATTGCATGTTATTAGCGAAATTATCTTAATGTGATGGATTAGCTTACAAAAACTTATGAAAACTTAACAACTTTAAAAAGTAACTATTAAATTCTTATTGCAATTAAGAGTTTTGCTTAATTAATTACTTTATTTTATATTAGTATTAGTTTTTGAAATGTTTTTATATTACAATTAATACTCTTCTTATATTCATTATTTGTTGTTCTATTATTAAATGCAATTTTAAGTAACATTTTCCTTCGTTTCTTTTTATACATACAAAATTTGTTTAAAAGTAATTTGATGTGAATATAAATTTAAATTGTTCTTATTTCGCTTAAAGTTTTGGTAGAAAAAAATCAAATACATATTATTAAAATAAAATTTCGTGCCGTAGTTTAAGTTTAATTTAAATTAATTATTTATAATAAAAGTTATGACTAGACTTAAGTGCAAACAATCTTATTTTTTATTAAAGTACGAATTATTTATGCTTAAAATGTTTGCGATATATTTTTTAAAAATTTTGTTAAAAAAATTTTTATATTTGGTGTTTGAATTTCGTTTTTGTTTTCTTTTCTTAAGGATTTCTTTAAGGATTAAATTTATAAGGATAACATGAGGAAAAAGTGTTAGTTAAAATAAATTTGATACATATTTAATTATGTGTGTTTTGACAATATATTGGAATTAATGTGAATACATTTAAGCTCTTTCAATATAGAATTTGGATTTGAGAATTGTTTATTTAAAGAATTAGAAGATTTCGATTCATATTGAAACTGGCCAACTGAAAAGGGTTTTACAAAGGAATACAAATTGTTCGTTGCAATATCAATTGCATATACGATTTTCAGCTCAGAAAACATATAGTTACTCGTATTAAAAATAATGTTGAGCCTTACTACTATGAACTCTAAATTTTTAAAAAATTTTTTATGTCTTAATTTGAATGTTTCACTTTATGCTCTTCTCTTGAAAGGTGGATTTTTATTTTTCTACAGTTTATTTTTGTAGGTGGGATGTAAACTACACCAAGCCACATTTTTTTTTCTCGAAATACGCCTTTCATATCAGTATTTTTCAAGGTCCGAGGTAAAGAGCACCAAGTAATTTTTAACAGGTAATGGTATACATATATGACCGTCTATAACGTAATTGTATTAATATCTTCGATATAAAAAATAATAATATTAGAGTTAAATAAAATATTCGGGGTAAGTCAAATTGTTAATACTACAGATTATAATCATTTCTGATTTTCAGTGTGTTTTTGCGGACTCTTATAAAATTTCCGAAATGTGACTTGGTGTAGTTTACCTCCCACCTACAAATTTTAAGTAAATCTGTTTGTGTTAAGGGCTATTCACATATTAAATAACGCTATTTCCGGAGTTTTTTGACATTATTTTTTTATATACTCAATGGTTTCGGAATTATTCAGACCGCATTTAATTTTAATTTTTTTATGCAAAATCGAAATATTTTTATTTTTTAAAAATGTATAAAAAAGCGAAAACTCCAAAATATTACCATTTTTATTTCCTGGCCGTAAAGCCAGATATACCAAAAATAAAATAAACTTTATTTTACGAAAATCGATGGATAATTATTGACTTTATTCACAATAAAGTGAAATTACCTGATTTTTTAAAAAAATCGAGTTTTGGATACGCTGCTCCAACGATTTTATCATAACTTGGAAAAGGTTTAATCAATTTTCTTACAAAAAAACACTAAAAAACTGAGAATAAAACTACCTTTCAGGCGTTCTAGCATTTTTTTATATACTCAATGTTTTCGGAATTATTCAGACCGCAATGATAAGAAATGTATATTTTTTAAGCAAAATTGGAAAATTTTCATTTTGTAGCGGATCATCTTTTAGTAGATTCATTACATTCTTATTTTGTTCTTTTTATTTATTTTGTTACTTCTGCATGTCTCGTTTCAATTATTAATATTGTTTGTTTCATTAGTCTACGTTCAGACGATGCAAGTCTTATTGATCAGCTTCTTATTTTGTAGGCGAGAGAGGCAAGAGGAAAGAAACACAACCTCATGTTCTCATGAAATTCGTTTTTTTTCTCATTTGTAATGTAAGAAACGCACACATTCATTCACATTGTGTATACATTCATACAAAAGAAAGAAACAATTAAGCGATAAGACTTTCAACGTCTGAACGCCAATGAAAGTTCAAAGAAGACAAAGTAGGAAGCTGATCAATAAGACTTGCACCATCTGAACGTTGACTTATTTTAGTAATCATTTGCATGATCACTTTATTTTATTTTGTATGTCACTAGCATGTGTGACTGTTTGAACTTCAACACTGCAATACAGAGAGACTCTTCGTTGTGTCTGTATAAAAGCTCTTTTGATAAACTTAACGATCCTTTGTCAAGTAAGAGCTCATTCTTGTGCGTATAAAAGCAGAGCAACTAACGAACACAATTCATTCCGTATTTGCAGGTTGGTTCGAATAGTCAGCAGCCAAACACAACTAGCAACAAGCTTCGTGATGACGATAGTTGTCGTTGATTGTTGTAAAGTGTGTTTGTCTGATGAAGTTAAAGTTGTTGTTGGTCGCGATAGTAGCCGCCTTTTACTTTGAATTCTTTTGACAATTCATTCTAGAGCTTACTATTAGAGCTTACTATTTTTTAAAATAAACAAAATATCTATTTTTAACACATTTTAATAAAATAAAAGACAATTATTGAGAAATACTATTTTTGAATAAACAAAAACATATAATTTTGTAAATACGCATTACAAATTGGCGCCCAACGTGGGGCAGTGAAGAACGACCGCATATCCGTATTTTGTGTAATTTTTTTAAAGTAATTTATTTCAATCGTGGCGGATTTTTTAGAAATTAAGGAGAAGTGAACGTATCGCAAAGAGCACAAACATTGTTACGTTGTCTACAATATAATTCGAGCAACTTTTAAAGGCTGTTAATCATCCTAATGACAGAAGTGGCTCATTTAGTAGCTGTTCCGCACGTTTATGGAGGAGAAAGAAAATTTTTCAAATGTGGAGGAATTTATTTCTGCGATTTCAACATATAAAGTGGTGGAGAAAATATCTGATAGTGATGCAGTAAATGATATGCCGATACTTCTAGAAGGTGGTGCAGCAGAATGGTGGCGAGCTTACTGTTTTTTTAAATGAACAAAAACATCTATTTTTTAACACATTTATTAAAATAAAAGACAATTATTGAGAAATACTATTTTTGAATAAACAAAAACATATAATTTTGTAAACACGCATTACAGCATGCATTTAAAAAAATTACCTTTTGAAAATTACAGTTTCTATTATGTTTACTCCTTCCCTTTTAAAGTTACAATGATTTGAGTTAGGGCGTTTCTACTTGTGACCAACGATATGTATGACCCACAATAACATCCATACATTATAAGTGTTAATATAGTTTTTTTATTTGATCAACACTTTCGGAGTTATTCACATCGAAAAATTTTTTTCTTTCTAAAAACCCATCAAAAGTTTAAAGCTGCAAGAACTTAAATTTTTAACTATTGTTCTTAAAGAGTGTCTTACGAACAAAATAAGTAGTGTCTGCCGAAGTAAATTTTTTTGGCCAATGCACTATATGAAATTTTACCCTTTTTGTGCCCAAAATTATTTACAGCCAAACGGGAAGACCGATTTAAATAATTTTTTGGATACGACCTTTACAAGCATCCCTTTTAAGGCCGTTAAAAAATAGCAACCAACAGAATGATGTTGTGTGTGCAGTAAAAGAGAAAAGCAAATGCAATAATGTGTTTACGTTTTTTGCTTTACGCAGTTATTCAATGTGTGATTTCATGTGGGCGATCAGTACACGATAAATTTGCTAATAAATAAAAGATAGTTTTAAATATTTCTGCATAGCTGGAAAAATTAAAGTGAACAAAATGTTGAAGTACAAGGGTAAGTAAATTTATTTATGTTTTTAGATAGAAAAAAATTCAATATTTAGAGAGATAGAATTTTTTTAAAAAGTGAAGTTGCTTATAAGCAACTTTGGTCCATAGTGGATATAGAAATAGTATAAATTAATTATGTTTGCAGAAAAGCTTACACAGAGGAAAGGCCTGACTGATGCTGAAATGGAAGCTCTTGCAAACTTTGATTGGGACATGTCAGATGATGAAGATGAAGATGCTGAGGATGAATGTGATCCTGACTTTGTGGACGAGGCAATTGAGGCAATTTTAGTAAGAGGCGAGGAGGTGGAAGCAGAAATCATTGACAACTTGCTGAAGGATGATGAGAATATAAACTGCTGTGATGATGGAGAAGTAAGTACTGAGGCTAGTTTTGAGAAAATAGAGCCGTCAACATTGAAGTGGAGAAGGCGGGATATGTTGCCTGGAGATGTAATATGGAGGGGAAATATTGAATGTAATGACGTATATGAGGAAAAAACTCTGATGGAGTATTTTGAAAAAATTTTTCATGAGGAAGTATTTGAACTAATGACTTTGCAAAGCAATTTATATGCAATGGAAACGCTTGCGACAGAATTGAAATGTTCACCATATGAAATACAACGTTATATCGGGGTACTCTTGTATATGGGTATCATAAAAATTCCTCGAACAAGGATGAATTGGTCAAAGGAGTTGAAGTTGAATTTTATATCCGACGGAATGACACGATCAAGATTTGAAAAAATTAAGTCTTCTTTTCACTTGAATGAAAATTCAAAGCAGCTAAAGAAAGATGAACCAAATTTTGACAAGCTATATAAAATACGCCCATTATTGTCACTACTGAAAGATAAGTTCAATAAAATACCTCAAGAAGAACATCAATGTGTGGACGAGCAGATTATAGCTTTCAAGGGGGAGGTCAAGTCTGAAGCAGTACAATCCCGCGAAGCCTCATAAATGGGGAATGAAAATGTTTACCAGATCTGGGACATCAGGCATTATATATGATTTTTCTTTATATGTTGGCGATGGAACATGTCCAACATATGGACTTGGCATATCATCAGATATTGTTTTGTATTTGGCTTCAACCATTCCCAAACATGAAAATTACAAACTATATTTTGATAATTGGTTCACCCCAATAAGCCTTATGGTAGCTCTAAAAGGAATGGGCATATTCGCAACTGGCACCGTGCGGCAAAATAGAATGGCTAAATGCGAACTTCTTTCAGAAGCCGAACTAAAAAAACGTGGTAGAGGATCGTATGATATGAAATGCGAAGTAACTCATAACTTAACTGCAATTCGCTGGATTGATAACAAAGGTGTGCAGCTGTTGTCTACCTATATGTCTGACCAGCCATTGGGATCCTGTAAGCGATGGTGTGGCAAAGAAAAAAAATTCATACATATTCCCCGACCAGCTATAGTTAACGACTATAATCAACACATGGGAGGAGTTGACTTATCCGGCATGCTCATGGAGCTTTACAAAATTAATCATAGATCCAAAAAATGGTATATGCGCATTGTTTACTGGTGCATCGGAGCTGCTATTGTAAACGCCTGGTTACTCTATCGCAAAGACTTAAAAGCTGCCAAACAAAAGTATAAACCAATGCCACTAATATATTTTCAAATGGAAATAGCACAATCACTACTTAGCGCTTCGTCTTCCTCTGACGTCACTAAACGTGCAAGGGGACGTCCTACTACAAACCCCTCAAACCCACAGGCCCCTTACACCCAGCAAGCCTCACCAGTCAACCTTGCCTTCGTCATCAGGCAGTGTTATATATTGTTGAAATATGGCAACACAAATATCTAATTACATTTTAGGCTAAGATGGCATCACGCTTATATTGCAAAACTGAATTCCTCTTCTTGCTTTACTTTATGAATTCTTTTATACTGGTTTATATTCTTCAGTCTTTAACTTATCTTCTTTTAATAAACATTGTAAACAAGTGTTCTGTATTTTATTTATCAAAATATAATTTAACAGGTTATGGGCCCAGGCAGCATAACACAGCGTCGGCAAACAAACAGTTAAATTCTTTGTGTGAATTTTTGTGAAAAATTAACAAGTAAAGGATAATAAAACATTTCGTGAACAAAAGTGATTTAACAGTGTTTAAAGACTCTTAAGAATGAACTTTATGCAAATAGAGAAACTGGATGACACCAATTATGGAACATGGTGCATCCAGATGAAGTGTTCTAGTCCATACTGAGTTATGGTCAGTTACGTGTGGAAGAGAAGTTAAGCCTCTAGCAGAGAATGCTGCTGCTGTATTTGACATAAAAGATGAAAAGGCATTGGCTTCTATTTTACTGTGTGTGAAGCCAACGCAACTGAATAGTATAAAAACATGCACAACAGCAGCGGATGCATGGAAGAAGCTGAATGAAATCCACCAGCCAAAAGGGCCAGCCAGGAAGATCATGCTGTTTAAGAAACTGTTATACACGAAAATGGTGACATTATTGATCATATTAATGAATTTGTAAACACCATTGAAAATTTAGCCGATGTTGATATTGAGTTGCCGGACGAAATATTGGTCATTATATTAGCGGAAATCACTCTTGGTAGCATATTTGCACCTTTAGGATATAAACTATCATTTTCTGCTACAAACAATGAGTGTCTTCTTCAAAAATGTAGGAAATACATATATTATGTATAACTATGTATTTTTCAAATGTACCATAAAGAAAGAACTACTCTTACTCATTTCTTTATTTATTATTTGTAGTATTGAAGCAAACAGGCCTACTATTAGTTTGTATTTTCTTTTGTATTTTTCTATTAGTCTTTCTAAGTAATTTTGTTAATTGCATATATGCTAGACAAGTTTCCTACAGTATTTAGTATTGCATATCTCCTACTGTGTAGGAAATGTAAGTTTCTTATATTTTGTTCTTGTTGTGTTGCATATTGTAGCATATATGTTAATATAAAAAACATTCAATTTCCAAATAAAGCGACCTAATTGCAATTTATTAAACTTCTGGTTAAAAACTTGTTATCACAATTTGCTGACACATTTCCAGTCGGTGAAAAAACAAATATTGCATACGGTAACAAAGCGTGTCATTATTAATTACCAAGCATATTTTAATTTAGAATTTAAGCTGTAATTAATTTTGTAAAATAGATATAAGTTCAGTTGTATTTTAAAAGTGGTAAAAAAAAGTTTAGTTTTTTTTTAAAAACCAAAATTTATAAATAAATAATTGGCGCCCAACGTAAAAGGGATCTAAAGAATCAAGAAGCACCCCATAGGCTGCAGATTTAAGGACTCCCAATAAAAAAGCACCCCATAGGCTGCAACTCAAGAAGGATCACCAACAAAATAGGGACGTTTTGAGTGGAGAACATAGTGTGAGACGCGGGTACCCCAGTACTAAGAAGAAAAAGGAACAATACCCCACTACCAGCTCCATAAGGATGATCACCATTTTTATGTAAGAATAGAATTAAGTTATTCTTTAGTTAAAATTTAAAAAGTGAAAACAATACAAATCTCAAAGAAAGGAAGAATTTATAAAATACAAAAATAGAAAGTAAATTTTTTTTTAAAGAAGAACGTAATGAAAATTTCAAAGAAAGAAATATAATAGAATCCAATTAAATTATAAATCTTATGAAAAAGTGAAATGAATCAACAGTAAATTAGACAAGTAAATTTTAAAGAATTAAATTTAGGAAAATACTAGAAAAAGCGAATCAATTTGAAAAGCGAAAACAATTAAAACTAAACTTAGAAGTTAAAATTTAAAGAATCAAAATGTAGAAAATTTTTGCTGAAACGTGAATCAATTTAAAATTTTTTTTTATCTCTTTTAAATGAGAAAGTGAAAATTATTAAATTTAATAAATAAATTTCCAATTTAGAAAATTTTTGCTTCAAACGTGAATCAATTAAAATTTTTTTTCTAAATCCTATGAGAAAGTGAAAATTATTAAATTTAATAAATAAATTTCCAATTTAGAAAATTTTTGCTTCAAAAGTGAATCAATTTGAAAGTATTAATATCTCTTCAAGATCAAACAACTATTACATTTTAGAACTACTATTGCGATTCCTCCAATAGAAATAAGAAAAACTTTAACACAAATATAATTTTTATTAATATAACAAATAATGTCTAATCCTAATAATTTGGTCAGGCCTCCAGTCTTGAATGTAAATCCAGCTCCTAGTAATGAAAATAATAGAAACATGGAAGAAATGATAGCTAGAATTTGCGCACACCAATGTCAAATAGCAATTAATCAGATACTAGATCCTAACGCAAACATAGGAGGTATAGATCAGGTAATAGAAGAAAGATATAGAAAGGACTTAGCTGATTTAGATAAACTCCCTGACGTTGTTAGGAATATAAGGGAATTCTCCGGAAACCCCTCAGAGTTTAGCTCTTGGAAAAAGAGTATAGATAGAATCCTTGGACTATACGACTCTAAGAAGGGACCCCCAAAATATTTTGCAATACTAAATACGATTCGAAATAAAATTGTCGGTTGTGCAGACGCGGCACTAGAAGCCTACAACACTCCCTTGAATTGGGAATGCATAACAAAATGCCTTGCATTGCATTATGCAGACAACAGGGATTTGACCACCCTAGAGTGCCAAATGAGCACTCTAGTACAAGGCAATAGTAAAGTCCAAGACTTTTATCAGGAGGTATATTCTTATCTGTCACTCATTATGAACAAATTGTCATGCATGGACATAAGCAGGGAAGCGCTCGACCTGCTCGCGCAAACATATAGGGATAAAGCATTAGACGTTTTCATTAGAGGTTTGAAGGGCAATATGTCACTACATCTCGGCATGAAGGAACCTAAAGATCTCCCACAAGCGCTTCACTTATGCTTGAAAATGGAGAACCAATTCGTGCGAACTCAATTTGTAAACTCAAATAAGAATAACAATCATAAGCCTATATCCCAACCAATGAATAGAGTACAATATCAGGATAAACAGCAAAGAAATTTTTACCCTCAACTGGCTCATATGCCACAACCATCTCATAATTCTCAACAATTCAGACCAGCTCTTCCTATGAGATACTACAACAATCCGAATCAAACACCATATGTACAAAGGTATCCAAACCCAAATTTTGGTCCACCACGGCCAAACGCCCCAAAGCCCCAACCACGTCCTGACCCTATGGACGTGGATACTTCCATGAGGTCAAGGGCTGTGAACTATATAAATAGGCCAGCCCAAAATAATCAATTTTTCGGCAAAAGACCAGCCGCTCAGCCCGAACACCTTCGAGGCCCACAAAAGATGCAAAGAAACTTCCATTTACAAACCGAAAGAGATGTAAATTTTAACGACAACCAGTACGAAGAATTAGAAAATTACGAAGAAGAAGAGGAACTCCCAACATTAGACGACTACCTTCAGAACCAAACAGAGACATTAGAAACAGAAACTCAAGAATTCGTAGACATACATTTTTTAGACCAGTAGATTCGTCCCTATCTTATTTTGAGTGCAGGACGAATACAGGACAAATTTTAAACTTTCTTATCGACACCGGTTCAAACAAAAACTACATTGTGCCTAGCTTAGTACGAAATCCTTTGCCAAACCAAAACTGCTTTTTTGCAAACTCAGTAGGTGGAAATAATAAAATCACCCACCACACATTCATTAAGCTATTCAGCAAAGACACTAGCAAAATAAAATTTTATCTATTACCAACGTTAAATACTTTCCATGGTATCTTAGGAAATGATACTTTAAAAGAACTATCAGCCATTATATACTTAGCAGATAATTACATGCTGATCAATAAAAATATAAAAGTTCGAATAAAGCAAAAGATTTCGCAAGCAGTAAATAACATCAATATCAGGACAGATCATTTAACACAAAAACAGAAAGACAAACTACAAGAAGTTATTGGATGTCATAAATCCTTGTTTAGTGAGCCTAATGAGAATCTCACATATACCACAGCCGTAGTCGCTGACATTCAAACAAAAACCAATGAACCTATATATTCTAGATACTATCCTTATCCTGTACAACTAAAAGACGAGGTTGAAAAACAAATACAAGACCTCTTGAAACAAGGTATCATCCGACCCTCTAGGTCACCATATAACTCGCCTATTTGGATAGTGCCCAAGAAAACTAATGCCTCAGGTCAGAAAAAGTATAGGATGGTAATCGACTATAGGAAGTTAAATGAACAGACATTACTGGACAAATATCCCATCCCAGAAATCAATGATGTTCTCCTACAATTGGGACAAAACAAATTTTTTTCAGTGCTAGACCTTAAAAGCGGGTTCCACCAAATACCGCTAAGGGAAGCCGATAGACAAAAGACAGCATTCTCAGTGAACAATGGTATATACGAGTTTACCAGATTACCATTTGGCTTAAGAAATGCGCCCTCCATATTTCAGCGAACACTGGACGATATACTGAGGAAATGGATAGGAAAAATTTGTTTTGTTTACGATATCATAATATTCTCCAAAAGTGAAGAAGACCATTATAGAAATATAGATACCATTTTCGGAACTCTCAGACTTTCAAACATGAAAGTTCAGTTAGATAAATGTGAGTTCTTAAAAAGAGAAGTGGAACTTTTGGGATTCATCATTTCAGATGAAGGAATAAAAACCAACCCCAAAAAAATAGAAGCAATCCTAAATTTCCCAACACCGAAAACACTAAAAGATCTAAGATCATTTTTGGGATTGTCAAACTACTATAGATAGACGCTTTGTCAGGGATTATACTAAAATTGCAAAGCCCCTGACAATGCTTTTGAGAGGGGAGGCAGGACGTTCGTCTAAATATATGTCAAAAAAGATAACAATTGATTTAGATCAAGAAGCAATGAACACATTTATAAAACTAAAGACCATATTGACTTCTGACGATGTTATGTTAGCGTACCCAGACTTTAACCTTCTGTCAGTGCATAGGGGTCAAATTGACCCCAGTCTTTGTAAAAGTGATTTAATAAGGTTTTACACCAACTTACTATACCAAGCAACTAGATAAGCCTCAACTAATGTTTAACTCACACATTGCAAAAAAAATAATCGAAAAAACATTATAAATGACTAAGCTACGACAGTTTTAAGCAAGTCAAGCATATTTTGGTGCATTGGGGTTAATCTGACCCCAATTATTTTGCTATGCATTTTGTATTTAGTTTTAAATTTCTTTGTGTTTTAGGGGATTTCCCGTGTAACAATATATTGAAGTTCTTTCTTTTTCAAATGCAAAAATTGAAAATAGAAAACATTCAGTGTTTTCTATTCAACACATATGAATAGAGGTGTTTTTATTATAAATTTATTTGTCTGTAATAATTATAAATATATTCACATAAATAACTATTATTATAAGGTGAGTATATATATTTTTTTGGTTACTTTATGTAGTGTAATTTTCTATGCATATAATAATTTGTTTTGTTATTTAGATGGCCCTAAAAAGACAAAATAGCCAGGATATTCGAAATCTTTTCGATAGCATTACCGAATCTGATGAGGAAGAGGTAGCAGATGATAACATTGATAGTGACTTTTCTGATTGTGATTTAGCAGCAGATGAAGCTGCTGTTGAATTGCAAAATATAGAAAACGAAGAAGAAAATATAGAAACTGGTGAAGAAGAAGAAGTACAAAATATTGAAACTGATGAGGAACCTGAAGTGGAAGAAGAAGGAATTTGGTATTACGCGCAAAATAAAAAGTACAAAAGAAAATGGAGAGCAAGTCCACCAAATGTAACCAGAGTTCGCGACTTTCAGATCTTGAGAGAACGACAAGGAATTTCTGCAGAAACAGCTGTAAATATAAATACTCATCTGTCCGCATTCAAAAAATTAGTTCCAGAGACATTAATAAATGTAATAGTGGCCGAAACAAATAGAAAAGCTCGCCATTTCTACACTATAAATAGTAACCCTGCACGTATTTGGTATGATACAAATTCAAATGAAATTTATGCCCTGATTGGTATACTTATATACGCTGGTGTTCATAAAAACTGGGACGAAAGATTGGATGAATTGTACCGCCTAGACAATCGTCCTTTTTATCGGGCTGCAATGTCATTACAAAGAGTGCAGCAGCTTTTACGATTCCTGCGCTTCGACAATTATCAGACTAGAGCAGAACGTTTGAAGGAAGATAAGCTAGCAGCTTTCCATGATGTTTGGAATATGTTTTTGGCAAATATCAAAGGACCTTATAAACCATCATCATTCTTAACTATAGATGAACAATTGGTATTAACTCGTGGCCGATGTTCATTCAGACAGTATATACCATCAAAGCCAGGCAAGTACGGGATTAAGATTTTTTGGATTTGCGATGCGTTGAATTCGTACCCATTGAAAGCAGAAGTTTATGTAGACAAACAACCGAATGAGATACGTTCGGTTGATTACGCATTAAATTTAGTTCATCGATTATCTACACCATATATCAATAAAGGACGAACTATTACGATGGATAACTTTTTTACAAGCTGTCCATTAGCAGAACAAATGTTGCAGAAAAAAACAACAATAATTGGAACAATTCGCTCAAATAAACCAGATCTACCTAAAGAATTTACGAACAAGGCCGAAATTAAGAAGCGAGACCTGAATTCTTCTAAATTTTGCTTCGACAACCATCTGACTTTGGTAAGTTATGTTCCGAAGCCAAACAAGAATGTATTGTTACTATCCACTCTACACAATGATGATATTGTTGACCTCGATACGAATAAACCCAACATAATATTGGACTATAATAAAACAAAGGGAGGTGTTGACACACTCGACAAATTAGTTCGTACCTATACCTGCAAGAGAAAGACCAAACGATGGCCAATGGTTCTATTTTTTAATATGATTGATATCGCAGGTATAGCCGCTTATAATCTGTACAAATGTGCTAATCCACAACTATATATTCAGCGGAAAAACAATGGACGTAAAATCTTTTTGAAGGAGCTGGCTATGCAATTGGTAAATGATCATATATTGCACCGATTATCAAACCCACGGGCAATGAAAAAAAATGTTAAAATTGCTATTCATCAAATTGGATATGATATAATAAACATAAGACAGAGCACAACAACTGAAGGAACAGCGGCGAATAGATCTGTCAGTAAGCGACCAAGATGTTACATTTGCCCTCGATCCGCTGATAAAAAAACAGGAACAAGATGTTATGTCTGCAATCAGCCTTCTTGCACAACACATATAAAAACCGTTTGCATAAACTGTGTCAACGAAGAAGTAATGGATTCCCTTGAAGAAGAAAACAACGAAATCATGTCAGACGATGCATCTGGCTAATTTTTTATGTAATATAATATAATTTAAATTATCTTAATGTCAATCTTATATATTCTGAATAAAATAAGTTTTTTTTTTCATTAATAAATAACAATAGAAACGACTATTTTTTAACAAAAAGCTTAGAAAATGCATTTAAATATATGTGGGGTCAGGTTGACCCCATGCACAGACTATGTAAAATTTACTATGCACTGACAGAAGGTTAATAAAGACTTTGCCCTCACGACAGATGCTTCTAACTATGCACTGGGAGCAGTGTTATCCCAAGAAAATAGACCTATTGTATTTCTATCAAGAACCCTTAGCAAAGCGGAAGAGCACTATGCTACAAACGAAAGAGAATTGCTTGCCATCGTATGGGCGTTAAAGTCGCTAAGGAATTACCTTTATGGCTCCGCAAAGTTAATATATTTACAGACCATCTTCCTCTGACTTACGCTTTAAATAACAAAAATGCGAATTTTAAACTTAAAAGATGGAAAGCATTTTTTGAGGATTTCAATTATGAACTGCAATACAAACCAGGCAGCACTAATGTAGTTGTCGACGCCTTATCCAGACCTTCGCATGAGAACACTCTTATAAACACTCTAACTCCAACTCAACACAGTGATGAGAGTTCATCCCAAAATTTAATACAATACGCTGATGCTCCCATTAACACCTTCAAGAATCAAATATTCATTTCAAATGAAGGAAGCCAACCGTTCTATAACTTTGAAATTGTTTTCCCTACCTTCCACAGACATAGAATTACCGAACTTGACATTACACCAGAGTCTCTGACTCAGATATTAAAAAAGTATCTGAATCCCTCAGTAACTAATTGCATACATACATCGGATGAAATATTAGGAATATTACAAGAAGTTTATAGAAATAATTTCACTCAATACAGGGTAAAATATTGTAGGAAAATAGTCACAGATTTGAAAAACGACGAAGAGCAGGAAACTGAAATACTTAAGGAACACAATCGAGCTCACAGGAACAGTATTGAGAATAAGGCACAACTTTTAACAAAATTTTACTTTCCGCAAATGCATTCGAAAATAAAAAAACTCATTAGCCCTTGTAAAGTGTGTAAAGAAAATAAATACGAAAGGCACCCTAACAAAATCGCAATCCAAGAGACGCCAATACCACAATTCCCTGGACAAATTGTCCACATAGATATTTTTATGACAGGGAAAAAGGCAGTACTAACCGCTATAGACAAATTTTCGAAATTCGCGCAAGCCAGAATTCTAAAATCTCGGTCCGTTGAGGATGTTAAAGAACCCCTAAGAGAGATGGTACTTTCATTCGGTATGCCAGAAATAATTGTCATGGACAACGAGAAGTCATTCAATTCCACGGCTATAGTTTTCATGTTAGAAAATCAATATAACATAAAGGTATTTAGAATTCCACCTTACAGCAGTAGCGTCAACGGGCAAATAGAGAGATTCCACTCCACACTTTCAGAAGTTATGCGTTGTCTGAAAGCCGGAAATGAACAGTGGACTTTCTCGGAACTATTGTACAGAGCAATATACGAATACAATAATTCAGTACACTCAACCATAAAAAGGAAACCCATAGAAACATTTTTTTTGGGGAGAGTTACTACTAATCCTCTAGATATAGAAAAAGCTAAACAAGATACCGTCAAGAGACTAAAGGAAAAACAATTATAAGACATAACTTATCATAACAAGACAAAGACCGTACCTAAAACTTACGAACCTGGACAAATTATTTACGTAAAGGAAAACAAAAGACTAGGGACAAAACTCAGCAAAACATATAGAAAGGAAATAGTTAGAGAAGATAAGAACACTACCGTTATAACTGAATCAGGAAAAACAATTCACAAAAACAACATAAGGAATTAAAATAACTTTAATTACAGATTACTCTTTACCCTCGCTTGGGCTGACATTAAAATAATGGACTACACGAACTCACAATTAGTGACTATGAACTCCGGACAAGCGAAGATACAGACTGGGACCTTCAAGCTGATTCATACTGTCCAAACTACTTTTGGACAATAATCAAAATACGTAACTATTTGAATTTGTTTGTTTTAATCATCTTCCATTAACGGAAAATATTACATTTACTGAACTTACCAACACTAATTGTAATATTGTAAATATAAAATTAATAGTAAACCCTGTATTATCGCCATTTTATTGAATCGGTTAATTTAACCGACGTCCCTTGAATTGTTAATCGAAAATTAATACTCACTTTCTATTCAACTATCGAGCAGTACACTTGTATTACTTACCATTATTTGTGAATTTAAACTTATATCTATTTAAATATTAAAATTACATAGAAAATTTGGATATTAAATTACAATTGTCAATAATCACTTACCCATTGGAATCATTGTACTCAAAATAAAATAAGAGAAGCTACAATTGAAAAATATACATTTGACGTTTCCATTGGATACCCTACAGAAAGGTGAGGCTCTCATATACTTACCTGTTAAGAATAAAATAAACCCACTCTAATGCCTATTTTTGCTTTTATATTTCATAATCCCTAATTGTAGTTACTCTCCCTCTGAGTAATTATAATCAACAAACCTAATTATAGATTGGCCCCTATTATCCCTCATCCTATTCTGCCATATCAATAAGGTGGTTTGTTTTAAACACCCTAACGTGTGCATGGTCCATTCGAAGCCGTAAAATGAAGAAAATTCTCTCATTCTAACAAATCTTCTCCAAGCTAAAAATTAAAAGGAAACTCAACACACTTACTCCATCCATAAGTCAACATAATGAGGTAAATTAAAAAGTCGAAAGTCATCAGTACCAAACGTATCATCAAACCGTGAGTAACAAAAATAAAGTGCGATATATAACGAATAAGTACCTATAAAAAAAATTCCACTGAAAATAAAACAAAAGTGCCAATTGTGTTGCAAAAAATTAATTAAAGAAAAAATTTGCCTAAAAAATATACATAGGTATATAAATGTACAAAATACAGAATGTACACACATAAAGGCAAAGTTTAAAGAAAATTTCAATATATGTATGTAACTTGTGATACATAACCTTAAAATAGCAAAAAAATCGTGTTCTTTCAAAAAAATCAGTAAGATCTATCATTTCCCTAAAAATGAAGATTAAAAGTTTCAACAAAAAATAACGGTCAAAACCACTTTTTCAGCCCGTTATGAATACATAAAGAAATTATAAATTATATCTTTACATACATAAATACATAAAAATTATAATTGCAAAAAGAAACCGTGAATTTTCACAAAGTGTATTTGCACAAAATTAATATACTTACATACATAAAAATATATGTATGTATCCTTACATAAAGAAACAAAACCCAAAACCAAAACTGAAATACATAAGGATAAATCTATTTGTGGAGATTTAACAGGTACATACATACATACGTACTTATTTTAAGGTTTTTATATATTGAATGCCTGTTGTGGAAAAAGAATAAAGGCTGGTTGTCGCATACAGCTGAAACTGAAACTAAAACTGAATTCCATACGTTTGCGACTGAAACTTAATAGCAACTGAATTTAGCAGCTGAATCCGATTTTTCGGTTGCTGTTGACAGGAACTGAATTCAGTACATTAGCAACCGAACTGAAAAAAAAGTACTTTTGACTTATTTTCAGTCGCTGTCCGACTGAAATGTCATTTTTGACATGTCAAATTTGAAAACTATCACTTTATTTTGTTTTTCTTTTTTAATTGTGAAAAATTAATTTTATCGCAACGACCAAAATGGGAAAAAATTTAAAATTTACCCTCGAAGAAGAGGAAAAAATCACAGAGTTCGTGAAAAACAACGAAGTTTTGTACAATGTTCGACACAAAGCATTTCGTGATTCAGAATTGAAGAACCGGCTGTGGCTTGAGTTGGCGAAAGAAATGCATGCTGATGGTAAGTTTTCATTAACTTCATAGATTTTTCCCGATTTCCTTCAATCAAATCGATTTTTATAAAGTGCTCACGATTAAAAAGAAATGGAAATCGATGCGCGACTATTACGTTAATTCAAAGGGAAAGAAAACCACAGGTTCAGCAGCAACAGCATTGAAAAGGGATGAGGCACTTTCTTTTCTTGACGACACATCAATTTTAAAAAGATCGTGAGTGGATTTGTTATTATTTCTTCCCTAATTGGTTTTAAAATTAATAAAAATTATTTTTAAAATTTCAGTACGATTTCAAACATTGATACCGAAGAATCTCTACATATTCCAGACACGCCAATTTCCGAATGTGAAGAGTTTGAATTGCAATCGATCTTTGCTGATAGTCAATCTCTTCCTTCCTTTACGGAGAGCTATCATGTTGCTTGTTCGCCTGTTTTGACGCCGAAGTCGAGCACACCAGTTCCGAAAAAACGCAAGCCAAATGCTACACAAGAAACAACAAATGAAATCTTGCGAGAATTGATTTCATCTCGTCCAAAAGCGAGTGATTTCTACCCCCCACTGCAGAAAAAAAGAAATAAAGTATCAACATTTTTTGATTCGATGGCAGAAGCAGTTGAAAAGTTCAGTGATGTCGCAATTGCTCGAACCAAAATGAAGGTATTTTTTGTGATACAGTGATATTTTTTTTTGTTTTTTCAATCAATGAATTTCTTTTACAGATTGCGCAGATTGTATGTGAAGAAGAAGTCAAATGGGCTGAAGAGCAAGAGACAAAACAACAACAACGAAATTTCCAATTTGACGATGTAGATGACAATAAATAATATTTAAATGATTTCATTTCAATAATTTTTATTTCAATAATTTATTTCAATAATTTTTATTTCAATAATTTTTATTGTGAAATTAATTCAAAAATACAACTTAAAAAACCCTAAGTAGTCATTCTCTCTTGCCATTATACAGCTCCAACACCGTTAAAGTAGTCTTTGAACTTATTTCGAATGTCCGCACCTTCAGACATTGGTCTTCCAATTGAATTTGTCATTGGAAACAAGTTCTCTGTTGGTAAAACAATGTCATCGGTATTGCCAAAAGTTGCTTCAGACGGACTTGGAATTTTTTCAGAACGCATCATATTGTGTATAATGCAAGAAGTGAGAATGATTTTGTCAATTTTTTCTGGATTCGTTGAAATTGGTGTGTGAAAAATCCGAAAATAAGATGAAAGAATGCCAAACACATTCTCAGTTGTTCTTCTTGCTCTACTATGCCGATAGTTGTATATTGTTTTGGTTCTATCGTAAAGGGACTGTTGTCTAGGAAAAGGTTTCATTATAGCAGATGTCAATGCAAAAGCTTCATCGCCTACATTCGGCAAAACGACATCAGTGTTCGGCAGTGCAGCGGGTGGTGGTATATTGAAATTGCCGCTATTGATGAGCCTCCCCATTACACTTTTCGAGAATATCCCTAAAACGTTCATTCAAATGGTCAATTTATAATTTCTATTTAAAAGAACATTCAACCAAAACTCACCAGCGTCACCTTCTCTCCCATAAGAACCAACATCCACTGCCACAAATTTATAATTGGCATCGACGATCGCCAAGAGAACGATGGAGTGGAAGTCTTTATAATTAAAGAACGATGAGCCGGCTCTCGGTGGACATTTGATTCTTACGTGCTTCCCATCTATAGCACCAACACAATTTGGGAAATTCCATTTTGTAAAGTAATTCTCTACATTTTGTTGCAATGATGCTGTCGTTGGAGTCGGAATTTCTTTCTCCAAGAAATTTTTAATAATTCCATCAAAGCATTTGTTCACAATCCGTCCAAGGGTTGAGTGGTGCACACGATATTGAAAAGAAAGAGATCGAAATGTTTCTCCGGTGGCCAAGTAGCGCAACATGATGCATAGCTTTTGATGTGCATTCATTGGCTTCCGATTCCAAGTCGTGACAGTCCCATTCAAATCTTCTTTCATTATTTTCACAATTTCGGCAAAAAGCAACGGACTCACACGAAAATATGCTTGAAACTTGCTATCGTCGTCCATCAGATGCCTGTCCACCAAAATCTTCATTGCGCCTTCTGAATCACGTCGTTTGTAAATTCTATGTTAACTTTTTCTTTCCGTTTTCAATTTCAAAAGAAGCACGGCAATACAAACATCGTGTTCAAACATAGCATTGGCGTAATTAAACGCATTTAATGAATATTCACCTTGCATTTTTTTGTAAAATTTAAATAGCGCGTATAAATAGTTGAAAAAAACGTAAACAAAGCCGACAAATTACATTTGCTTTGATTCAGTTTCAGCTGTATGTTGCAACCCACGCAACATTCAGTTGCTGTTTTAGAACTGAAAAAGTAAGAACTGAAACTTAAAAAAATTCAGTTTCAGTTTTAGTTTCAGTTTCAGCTGTATGCGACAACCAGCCTTAAGTGAAATTTAAATACATATTAAATTTACTTGCATAAATATAAATACTTATTTACACAGTCTCTTTTTAAATAAATAAAGCGAAAATAATAAATATCCCTAAATTGAGTTTCCGTACTCTTATTTCGAGAAATTCGTTTTTGATGTTTTTTAGGATGAGGGATAAATCCTATTCTGCCATATCAATAAGGTGGTTTGTTTTAAACACCCTAACGTGTGCACATACTATTAATATAGATGAATATCAAGAACTGATCGACAACTTAGAAGAAACATTACTCCAAAACGTTAGTCAAACTCACTTCCTCTACCCCTTCCTTAGACATGAGTTGAAAGATCTTCAGGAGTACATAGATAGGTTGAAACCAAAATCCAAAAGATCTTTGAATTTTTTAGGGTCCGCATGGAAATGGATAGCCGGGAGCCCTGACCACGACGATTTTGAAATCTCAGAGAAAAAAACAAACAAAATGTTGAGAAATAACAATAAGCAAGTAGTCATAAACAGATTATCAATTGAAAAATGTAAAGAAATAACTAAAATAACTAATGAAATATTAAGACACATAAACAATAGTAGCACCAACTCCATAAACGAGCAGGCCATAGCGGTCCTAAAATATAAATTAGATATAATAAAAGAGGAGATAATTAATATTCAGTATGCCATACACTGGGCCAAAATCGGAATAATTAATTCATTTATATTATCCCATACAGAAATAAATATTGTCAAAGATGTAATAAATACAGATTTAATACAGTTTGTAAATTTAGAACAGGCATTTGAATTCGCTGAAGTTAAGATTGCGTCAAATCATGATTCTATTGTTTATATCATTAGTATACCAACAACAAATGTAAAATCTTGTAATGAAATATTAGTAAAACCTATTAAGTATAAAAAACATATAAACAAGATTATTTACAATAAAATCCTAATATGCGATAATGTAATATTTGGAATAAAAAATGCATGGAAGGACTACAACAACCTTACCATATGCAATAGAAAAAATTTAGATAATTTGGACAATGACACTTGCCTAGCAAGACTGATCAAAAGTGAACCAGCAAATTGCAGTTTAATAGACAATCGGAATACACCCACCGTAGATGAAATTTCACCCGGAACAATTCTTTTAAATAACTTTAATGGAACGCTTTTTATTAACAAAGAACCTCGGAACCTTATCGGTACATTTTTAGTACAATTCAGATCAAATCTACAACTCATTTGAGACAGCACAGATGAAGCCATTACCTGCTATTTTGCAACCTAGAAATCCAAAGCCGAATATCGAAGAGGAATTGTCATTGGAGATGGTAAAGGAAATGCAACTTAATAACACAGAAGCCATAGATCTACTCAATCGTAAAAATGTGCAGAACTCAGGTATCAATCTTGGACTAGCCTTAACTGCAATATTCGTATCAATCTTTGTAATTGTTAAAACCAGAGTGTGCAAGAAGGAAAATAAATCATTTGTCGTTCCAACATTAATAAGTAACTAGCCCCAAGTACACATATCTATGCCGGAATTATCGGAATCCAAGGGAAATGAACCCAAAAGTGTAACAGAAAATACACACATTTCTTATTTCCAGCCGAACGAGGACGATCGGATTTAAGTGGGGAGGTGTTAATATAAAAAACATTCAATTTCTGGTAAAATAAAGTTTAGTTTTTTTTAAACCAAAATTTATAAATAAATAATTTATGTCCTAGACTTGCAATAGCTGCAAAATCTGCAATAGCAGTTTCCTACGAGGAGTGATTTCCCATATTATTATCAAGTTTGCCAAAAAGTTTTGAAAGTTTCGTGGTGGCAATTAAAATTGAGTGCGTTGAAAGTTAAATTACTTGAAGAAGGAGCAAGACAAAAGGAAAATGATAACGTATGCAGCAACAATAAAGCAGAAACATTAATGCAAGCAAAAATGAGAAAAAATACAACAAAAAGTCCAACAGTCGTTTTGATCAAAGTAAGAACAAAAACAATGCAAACAACAGAAAGTGTTTCAACTGTGGTCAAATTGGGCATTACGCTGCAAAGTGCAATAAAAAGAAAACTGAAAAGAATTCTTGTTTTATGAGGCAGTTGCTAACTTTGAACAATATAAATAAAGACATGAATGTGTATAATTGGTGCGAGTTAAGGTCAGCCTCATACACACCATAAGTAAAGTAAGATAATAAGTATATTTTCACAAATAAAAGAAGAAACTCTTGATAACAAATGTATTTTCATAAATGAAGAAGTGACCTTTGATAATGAATGTATTGTTAGTAAATAAAGGAATATACATAAACCTTTAAAATGTATAGATTGTGAACTTCAAGGTCAACTACAAAGAACCCTAAGATAAGACATATTAATTTTAAAAGAAAGAACATATTGCAAAAATAAGATAAAATTTAATAATTAAGAAAGTGACCTTTGTCATAATAGAAATTAGTAACCTATATATAAGAGCAGATATAATGAAATAGTTTTTAGTTTTAAAAATATAGTGAAATAAAAGAGACGCATAGTCGTCGGAAAAACATATTTTTTTACTCACCAAAATCAATTGATTATTAATTGGCGATCCTGCCAAGAGGTATCATTAAATTCATACCTTTTTGGAGCGGACCACAAGAATCCTTTTGATGCAGCAAAAGGCCAATATAAAAAACACATAGTGTATAAAAATTTCTTATAAAAGGAATATAGTGTATAAAAATTCCTTATAAAAGGAATATAACGTATGAAAATTCCTTATAAAAAAGGAATTATAAATGATTAATTTTAAAAAACAAAAAAGAGAAGTGAAATACGACGAAAACCGTGCAATGGCGACTAATGAGACACAATTAGTTAACTTGACAGCAAGACTTAGCGAGATGGAACGCTATTGTCAAACACTAACAGAAAAAATAAGCAACATCAGAATCAATCCACTGCTGGATCAAGCCCCTATAGAGAGACTAGAGGATATATCAACAAGATATAATTCCGCGAATGATATTTCCCTAGAAGTTTTTAAAGCATTACCAACATTTGATGGGAAACAATCTGAATATAGAGCTTGGAGAGAGGATGCTTCCAGATTAATGAAAGACATCAATCAATTCAGGACACATAGTCGATATTCAGAAGCTCTATCTATTATAAAATCGAAAATAAGAGGTCAAGCTTCAGACATACTAATAAATAATAACACACCATTTAATTTTGAAGCTATACGCAACAGATTGGACTATACGTATGCGGACATGCGCCCACTCTACGAATTACAGGACGAAATGAGGAGAATTACGCAGAATAGATCATCTCTGTCAGAATACCACGACAGGATAAACCAAGCCCTCAACCTCATCACATCAAAAATTGCGATGTCTGGCGAACAGCAAATCGCAATAGATGCTATGACCAGGAATGCGAAAGATGAAGCGGTACGTATATTTGTCGCAGGCGTCACAAATGCATTCGTAAGGTCGACCCTATATGCTAATACCCTCGGTGACCTAGAACATGCATACGCTATAGCCAGGACTATAGAACATGACAACCAACACCAGAACCTACGGCTGTCATACGATTACGGGTACAACCACAGAAACCATCATGATATAAAAAGGGAACAACAACTCAACCACCATCCGCAACATAATAGACGTCCCAATTTTATTCAACAAAAACCACTGTTTCCAAGAAATCAGAATCAACAAACTAATTATCAACAAACTAATTATCAACAACCAAAACCCGTCCCTATGGAAACGGACTCAAGGCAAATCGTACAGGAGCATAGGAAAACCAATTCACCATACAACTCCCAAAATCAACCCTTTGCAAATAACCAGCCTTGGAAAAGAGAACACAGCGGCAACTATTACACGAACAAACAACAGCGGATCAACCACTTACAACAAGAAGACAACTCTAGCATGTATCCAGAACAGGAACAAACGGTAAATAATTTAAGATTAGACCATTTAAAACTAAGAGATGGGTTGCCCTACCTTACATTAACTAGTGATTTATCAAAAAAAAAATATGAAATTTTAATTGACACAGGCACAACCCATAATTATATAAGTGCAAAGTGTGATTCCTCACCTAGAATAAAAATAAAACAAATAAAAATTAAAACTATACACGGTTACTCGATGATAAATACTAAAAGAATTATTAAACTAATGAATAGGGAAATAACATTTTTTGAACTAGAAAACATTGAATCATTTGACATGATTTTAGGATTAGAAGGATTAAGAACACTAAATGCTGAAGTAAACGTTAGGGACATGACTTTAACAACCATGAGTAGTGACAGTCAGCCTAAGTTGAACTACATTATAGGAGAAGAAAAATATAAGCAAGAAATAGACAGAATGATGAAAGAGAATAATGGCATAGGACCACTACCTTTCACAATATGGACAAAACAATACCCATACCCAATAGCTGACAACGAATTTGTCAATAAAGAAATAAAAAAACTTTTATACGAAGGAATAATACAAAAGAGTAATAGTCCATACAACTCTCCAATATGGACAGTCCCCAAAAAGGGTACGGACGAACAGGGGAAACCAAAGAAAAGAATGGTCATAGATTACCAGAAATTAAATAGTAACACAATCACAGATAGATACATTATCCCAGATGTTAACATGACGATACAAAATCTAGGCAAAGCTAAGTATTTTACTACCTTAGATTTAGAATCAGGTTTTCACCAGATAAGAATCTCTGAGAAAGATAGGGAAAAAACAGCCTTTTGTGTTAACGGTGGCAAATATGAGTTTATCCGTATGCCCTTTGGTTTGAAAAATGCACCTTCAATCTTTCAAAGATGTGTAGATGATATACTAAGGGATTATGTAGGAAAATTTGCATACGTCTATATTGATGACGTTCTCATATATTCTTCTTCGCTGGAGGAACATATACAACACATCAAAATAATATTTGCGGCACTGAACAAAGCCACATTAAAAATTTCTGATGAAAAGTCTAAGTTCTTTCAAACAGAAGTGGAGTACCTAGGACATATCATCAAACATAACCGAATTGCAACTAACCCCGAAAAAGTTGAGGCAATAAATAAGTATCCAACCCCGAAAACACTGAAAGACCTGAGAGGATTTCTTGGAATGACTGGATATTACAGGAAATTCATCAAGGCCTACGCAAGCATAGCCAAACCTTTGACTGTACACTTAAGAGACAATGGACAAGTAGGAAAAAATCAGAGTAAAAACACAACTGTAAACCTCGACGAACAAGCGTTAAGAGCCATAGACACCTTGAAAACTTGTTTGAGGGAACAGACAGAACTTTTTCAACCAGATTATTCTAAACCTTTCGAACTGAAAACTGACGCTTCCAACGTAGCACTGGGGGCAGTTCTCAGTCAAAATAAGAAACCGATACATTTTTTATCACGAACTCTAAGCAAGACAGAGGAAAATTACAGCACGAACGAAAAAGAACTCTTAGCAATAATATGGTCATTACAGAAATTAAGAAACTACATTTATGGTGTAGCCGACTTAACTATCTATAGTGATCATCAATCTCTAACGTTCGCAACATCTCAGAAAAACCCAAACACTAAATTAATGAGGTGGAAGAATATAATCGAGGACTTTGGTGCAAAGCTAGTGTACAAACCCGGCCATTTAAATGTTGTAGCCGATGCCCTCTCAAGGCAGCAAATAAATTCTTCAACAATTAGTACTGTCCACTCAGCCGAAAGCTCACCCACTGAAATCTTTGATACAGTGTCACAACCATTCAATTCATATGCAACTCAGATCGAACTAATACCTAATACGAACATCAATGATACGATAACATACACTACATTCACAAACAAAACAAGACATAAGATACATTTTACTGACGAAGAAAACCTAATCGAAGAATTAAAAAAGATACTCATACCGGGAAAAGTAACCGCGATACACACAAATGCTGAATCATTGTATGCATATGGTGAGAAAATAAAGAATACATTTAATGGAATAAGATTTGTTTATACACCTACAAAATTACAAGATATAATAAATTCAGAAAAACAAATAGAAATCGTAAAAGAGACTCACGACAGAGCACATCGGGGATATAGGAATAATGTAAAGGAAATTTATGAGAAATATTACTGGCCGAATTTAAAAAGAGAATGCAAGGCGTACAACAAAAAATGTGTGGCATGTCTTTTCGGAAAATACGAGAGACAACCTACAAGGGAACCATTAAAAGATTCCGACATACCAACAGAACCAGGTGAATATATACATATGGACATATACTTCAACGAAAACAAAACCTTCTTGGTCGCTATTGACAAATTTTCGAAATACATAACGTTAAGAGAACTTGACTCAAAAGAACGAATGAGTGACAAGATAGAAGAAATACTCACAAACAACTACCCAGATTGTAAAAGACTAATGACTGATAACGAACGCTGTATGTCGACCCCAGCCATAAAAGCAATGTGTACAAAATACGGCATAAGAAAGATAGAAACACCAGTTTATAGATCGACATCGAACGGACAAGTTGAGAGAGCCCACAGCACTATATCAGAACTAGCCAGGATATTTAAAATACAGAACACAACAACAATAGCAGACGAAATCTATAAAACAGTACGCGAATTAAATAACACAATCCATACAGTGACAGGATTCAGACCCAGAGATATCATTTTCAACAGGATAAAGTACGACAAGAGTGATATATTCGAAAAAATAAAGAAAGCATCGGAAAAAACATTGGAAAAATTGAACCAAGGCACCAAACACCGAACCTTCTCACCGAATGAACAAATCCTAGTGAAGATAAAAGGAATAAGAAAAAAGAACGACGCTAGATATATCAAATACATCGTGAAAGAAGACCGTGAGGACACTGTCTTAACTACGAGGGGTGTAACTGTACACAAGGATAATATCAAGAACTACACAATTAACGAAGATGAATTTCTTCCTGATATTACTCGCGGTGGTCGCACAAGCAATCAAAGCAGAAATAGAAATAGACAACCTACAAGGCAAGAAGTACATTCTAACAAAGGCAGATGATGTATATATATTTGACGAATACGCATACCTCTTCCATGTCACCAACATAACAAGAATACTTACTCCATATAGACAAACTGTCACGACAAACTACGAACCCACTACCCAAGAAACCATCTGGATAAGAAAAATTGAATTAATAACAGAACAACTCAACGCACATAAACGCCATACAAGAGCTTTGAACTTTCTGGGATCCGCACTCAAATTTATTACAGGAAACCAGACCATGACGACTTCATCAATATGGAAAAAGCTATAAATAAATTAATAGATAACAATGAAAAACAACGACATGTCAACTCAAGATTCGAAAGACTAATTGAAACAATGCGAGGCCAGACAATGGAAAATCACCTCATCATTGAACAGGTACACGATGAATTATTATTACTCGTCAGGACAATTAATGCCGCTAAAAATGGCGAATACTTAACAGAATCCTTAAACTTGAAAGACTTAGAAGAAGTCATACAACATGAACTAATTTCAGCCCCCATAATAAACATTTTAGAATACGCCGACATATACACAGCAGGGACAGGAGAAATATTCATAACTATTTACAAATACCCTATACTAAAAAAAGACTGTAAGCTTTTCAAAATAACGCCCATAAGTTTTAGGCATGGGAAGATACAGACAGATGACCAAATCGCCTTATGTGACACAGAATACGTTCGGGTAAACCAATGCAAGAATTTTTTAGGTAGAAATATTTGCCAAACAAATAACGAAACAGATACATGTATACTTCCACTACTGAATAATAGAAAAAGCACATGTAACGTCATACAGGAATATAATAATGCACTACTTGTAATCGACGAAGGTTTTATATTACTAGACGGAAACCCCATAGTCAACAATGTTACTACTACAGGTATAACTTTAGTCACATTCACAGATATTGTTGAAATAGACAACAAGACATATAGGAACCTTCACGATAAAATAAGACAAGCAATACACATGAACCACGACGAAGACTTTGCAATCATGAATATACTCACATCAGACAAAGACAATGCATTTAGCAATATCGACTCAATGAAAAAATTCAGCATTCCATTTGAACAGCATCCCATCAGATCAATTTTTTATACTACACTTTTTCTTACGACGCTATTACTAATTATCTTCCTTTTAATAAAAATTATGTCATGCATAAAAGAATACAGACGTATATCAGTAATCAATAATTTCAATAAGGCATATCAAATAGAATTACAACGAATTAGGAAAGATCGGGGCGATCTTGTTTAACATAGGAGGGAGTTAAGGTCAGCCTCATACACACCATAAGTAAAGTAAGATAATAAGTATATTTTCACAAATAAAAGAAGAAACTCTTGATAACAAATGTATTTTCATAAATGAAGAAGTGACCTTTGATAATGAATGTATTGTTAGTAAATAAAGGAATATACATAAACCTTTAAAATGTATAGATTGTGAACATAAGATAAATACACTTTCACTTCAAGGTCAACTACAAAGAACCCTAAGATAAGACATATTAATTTTAAAAGAAAGAACATATTGTTACGAAATGAAAATGCAGATTCAAATGTAACGACACAAACTGACAACCCGATCATTATCTGCTTTATACCCCTAAATCACTGTAATAAAATCAAAACCTGGCAACCAAGTACCACAATTAAACTTGGCATCACTCGACAACTGCCAATAGAATTCAAAATAACGGAAAATGGAAGTTTCCGGAATCTTCAGGAAACGGTAGCTAGAACTTTCAAGATTATTCGAGACTGCTTAATCGCAATTACAAACAGTGACATTAAACTTAAACTGCAAGAGATGTAGACTTGATGACAGCGTAATTTGTTAAGTTGCAAGCATTAGAGTATGTGTGTGTGCGAAGATAAACAAACAGAAGAATAATCTCATGCATCTACACACGCACATGCATTGCACCATAGCAAGACCAAAATGATCATGCCGTGCACTTAAAGATGAAAAGAGACCTGAATTACAGTACAGTTAAAGATAAAGAGAGACGGCTGTATTCCAGAAAGTTAGCGAAGTTACCAGAAGGTTTTATAATTGACTATATAAGGGGAGGCTGCCAGACGACAAGAAGAAGTGTGTTTTTAAACTTAGACGAGTAAACATCGCCAAGAATAGTTAGTGTGTACATCGCGTTTAGTTGTACGTGTTTTTAAAGTAATAAATAAAGTGTTACTGAGAATTTATTTGTAAAATAAATATCCGTGTTTTATTTTATTGCAATTCAACGAATCCTGTGAAAATAATAAAACCGTTTTTATGTAAAGGACTAAAAACGTAACAATTGGTGTCAGAAGTGGGATTGCAAAATAAAATAAAAAAGGACATTATTAATTAATAAAATAAAAAAGGACATTATTAATTAATAAAAAGGACATTAATAATAATAAAAAGGACATTAATAATAATAAAAAGGACATTAAAAAAAAATAGAAGCCATGAAGTTTGAAGAGCTAAAAGTTGAGCAGCTAAAAAAAGAGCTGAGTAAGCTGGAACTGTCAACAACAGGCAATAAAGTGGAACTTCAGAAGAGGCTGATAGATGAGTTCAAGCAGCGTGGCATCGACATCGGGACATACGAATTTGAGGATAAAGAGGAAATAGAGGTATGTACTCGTGCCACGACAAGCAGCATGGACTTAAGTACAATGTTCGCCGCTATGATGCAAAAATTTGAAGAAACATCTAAGGCCACAAATGAGAAACTTCAAGAAACATCTAAGGCCACAAATGAGAAACTTCAAGAAACATCTAAGGCCACAAATGAGAAACTTCAAGAAATTTCTGAGGCCATAAATAGAAGAGTAGATGGCATTGAAGTACAAGTCAGCAAATTTGACGAGAAACTCTCAGAACTAGAGAGCAAACTCCATAGCCTAGAAATTGGCGGCGTCGAAGTGCATGTAAAAGATGTGGACGAGAAATTACATGAACTGGAAGCAAAAATTGTTAATCTTCAGTGTCAAGGAGGGCCAGTGAGAGTTATTCCAGAGGCTTCCAGCAGAGTAAAGACGCCTTGTTTCGATGGCAGCGCACCTTTGAACATCTTCAAGTTCCAGTTCGAAACAGTTGCCAGCAAAAATGGTTGGAACAGTGAAGAAAAGGCCATAGAGCTGATTTTGGCCTTAAAAGGAGCTGCAGCAGAAGTACTTGAAACCGTACCAGGGAGCTGCAGAAATAATTTTGATGACATAATGGCGGCACTGCAGCGGAAATATGGTGGCGAACATAAGCGAGATATATACCGTATGGAATTGCGATGTAGAGGACAGAAGCCCAATGAGTCCCTACAAGATTTCGCAATGGAAATCGAACGGTTGGTGCAACTATCTTATCCTGGCGAAAATCACCCATTGCTGGAGCAGCTGAAAATTGATTCCTTATTGCGTGGCATTAGTGATCCTGACGTGAGGTAGGCAGTATATGCGACACCGAAGCCTACTTTTATAGAAACTGTGACATATGCTTTGGCACAGGAGACCGCAAGGATAATTTCTAAGCCGCAAGCGTATATGGTTCGAAATCTGGAGGTGATTACCGAGAAAGAAGCTAATTGTCAAAAGGACATCAAAGAAGCAGTAGTGCAAGCATTGGCTTTAAATAAAAACAAAGTGCGAATAAAATGCTATAGCTGCGGAGAGAAAGGCCATATCCAGCGCAACTGCAATGCAACAAGAAAAAAAAATCTGTCTCGTCATCACGGAATAATAAATGGAAGAGCCATCAAAAGTCTCGTTGTGATGGCTGTCATCAAGAGCAAAAGCAGTCCCTTGATCATATTTAACAATGACAATTCTGCCTATATTGGAAATGGTTTGGACATCAATGATAATAATGGGTGTGGAAGGTGCCATTGTGTACTCCTCTAACTCCTGTATCTCTGCTCTCGGGAGATGTGATCCTGGTAATGACAACCTAGTAGTCTCATTTGGGAAAATAACAATAGTGGGTGATAAATCAGAAATCAATGAGAAGTGTAACTACATAAAGGAAAATGTTGAGGAGATAAATGATTTAGTATGCAGGGTTAGAAATGACATAGTTGATTGCAGGTATTGCTTTCAACCTGGGTTCCTAAAAGAAATGAGAAAGATTTTCGAGAGAAACAGGGAGTCTTACATAGGAAGCCACTTGTTTTCCAGGGATGGAGGAGAGATGGCATGCAACCTAAGATCGATATACTTTACTTTCTTTTCCTCAGTGGTTGGAACCATATTATCAATAGTTTTATTTTTCACTTTAAAACGAGGATGGAAAGTGGATCCTTTTGTGGGGACAGTCATTTTATTTTCCTACTCATCAGTGGTGTTCTTTGTTCTCCTATTCTCCTGTCATTAATGGCCCTTTATATATTTATTGGTGACCAGTTAAAGTGTGAACCTTTAAGGAATATAAGACTACGTACAGCTACTGGGGAGCCTGCCACTGTCTACGGTAAGACTGAAGCAAAGGTGACTATAGCCAATATAAGCGTGAAACATGTGTTTATCGTTGCCGATATTGTTGACGAGGTGATTATTGGAGCCGATTTTATGATAAACCATGGCATCAACCTGCATATGGGGCAACAAGTGATGATTTGGCGTAATGTTGAAATACCGCTTGATTTTGGATATGACAATCAAATGCACGTAAGGAAACTAGTTGCTATTGAAAACCAGGCTATACCACCGCAGTCTGAATCAGTAATATGAGGACAATCGGTTGTGGGTAGTAGAACCAACAGAAATTAAGAGCGAGCTATTAACAGCAAAAGCCCTCGTAAAAACTTGCAAAGGAGGAAAGATCCCTATAAGAGTACTTAATTTATCAGGCAACGAAAAAGTCGTCAGCGGAAATTCTGCTATGGGCCAATGTACTCCACCAGAGGCAATAATAAACTGCGAGCGAAAGCCAGAACCAGCCAATATGTCCGCAAAAGAACGTGAACAATTTGAAGAGCATGTGGGGATGTGGGTAGCAGGATTAGCAGCTCCTGATAGAAATAAAGCTAAACAGCTGCTAAAAAGGCACACCAGCGTCTTCGCCTTGAAAGATCAAAGCCAAGGGAGAACGGCAATAGTGATACATGAAATAAATACAGGCGAAGCGAGGCCGATCAAACAGCCACCCAGAAGTGTACCCCTAGCAAAACGGAATGAGGTAAAAGAACTTGTCCATGAAATGGAGCGGAATGGTGTAATCGAGCCATCTGCAAGTCCTTGGAGTTCGCCCGTGGTCTTAGTCAAAAAGAAGGATGGCAGTACGAGATTCTGCGTTGACTACAGAAAGCTCAATGACGTTACTAAGAAGGACAGTTATCCGCTACCAAGAATTGACGACACTTTAGACACGCTGGCTGGAACGAAATGGTTCTCCACGTTGGACCTACAAAGCGGATATTGGCAGGTGGAGATTGCAGAGAAAGATAAGGAGAAAACTGCTTTTAGCGCGAGCGATGGATTATGGCAGTTTAAAGTTATGCCATTCGGGCTCTGCAATGTTCCAGCTACTTTTGAACGCCTAATGGAACGAGTGCTGAAGGGACTTCACTGGAAGACTTGCTTGGTGTACCTTGATGACATCGTCGTGATGGGAAAGACTTTTGATGAGCACCTCAAAAATTTGGCAGAGGTTCTTCAACGCATATCATCAGCTGGTTTAAAACTTAGCGTGAAGAAATGTGCATTGTTCCAGAGAGAAGTAAAGTATTTGGGCCATCGAGTTACGGCAGACGGAATCTCAACGGATGAAGATAAAATACGAGCAGTAAAGGACTGGCCTCGTCCGAAAAATCTTCATGAACTGCGCAGCTTTCTGGGCCTTTGTACGTACTACAGACGCTTTGTACCAAATTTTGCCAACGTCGCTGCAAGCCTGCATGAGCTGACCAAGAAGTCGAGGCCGTATCACTGGGGCGAACAGCAGGAGAATGCGTTCCAGACACTAAAGGATTTACTGAGTACGTCACCAGTACTAGCCTACCCCATAGCTGGAGAAAAATTTTTGCTTGATACCGATGCGAGCGGCTATGGCATAGGAGGTGTGTTGTCGCAAGTTGTCAATGGCACAGAAAAAGTGATAGGCTATTATAGCCGTATACTCTCAAAGCCTGAGAGAAACTACTGTGTGACACGACGTGAGCTTTTGGCAGTGTTGGAGTGCATAAAACACTACCATAAGTACCTGTATGGCCAACACTTTACGCTGAGGACCGACCATTCTGCATTGAGATGGCTGTTGCAGTTTAAAAATCCTGAAGGGCAGCTAGCGCGCTGGATTGAACGTCTTCAAAGCTACGACTTCAGCATCGAGCATAGAAGGGGCGTAAAGCATAACAATGCAGATGCTTTATCACGACGGCCCTGCAGCTTGGAGTGCAGACATTGTGTTAAGGCCGAAAAGAAGGAATGCGTTATTGATGTTCGGCTAACGCACATCGATTCCGATGAGGACTGGTCAGCGGCACAGAGAAGCGACACCATATTGGCGACAATTATAGCAGCCAAAGAGGAAAATAGAAGACCTGCTCGCAATGTAATATCAGCTGAAAGCCCACTTGTGAAATCTTATTGGGCTCAGTGGAATAGCCTGAAGCTGATAAACGGGTGCTTGTACCGCGTATGGGAAAGTGCAGATGGTAAAATGGCTTCCAACCTAATAGTTGTGCCATCCTCCAAGGTGAATAAGGTTTTGCACGAGTTCCACAATGGTCCTAGTGGCGGTCATCTGGGAGTGACAAAAACGCTGGAGAAGCTAAAACAGCGTTTTTATTGGGTTGGGTGTCAACAAGCCGTAGCCGACTGGATAGCAAACTGCCCACAGTGCATCGCAGCAAAAGGACCAGCAAGAAAAAGTCGAGGACAGCTGCAACAGTACAACTCAGGTGCACCATTTGAGCGGATAGCAATGGATATAGCAGGTCCTTTTCCCGTCAGCGACGCCGGGAATCGCTATGTTCTTGTGGTGATGGACTATTTTAGTAAATGGCCAGAAGTATATGCCATACCCAATCAAGAAGGAAGGACAGTTGTGCATGTATTTGTCAACAACTGGGTATGTCGCTATGGTGTTCCAATAGAATTACATTCTGACCAAGGTAGAAACTTCGAGTCTGCTATATTCCGGGAAATGTGCGAATTATATGGGATAAAGAAAACAAGAACGACGCCGCTGCACCCACAGTCCGATGGCATGGTAGAAAGATTTAATCGCACTCTAGAGGAGTACCTGCGAAAAGTGGTAAGCGCGCATCAAAGGGACTGGGACGAGCACATTCCCAAATTTTTGTTGGCATATAGGTCAGCTGTACATGACTCGACATCACGAACACCTGCTAAAATTGTCTTCGGGACGGAATTAAAATTGCCTGGTGATTTGGAATTTGGCGTTAAGCCTACACCAACAAGTGAAGAAGGCACCAGCTCTTCCCAAGAGCAAGAAAATTTAAATGAGCTACATGAATTTGTACGCAACCGAATTAGAATGGCCAGTGACAAGATGAAGGCTAGATATGACCGAGCTGCAAAATTATTCCCAACAAAATTTTTATCCCTAACAGTATAATAGAACTAAAGATTTCTATCAAAAAAGAACTCAAAATAATTATCCTCATAATTTCAATGAGCATAACAATCGGTATCATTACGGAACCAAAATACTTATTCCCAAAATAACAATCAATCTAGAATCAATAAAAACTACAACCCTAATAAAAGAATGAGGGAATACGATTCAAACCAATCTAGAATAAGAAGATATGGTGCTCCAGTACCAATGGAAATAGAAAATTTTCACTTAACTGCCTCAAATCACTACCCTCCATTTTAATAAAAATACAAAATAAAATCTATAAATTTTTGATAGACACTGGGTCATCCATAAGTTTGATTAGACCTAATACATTACAATTAGAAATTAAGGAAATTAACCCGATAAATGTAAAAACAATAAAAGGGAATATAACCCTAAATAAAATACAAACAATTTTTAGTAGCCGATCCGGTATTCATTTAAATTTCTTTATACATAATTTTTGCAAAAATTAAGATGGACTATTAGGTTATGACAGTTTACAAAAACTAAAAGCTGTCATAAATATTACTGAAAAATTTATCAGCTTAAACAATATAAAATATTATTTCCTGGATGAAAACCAAGAAAATCATAAACAAAGCGCATTGTTCAACTTAAAAGAAATAAAAAATAATGGAACGGAAAATTCTGACATTAGTTCACTATTTAGATTGAATCACTTAAACAAAGAGGAAAGTGAAGAAATTAAAAAATTATTAGGGAAACACAAAAATATTATTTATAAAGAGGACGAAAACCTCACCTTTACACATAAGGTTAAGCATAAAATAAACACGTCTCATGAAGATCCAATTTACGTAAAATCACATAGATACCCCGAAGTTCACAGAAAAGAGGTCGATAAGCAAATAAAAGAGATGTTAGAACAAAACATCATCTGCCAAATCACCTTATTCAGCACCTATCTGGGTAGTACAAAAAAAAAACAAGATGCTTCCGGCACACAAAAATGGAGAATTGTGACTGATTATCGAAAACTAAATAACATAACAGTGGACGACAAATATCCAATCCCATTAATGGACGAAATTTTGGATAAATTGGGAAGATCAATTTATTTCACTACACTCGATCTTACAAAAGGATTTCATCAGATAGAGGTGGATCCTAAAGATAGGCATAAACAGCGTTTTCAACACGAAATGGACATTACGAATTTTTACGAATGCCCTTTGGATTAAAAAATGCACCAGCTACATTTCAACGACTGATGAACACAGTACTGGATGATTTGCTTGGAAAAGATTGCCTAGTTTACATGGACGACATAATAGTCTTCAGCACTTCGCTTCAAGAACATATTGTATCACTGGATAAAGTGTTCAAAAAGTTGTCCGGAGCAAACTTAAAGATACAAGAAGCAGAATATCTTTTGGTGTTTTTTGGTCGAAATATTAGACATGCCGACTAAAAAAACATTGAGGACTCTATTTTTAGCGCATTAAACAGCTTAGCTTAGTAGTTTTGTTCCAAAAAGTAATTTCACTTTAGCCCTTTGTAATTAAATTACTTTGAAACAACTTATTTCAAAGAAAATATCCCATGAATGTGTATAGCATGTACTCGTAGTATAAAGATTTTTCGCAAAAAGTGAAAAAATAAAATTTCCACATACATTTTATAAAAACCGGTTAATTTGCACAAAACCGTATTCGAAACCGGGGTTTTAAAAAAAGCAGTTTTTCGAATAATTCGAGGACCGGTTTCTTGGAAAATTCTAGTTTTTGCATACTCTAACCCCAACAGAAGCAACTGCTAAATGCGATTACTTGCCTGACAATACCTTCATTATAAATCAATTTATGATAATGAATTACTGTTTAGGAGCTTCGTCCTAATATCATCATCAATGAGCGTCACCCTAATGTTGCCATTAAACGTACTTAACTTTTTATTATTGGTATTTTCATTTTACATGCATAAGTTTTACCCAACGATATTATTATGGCTAATATGAATAAATATCCAGTTGTAATTTGAATCTCGAATAATTATTTCTGTTTATAAATAATTATTCACAAAGTGTTTATGCATTGAATTCTTATTCTTGCAACTTAAATCGAATCATTATTTCTGTCTATTAAGAATTTTTCACAGAATGTTTATTCATTGACTTCTTGTAATTTAAATCTCCAACGATTGCTTTGGCTTGTGAATGTTTATTCATTAAATTCTTGTAATCTAAATCTCGAATAATTATTTCTGTTTATAAAGAATTATTCACAACATACTTACCCTCCTCTTTAGACTATTAAGTTAAAGAGATAAATAATTAAACTCTTTTTATTTTTAAGAGAAATAATGTTACGAATCGGAAATGATCGTTGATTAAATGCAATCAGCGATCATCAACTTTTATTCTATAAAACCAAACTGTAAATATAGACTTTAGCTTTTTACTTAATAAACTTTAAAACGACAAGTTGTTTTTCTTCTTGAGCATTCCGTTCTAATTTTGGCGCAGCCGGTAGGATATAATTGAGGGGCGCCCAGTATAGAGGGGACGTCCTACAGTTTTACAATTTTATACAAACCAAACTCTCCTTTTTGAATCAAAGGCAGAAGTTGGATGGCAATATGGGCGAGATTAATCACAATAATAATATTGCGTTGAAAACTTTCATAAATAAATTACCAATTAGTTTAAAAACAGTTCTGTGTGCCCTTAAGCCAGATTCATTGGAAAATGCGTTGCATGAATTAGGTCAATCGAACCTACTATTGAATGGCCACACAAAGGTCACATCACCAAACAAGTCAATACTGAGCAGTTTTTAACTGAAACTTTTGGCGAATTTCAAGGTTCCAGAGCCTTATTTGAAAAGGCTAGGAAGAATCAAGTAAGACCAACTCGAATTGTTGAAAACTGGATATCTAAGTGTCAGCTCCCTGTCAAACCTAGAGATTCACCCGAACCACCCAACAGCTTAACTCCACCTGAACCACCGATAAGTAAACTCAGACACCCCACAGACACCCAAAGCTCAAGCACAAAGGCAGACCATTATGATCGCTCTGGCTTCTTGACCCTGCGCCAGCAGTTGAAAAACATTGAGGCACCAGAAGCTCATGACCCCTTCCGTGCTCTTGAAGAAAGTTTCTTCACTGCTGAACGAGATGAATTTGAAGCTGATATGCTGGCATTGAAAACGGTATACGCTTATCAGGGCTTTAATGCCGAAACCATACGTGCTGTCTTAAGATCTAAGGAGACAAGCAATGCCATCAGAATGGCAGATATTCTTGAGCTGATTGCAATTGTGCTCAGCCGGGGTACCTCAATTGCTCAAACCGGCAAGGAAAGAATGCGGCCTGATGATAGATTGTGCAATATTCGCTTGAATTGAAACAAAATTATTTTGATCCTCAAGATTCCACCGCAAGCTTATGCAGAGAAAAACAAGAATCAAAACCGGATGGCAGACTTTTCAGGAAACAACCATATCTTCAAAGATTAGGACAAACAACAATGGAGTCGTATATAGCAAGTCCGTACATGAGGTATGTTCCTGAACAAACAATGACTGGTGGCGAGATAAAATTGATGAGAAGACTAGCTGAAACTAGGAATAATCAGAAGAAAAAAAACATATTAGAGATGTTAAATCCAGACTTGAGTAAATGGAATATGAGATTTCGCCATGCTCTTGTTTATTGATTTGGAGAAGTTTTGGATGAATTGTTCGACACTAAAGATTTATATAAAAATAACCACCTATGGTTCATTCAAGCTAAAGTCTTTTGTAATTCAATGTTTGCCCCTCCCGATTATGATACAGATTTCAATCCAATACTAGGACTCTTTTTCTATAACAACCATTTAGGGGACATGGAGAGTATGCGTCAAAAGCTGTGGACAATTATAATTACTTGCTGAATATAAATATTCTGCTGAAAAAGAAAAATCTATCAATAAATATCATGTGCCAAGGTTTTAATCAGGTTGTCATCGTAAATTAGGAAACAGACAATGCTCAAGAAAGAAAGGTAAAACGAGCCCAATTGTTAACTACCCTAGAAAACAAATTCTCTTCCGTCAACTTGTTATTAAAACGAGAAGAAACCTGGTTCTCTATCAGGTTATGTGAGTTCGGAAAAACGCGATACTTTAATGGGGAGGCTATTTCTAATGCAGATAAAAAGATAAATCTTTGTATTTCGGATATTAATGATGGTATTAGTTCTTTATGTCTTCACTATCTACCATAAACATCACAACAGAAGCAACTGCTAAATGCGATTACTTGCCTGACAATTCCTTCATTATAAATCAATTTATGATAATGAATTACTTGTGTCGTCAAAGATTATACAACAATACTGTTTAGGAGCGTCGTCCTAATATCATCATCAATGAGCGTCACCCTAATATTGCCATTAACTGTACTTAACTTTTTATTATTGGTATTTTCATTTTACATGCATACATGTATACGACCCAAACTTGGGCCAATAAATCATTCGAAATTGGTAAAAGATATTTTTGCATTAAATATTAACAACTTAACTTCAGTAGAAAAAAAGATGAAAAACTTGGCTCTAACATATCTGAAGTCTCGTTATGTTACTAGTCCTGAGATTATAAACATCTTTTTAAGTGAAGCCACTAAATCCAAAGAGGAGATTGTATAAAGGCTGATTCTAATGAAACCATTTGTCTCTTCTCTTGCCCATGAGTTACTACGAAACTCTAATACGGGAATATTATTAGCATTAAGAAATCAATTTTCCAATTTGACTAAAATAAATAGACTTGTACAAGAGCTTAATCCAGAAAGTCTTAAGTTGATTACCAACCACATCTCTTATATGAAGAATGTTAACATAACTGACAAGACGTTTGACCTTTTTAGAGATTGCAAACATTATCAATCAAAAAGTAAAATCCATACTTCAATCCGGCTAGAAGGACTAATGAAAAATTCCAATTGAATTTTCTTTTACCAACAACGAAATGAGGGGATGTGGATTATGATTGCATTAACAAATCCAAATTGTGAATCACTCGCTTCGCAAACGCACTTTAAACTCTCGTTTCTTTATATCTTTACGATTTCTAAGCCCACTTTCCTTTATATTTTTAGGGTTTCTTTACACCCATTTACTTTATTATTATTCTTACTTTTTGGGTTTCTAATCACCCTTATTTTATCTTATTTTGGCTTTTGGGTTTCTACTCACCTCTTTGTCAAATTCGATACTATCTTAATATACATATATATCATTAACATAAAAATGCATATAAAAATAAATATAAATGAAATTAAATAATAAATTCTATAATTTGCAAACCGGTAACAAAAACGCCAGCATGCTGCGCAAGGGTCGTATCAGGCGCGAGAAGCTATCTCGCACCCAAAAACACCGAGGTAATAACTATTTGCCTCTTGAATTCGGATGGATTTTGAACGACGGGGCATACATCCGACAAACCAAGCTTACATTCAAGCTTGAATACCCCGATGGCGCGCCAACGTACAACTGGTCCCAATACCGCACCATGCGCGCTGCTGCAGGTGTGGTTGAAAAACAAATGCAGCAATCACGAGGCACGCGCCAACTTGCGTGCCTCGCGATCAAGGATGGCACTCATGATTTATATCATGAAGCCGGTAATCGATCCTGGGACCACGCTAACGACATTCGTAAATGTATGAGTTTGAACCAGTCCGAAGTTAAGGAAATGCGTCGTCTACAACGAATCCGCGACGCTCGGAAGAACCAAGCCAACACCAGCCGAAACAAGCTCCGCGAGCAATTGAAACCATTCGCGGAATTCAGGCTTTGAAGGTATTGGGACTACCTGTCACGACATGGCTTCCCCATGTTGTTGACTTCACTCGAAAGGTTGGTAGTCAACGACTCAGATGGTCGCAATTTATTTTAAACTAAAAGCATTCATCTGCTTTTGAATAAAAATCCCCCTATACAGGAAAATTAAAAAACATAATCTTAAAACATTTTTAAATATGTCAAGAGAAGCAACAATATCAGAGCCAGCAACGACAAGAGCAACACCCAAGACAACATCAGACACATCAGCGGAACCAACAACATCAGAGCCAACAACGACAAGAACAACACTCAAGACAACATCAGAGATAGCAACGACAAGAGCAACAGGCAACAACGCCTGGTTAAGAGGGGAAAATATTGAGATAAAGGAAGTGCTCACCCTTCCACCTCTAGATGTGCCGATTTTCTTGGCCATGTATGAGAATAGGGACGAGGAAAACATGCTAAAAACTGATGCGCCATATGAATCTATGCATGATGGACAGGACGACTTACTGGTGAAAGCTCTAAAGGAGATACAGAAGAGGCTTTTAAGCCTTATATTTTACATTTTCAAATATATTTATACATATATGTTAATTTCTTAATAAATAAAAATTAGCATTTATATAAATTTTTTCTATAAATTTTTTATTTTGTTATTAGGCTTTATTGCAATTTTCAATTTTTGCATTTAGTTACATTGTATATATTGTAATGAATTTGTATTAGCTGTTTTGCTTCTTCTTCTGCTTCTATATTTTTGCTTCTATAGTACGAACAGGAGCAGGTATCTGGTCCACATGTTGTGTTATTGTCAGACCAAGCACAATCTTCATAATGTTCTACAAATCTATTTTTCTTGGTTTTCGATTCACTAGACCGCGAGACAATATGCGCGAATTTAATTATGTAACACTTGAAGAAGTTCATGTTATTAGAGATGTGGGCGTTGTTACGACATTGGTGGATCTCTATACAAGAGAAGTAAATTATTCCCAGATAGTATTATTGTTATCTGTGACACACTGTCGACAGCAGATGACCAAGATATTGCCGAAGGCGAAACATTGAGTTCGACACCGAAGAGCATTACAAATGTGACTTGGCGAACTATTCCACCCCAAGAGAGCTTGGAGGAAGGGTTCGTAAGCAATGAATTGATAGACGCTACCTATTGAATGGACTTGTCATATGATTTTGTGCAACGCAAAAAAGATTGCAATAATGGAGCTAATTTGGGAAATAAGTTAGGCGTTAAATGTTGGGCTTATCACAGTAAGGTTCCTCATGCTGTTTATCAGGAGATATTATCTCACATTGGAAATGGTTGGATTTTTGCGACTGATATTATACAGCATAGTGCTACAATACCCAACTTGACTACATTTGTTGATTTCATGAGAGAATGTAGGCCTAATATAAATAAGGAACCATTGAGTTACACGAATACATTGAAGATCCGTCAGATAGACATAGTTACTCAAACTCAAATGAAGTGGTCAATCTTTATTCTCGCTACAAGGATTTTGTGGCGACGGTCTCAAAGAATGTCTTGATGGAATTAGCAGTGCGAGATGAACACAAGTTTTTGTCATTCAACTTTTTGGATGATGGGGTTAGTTTGGCCGATTTGTTGGCTGAGGCCCCTGTTGACAATATAGCTTAGGAAAGAATGAATACATGAAGAGAATGCTGGGGCCTTAATTTTAGGGATTGCTGGATGTGCCAGTATTTTTGTGTTCCTTTAAAAATATATTAACAATAATACATAACTCAATAATAAAGCACGCTACATATATGAACTTCAAATGATTAGCAAGGAGAAAATTGCTGAGAGTGCAAAATACCTGGCGACTAACTATTCCAAGGAGGAGGTATACATATATAGTTGAAGCTAAGAAATTCATTTTTGATAATATGCGCAGGGTAAAAAACGCAGTGTTCTCTGGATGGACCGAATTGTGCAGAAGATTTGGAAGAGCGGAAGGGACTCCGCAAAGCGAAATCTTTTCACTTCTTGAAGGTTTGCAGGCCTATGTTATGAATGCTTTATCAAGTTGGGCTGCGTTAGCAGGTGTTGAATTAGCACCTTGATTAGGAAGCTTAGCGGGAGGCGGTGTCATGGGAATGTTATACCGAGAAATAGAGGTCGCATGTGGTAGACCCGTTGCAATGTTGATTTTTACTACAGTATATGGTTTCGTATCATATTTGTGTAGGTTAAAGTTTTTAGCAATAATAGGAATCACACAATTGGTTGTCACGATAGCCCGTTCAATAATCGCATCAAAGAAAGAATGCGATAATCTTCTTTTCAGAGGACAACCCAAGTGGAATGGAACAGAGTGAGCAACGTTGTTGACATCAATTATCGGCGGAGGACTTTGCCAGGTGTTTAGTCGACACAAGGCGACGTTAGCAGGTGCAATGCAGCTAGTTCAACAATAGTGCCAGGAGCTTCAAATGTGGGAACAAGAGATTTACCAGTTCTCCTTGTGAAGCACGATTACCACCTTTTAAAAGGTAATGCAACATAGGCTTCAACGATAAGCAATATCTCATCATTGGGTTCTATAGTATTTGACCTTGGTCCTATAACATTGGATTCTATTCTTACTGATGCTATTCAAAGCGGCCCTCCCGAATCTGAACACAGTTTACTCCCTCAATCAACAGAATTTTCTTCAGATATTAGATGGTATGTGGGGAAAAATATAGACGACTCAACAAAAGCTCTTTTGTTTGAAAACCATAGGGTACCTCCCCCAAATTATGTTTTCCCACACTATACTGTTACCAAAAAAGGAAATAAAACCAAAAAATATGCACAGAAATCGCATTTCGGAAGTTTCCGTGGCTTGTTTTGTCGCATAAAGACCATGGGCTTTATTGTAAATATTGTGTTTTATTTGTAGTACAATCGAACACACTTTTAAAACGACTTGTCAAGAGCCAAAATGGTGTCCTGCTAATACACCAGCAAAACAAATACCACGAAATGGCTGTTGAACCGGGAAAAAAATGTTTTTATTATCATTTCATAAGCCCGAAGCTAATATTATTAACCAAGTTAATACTCAAATGAAAATTAAATGAAACAAATTAATGAAAATAGGAAGCGCTTGCGACCAATCGTCAAAACGATAATATTTTGTGGCCATCAAAATATATCGCTACGTGTCCATCGTGACGATAGCAAATTGTTTGATAAAAACACGGATACTAACAGCGTGGTAGCTGATGAAGGAAACTTTAGAGCACTTTTAAAATTTCCAATGCTAATGCAACATATATATATATATATATATAATTAAATAAATTCGGTAACTTTATATGTCCGGATCTAACTAACAGTTTCCTACAATACTAAAGATAGAAATGAAATTTATAATTTATTCTTCTCCATTAAGAAGGCCCCAAATGTGATTTGTTCCTCTTTAGAAATTCGAATATATAAGGGTAAAATTTGGAGTTCTGTTTGGTACTTTTTCCCGTACAGCTATTTGTTATGTACATTGAATGTGCGTCGGTCGCCCTCCCGATGTATAGATTCACTAAGAAGGGATTTTTGGAAATTCAAATGCTAAGAGGTAAAAACGGGTAAATTCGGTAACTTTATATCTCCGGATCTAACATAAAATTCCAAAAACAGCACAATAAGGTTAAAAAATAAGCAGACAGGTGTTTGATACTTTTTTTGAAATTTGTACATTTAGGGGCCGAAAAAGGGTAAAAATATAATTTTGGTACCTTTTTGTTAACCCGTTATCTCCTCAAATAATAAAGATAGAATTGAAATTTAAAATGTATTCTTCTCTCCTTAAGAAGCCCTAAAATGTGCTTTGGTACTATTTAGAAATTCGAATTTTGGGAGTTATTTTTGGTACTTTTCCCTGTACAGCTATTTGTTACGTACTTTGAATGTACGTCGGCCGCCCTCCCGATGTGTAGATCCACTAAGAAGGGATTTTTGAAATTCAAATGCAAGGGGGGCAAAAATGGGTAAATTCGGTAATTTTGTATTTCCGGATCTAACTAAGGTTGACATCAAATTCCAAAAACAGCATAATAAAATCAAAAAATAAGCGGACAGGTGATTGGTACTCTTTTGCATTTTGTACATTCAGGGACCGAATAAGGGTAAAAATGTGATTTTGGTACCTTTTTGTTAACCCGTTATCTCCTAAAATACTAAATATAAAATTTTTTACCTTTATTAATTACCGACGCTATTTTTTGGTACTTAATTGCCGAAGATAGGTCGCGGAGAAGTTGCTGAAAATCTGTATGTAACCTAAATAGTTACTTAACAAACATATGTATATCGTCACCTAAAATCCAAAAGGCTGTAAGCGACAAAAATCTCAAAATAATATTTTTTTAAATGATACCAATATTGGCCATATATGTTCAAAAATATAGTAGAAATTACATATGTATGTTTATATATATGAAAACTTCAGAAGCTCATAGCTCGAAAACTAAGCGTTTCCCCCAATGGTTTAATTTTACATTTTCTTCTTATTTTTGCATTTTCTATCCTCCTATGTAATTTTTTTTTATTTGGAGCTGTGTCACTAAACTGGACTTGTTCCATATCGGCGATATATATCAATATTTTTTTCTTAAGTATCGATATTTTGATATATCGATATATTTTGCCCATCCCTACACTAAATTATATTAATTTCGCTTGGCATGGAACTATATACCCTGTATATATATTTATTTATTTACTTATTTCTTTATTTATTTAGGATATATGTATATAAAGCAAAAGCTAAATGTAGAGCCAAAACAGCACCCACGGCTCAATAAATATTGCTGGCAGAAAAACAAAACCACACAGAAAAAATTATCACCAAAAAATTGTCTAACAAAAGTTTGTCTAAAAATAAATTTAATGTTGTTTGACTCTGGGACGCAAACCAAAAACAACAAGAAAAACTGTGTCCTAAAAACAACCCCGATGACGACATACACGCAAATAAGAACAACAACAATGATAGCAAAAGGAATGTGATTGTACCAAGTCTGCTTACTGAAGATTTTTGAGTGAATCAATTCGTTAATGTTGTGGCGTTAATTCTCATTCATTTGTTTACTCTTTACAAGCAAATCTTTTTTTACAAGCAAATTATGCAGAAACCACTACATACATACTAAATTTGACAGCTTGTGTCCCAACATAATTGCTCTGGCATGTGTTTGAACATTAGACGATACGAAAGAAATTGCACTTTGATAAGATAAAAAGCCTTTTGTTGAAACCTTTAACCCTTGTAACACCCAATAGGACTTCAAAGACTTTTTATTATTCATGAATTTTTTTTTCTTCTCAAATATTTCCTCAGAAATACAATTAATTGGGATTAACATTAAAATAAAAATATAAACAAGTCCATCAAAATTAAAAAACATATTTTTCTGATATTAGCTTTTGAAAAAAAAAATAGTACTCTACCAAAGCTTGGGAAAAATTATTAAGTGCCTTTTCACACTATGCCTTTTTAGCCTGGTTTTTTTGACAATTTTCTTTTAATCTAAATTGCGTGTAAATAATTAATTATAGTGGTTGCAAACTGAAAAGAAAACAGTCTTAAATAGATTTAGAACTAAAAACAAGCAAGATTAACTCAAAGAAAATTATTCATTGCAATAATACGCAAATTTAACAAAATTTACTGCAAAATGAAAATCATTTGGTTCCGTTTGTACAATTGGGTGATGCCGCTTCCTGGCGGGCCATAGGCTCTCCAGTAGAAGGGGTTGTGTTCAAACCGGGCACAATCTACATCATCCCAATTGGAACATAAACGGTTATGAACCAATATAAATTGATTTTCTTTAATTGACACGAATAACTGAGGAACAGGGAGAAAAGCCTGTATGGACAGAAATATTATTGCAACTGCAAGACTATAAAAGTGCTTTCGAAAAAAGTTATAAATGTTTGAACAAATCAAAGTTGCCAAGCATAAGTACACAGCGTAAACATTTGAACCTACTAGTGATTCATCACAATCATATAGTAGCCACTGCCAGATATATAAAATATCTTTTAGACAGTAATAGTAACAAACAGGTAGCAGAACTGATTTCTCATATAAAAGGGAAATTGCAATACATTTTGACGAAACTTAATATTGATGAAAAATTGCCAGCGTCGTTAGACGAATCTTTTCTAATCAACATAGAGGAAGACAGTTGCAGTTTTGCAGTTGTGTACAGTTAAGCAAAATATCAGGAGTTTTACCAAGCACTTTTCTTCTTGACACTGGTGCTGATATTTCTATAGTGAAAATAAGCCAAGTGAGAAATATCGCGAAAATAAATAAAAGCCAGATAGTATCAATAAGAGGCGTAGGAGATGGAGTGTTCAATAGCATCGGATCAATTTATTGAAAAATGTTTCTTAAAAACTATGCAATTAGCCACAGATTACTAGTAGTGGAAAATAACTTTCCCATACCAAGTAATGGTATTATTGGCCTAGACTTTATAAAAACAAACAACTGTATTTTAGATTACAATGACAACAATAACTTCTTAATAGTTCGACCCAATGAACTCCATTACGAGATTGAACTGCCAATTATTGATATTCAAACTCCAGATCAATTTATAGTCCCTGCACGATGTGAAACTTTTAGAAAAATTTATAATTTAGACCACACGAAAGGTGTAGAGAAGAAAGCGGGGTAGGAAAAAAACCACGGTTTCTGTTTTCATGGTTTTTTTCAATTCCTCTTTCACTTTCTCACTTTCACTCTCTCGTATTTGATTGTGTTAAGGTTTTGTTGTTATGAATGAGTAAATAAAACTATTAAATGAGTAAAAAAAAATATGAACGCAAAAGGTTTTTGGCAGCAACTTCAAAAGGGAATTAAGAAAAATAGACGTCATATATTTCACGGTGTAAGTCAATTTTTTAAATTTTAGAGAACAGACTAAAAACTGTCCTATATTTTAAATAGTAAATATTTTCCAAAATCTTAAATGGAATTTTTTGATTTTAGATGGCTTTACGTAAAAAAAATTGCATTTAACGTTTTGAAAAATATTTACTATTCAAAATATAGAACAGTTTTTAGTCGGTTCTCTAAAATTTCAAAAATTTACTCAGCACTATACATCATATATTTTTATGACATATGTCAAATTCTATATTAGAAAAACAGCTAACATAAAACACTTAGTATTTTAAAGCGGCCCATCCATTATGCAATATTATTGCATGTGTTATTGTACATATTATTGTCATTTTGACCTATACTATGCAATAAATTGCGCAATGTTATCAAAGAAAATATTGCCCAATTTTTCTGACAATGAAAAAGTAAATATAACACTGAACAATGTTGCCACCACATTACACCATTTTCTTGATTGTACAATAAAAATCAAAAGTCTTTTGATTTTTGCCAATATATTGTGCCACCTTAGAATATGACATACACATTGGCGATGTTATTGTACAATACGAAAAATTGCACAATTATATTGCAAGTGGGTGGGACGCTTAATATATGTACTTTGAATTTTGTCATGATAAAAATATATCAGGTATAGACGTAGGGTAAGAACATTTTGCATGTCAAACTGCATAATATGTGATAAAGCCATTTTTAACTGTCAAAAATTAGTAATCTGTTTCATATTCTGTGCTTACTCGTATGTCTCGTCAAGACCCGGTGTACGCACTTGCAAACATTTTCTAACTTGGGGGTCACACGTTCAAGTTTTGCTTCAAGTTTTGTTTCAAGTTTTAATACACTCACTCGTTTCGTCACAGTTTTCAGTTTTTATGAATTTTGAGAAGCAGTATATGTAAAAAACTTGAAAGCAAAACCTGAACGTGTGATTGCAGCGTAAAAATATTGGTTAGTTTATGTCCATACGATGCAACTTTTGAGTTTATGGGAGAGAGAGAGGTTAGAAGATTGGCAGAGGGTACACTGCTTCATGTATATGCAACTCTCTTTTGTTTTCCTCTTCGTAATATTAAGCAAGAACAAATTCTATGTAAAAAAACAAAAGCTGCACAGCAAAATTTTCATTGTATGGACACGAATGCAACTTCAAAAGAATATGTACGAAAATTGCAGCAGCAAAACTTGATTCATGTGGACATAGAATTATAAAAGTTTTATAGTTGTGGCAGCGCCGTAAATCGTCAGATCTGGCAGCTGTACATAAACCCACGCTTCTAGAATAATACGGTTCTTCACCATGATCGAAGTCAAAAAATAAAGTTTGTGCGAGAGCGCAGTAATATTCTTACACAGTCCACAAATGTCAAACTTCATACACGAAGCTTTTTTGCTACGTAGAGTTTGCCAATTAAATTTTGTGTCAACTCACTGTTGTAAACACCTAGCTAAATCAATTTAGCAACTAATTATTCGTCTGTGGCGTCATTTTGATTTACACCGCCAAACGATAGTCACAGAAGTCACAGATGCGGACTTTAAATTTATACATATGTATAACAAACCAAATTTAAAATAAATTAAACTAAATGTATAATAAGTTAACTTTATAAATATATATACATAAAGTGTTGAAAAATAAATAAGGAGGTAAGTACAAAATTCTTCATTTTGATTGAATGTATGTACATTTTAAAAATGTGCTGCTTCCGAACAATTTTTGCAATTGTTCTTGTCAATACGGACGCTATGCTATTAATTTGTAAGTATTTTCTTAATTTCTAGTGATAAAAGTGTATCATTTGTCTTAGCATCCCAATTCAAAAGAATGTGTGTTCATTTTAATTTGCTTGGCGGAGAATTCAACCACAAATTGCCATGTTCTACTCAAGGAGAGCTTCCTTCATGTACCGTCACACGACCTACATCATCATATAGGAAGGAGGAATCCAAGCTATCTGCTTTCAAATTTAATGGTATTATCCAGTGTAATATCGAGTTGTGGTTGGTAGGGTAGAAGGCGGACCATTCGCCATAGGGGCACATCTGCCATCACCAATTATCTTAAAAAAGAAGTAATTGTTTTTGATGTTCTAATCGATATTTGCTTTGTTTATCGATATTCTTCCATCCCTCAAACTTTTGCAGTCTTATTTGTAATATTTTCGGCGTGAGACTTGATAAGTTATTTTTCTGAATCTCGCAAAAATATTTTGCTCAAAGTATTTTTGAAACTACTTTTTAAGTTTTTGTTATTCGAAAAAGTTATTTTTAAGTGTTATACTGTTGACAATAGTGAACAATAATTTGGGTAAGTTTTTTCAATGAATTAATTTTAAGTGAAAAAAAAAATATTCTTTAAATTATAAAACTCCCCGTGGGGCTGATTCGCCAGTATGTCGATGTAGAATTTGTGACTAATGGCGTATTCTTTTCTAGCAAAAAATTTAACATTTTTTTACTTTTTATTGAAAAAATCGCAATTTAGCATTCCTCTCAAGCAAAAATTTGCTATCGTAAATGATTATACAATAATTTCTAATAAATTCACCTACTCGAAAAATGTTTATATTGCAGATTTTCAATGAAAAGTGCTAACAATAGAAAATTTTGTTTAGAAAAGAAAACGCTATAAGACAAATTGTAATAGAATAAACAAAAGTTTTACATGTTTTTCTTTATCTATGACAATTTGTCGTAGTCTCAAATTCGACATCGATATACATACATAATACGGGTGATTTATAATTTTGTTAAATCTAACATATTCGTAATAAAATCACGTCATATAATACTACAGTTACTTATTAAAATGATGTTGCTTGTCTCGGAAATGAATTTGAGCAGTACTACTGTTCCTTAAAACATGGGACTTAGAGCCTACTGGATCTCACCAATCGATAGAGGAAAAAAAATGCTGATTGCAACAATATAAAAACTTATTTCGAAAAAATGTGACAGTGTATTTTACCTCGCACATACAGAATTGTTCTTTTGTTGTTGGATGATAAAACATATGATAAAATTTTTCGAGTTGAAATTAAGAAAATAAAAATTAATAGCATGGACTCTACCATCCAAATTCTCAAAAACAAATAAGAAAACGGAACGATTTCACATTAGCTTCATGTGAAAAAGAGAACATCAATAGAATGTGAAATCGTCTGATATCCCATTTTATTTTCGTGAATTCGCATGCTAGACCACCGAACCGTTTTCGCAATTGTTTGCTTAAATTCAGATGCTAAAACACATGATACACATTTTTGAGTTGAAATTAAGAAAATTCATATTAATAGCATATCGTCGGCTTAGAGTGCAAACCTGCAAACCGCCATTCAAAAAATTGAAGAGTTCATACAAGAAAACTGCCTATATTTCTAATTGGCGATTTCAAAAGTAACAAATTATTTTGTTAGTTCAATAAACAACAGTGTGCTGAAATAAAAAAAAATATGTAATGGGCCATTTTAAACTAGCAAACAGAAATTACAGTTAATTTTCAACAAGGGCATTAAGATTTTCTGAAATGGACTTAGCAGCTTTGCACTCTAAGCCGACGATATGTTCTAGCATATGAAATTAAGAAAGAAAAGCTAAAAACAAATAACGACGAAAATAGCTCGAAACCAGTTGTCATTAAAAAAAATAATGATGAAATAAACACGATATCAATAGAAATCTGTAACGCCAACGCATTTAATACTGCTGAAGAAAATGAAAATAACACGCAACAAATTTATGTTATGTCCTCTGATGTCACTGTTGACGAAACTAATTTGTTAGATTTTGATCATACTCCTAAATCTGAAATTTCAGGAATGAATATGTCTTTAAATAGTACCACGAGTAATCCGAAATTTTGTGATGAAAATAACTCGCAAGAAAAGGATTTTATGTCCTCTGAGGTCACTATTGATGAAACTTATTTCTCCGATTTTGATAAGAGTACCATAGCCTCAAATACTTCTCCAACTTTACAAAACAATTCGATCTCACTTTTCGCAACAAGCAAAACCGAAAATAGCTCTAAACCAGTTGTCATTGAAAAAATTAATTATGAAATAAGCACGATCTCAATAGAAATCTGTAATGCAAACACATTTAATACTGCAGAAGATAATTAAAATAACACGCAGCAAAATGATTTTATGTCCTCTGATGTCGGTATTGATGAAACTAATTTGTTAGATTTTTATAATCATTCTGCAACTTCGCCAATGAATGTGTCTTTGAACGATACTAACCAACAAAGCAGCAACGTACAAACATTTAATTTGCAACGGGACAAAATAGATGTGCAACACAACAGTACCCCAACTTCAGAAAATAATTCATTGTCACAAAATAGTTCATTGCCACTTTCCATAGCAAATAGCACTTTCACATTGCCACTTTTCGTTAAAAATAACACTTTCATTGTTGATGAAAATAAATTGTTTGATTATGATGCAATTTCACCAACAAATATGTCGTTGAACGATACTGACCTACAAAGCAGTAACGTACAATTTTTTAATTTGCAACGGGACAAAATAGTTAGTCAACATAATAGTGCCACAACCTCAAATAGTCTGAAATAAAAAAATAGTTTCTGAACATAGCAGTAAAACAACTTCTGAAAAAAATTCATTGTCACAAAATAGTTCATTGCCACTTTCCATAGCAAACAACACTTTCACATTGCCACTTTCCGAAACAAGCAATAGTTTCACATTGCCACTTTCTGTAACACACAACACCGAAAATAGTTCGAAACAAAAAAACTTCACTGATTTGAGTTCGTTCTGGGTACGGAAATGTAACTTCTTGTTCAGAATATATTCCCGAAGTTTCTGCTAATTGTAGTGATAATATTTTGGGAAACTCGAACGAAGGTATTGCAGAGAAAGACGTTACCGTAAACGAGATAGAAGATCCGCTTAATGTGAATAAAATTTTGGTTCCATATTCCAAAACAAAAATAGCAAAAAAACATTTTTGTATTTTTTGCAAGACATTGCAATGTAAAATAAGTCGCCACGTTTATTTAAAGCACAAGAACGAAGAGGTTAAAAGAGCTCTTGCTCTGCCTAACAGAAGTCAAGAACGGATGAAAATAATGAATTTTATAAGAAAAAGAGGCGACAACAGTGGAGTTCTCATTGTAAGCCGTCAACAACAATCGAAATTTAATAATGTAGTTGATGACTATACCTGTTGCAAAACTTGCAAAGGTTTCTTTTCGAAAAAAAAACTATCCGTATACACAAAGCAGCGTGTGGTTCCTCCAAAGAAAAGCGTTATAATCAAATTGATGGTCGTATATTGACGCAATATATTCATCCCGCAGCGAATAAAACCGTAAAAACAAAGATTTTTCCAGTTCTAAGATGCGATGAAGTCACTAAATCTATACGCTATGATGAGCTTGTTATAAAATTTGCGAATTATATGTCCGAAAAATATACTTTACAACATCAACACGATATGATTCGGGCCAATGTTAGGCTACTTGGGTGTTTCATACTTGAAATAAAAAAGTTGGATCCTTCAATAAATCAATTAAAAGAGATTTACAAAGTTAATATGTATGACAAATGCATTCAGGCCATTCGAAGAGCTTCTAAATGGAACGAAGATTTAAAGGAATTTGAGACGCCGGCGGTAACACTAAATTTAACATCTCTGCTAAAAAAAGTGCGACTATAGGCAAAGAGTCGAATTGATTAAAGAAGGACGAGACGACATTAAAGCAGAAGTAGACAAATTTCTTCAGTTGTGGGAAGCAGAGATTTCATTAATCAATAATAAAGCAATAGAAAACCAGATGAATCAAAAACGTTTAAGGATGATATCCATAAGCTATATATGTTGTTGAAGAACAAAATTTTAAATGCTATCGGAATATCAAAAAAGTTTTCCATTGAGAGTTGGACCCATCTAGTAAAGGCAACCTTAATTTTTGTCCAAATATTTAACAGAAGAAGAGCTGGTGAGATTGAAAGACTGAGTTTAGAAAACTTCCAGAGTAAGGGAAAAAATCACGAACAATATCGAGAAGGACTTGCTAAAAAAGATATCGACAAATTCGCTAAGAAACAGTTTGAAAGAATCTCTTTGCGTGGAAAACTTGCGAGAACAGTTCCCGTACTACTATGTCCACTAAGTAAAGCGGCGATGGAGCTTATTATTAAACACAGAGAAAAGGCAGGCATCACTGCCGATAACCATTACATATTCAGCAAGCCCACTTCCTCAACACTGGCAAAACAATACTATAGAGCATGCCCACTTCTAAAAATGTATGCAGAAGAGTGTGGTGCAAAAAAAGTTACGGGAACAGGCTTAAGAAAACAAATTGCTACATACACATCATTGATCAATGCTGAAGAATCTTCAGTTGAAAGGTTGGCGAATTTTATGGGCCACCATAAAGACATCCATAAGTCCATATATAGAGTTCCTGTTCCTATAGCCGAAGTAACTTCTGTATCTCAAATTTTAATGTCTGCCGCAGGTATTGAAGATGAAGATGAAGACGAAGATGAAGATTACGAAGAAGAGGTGTTTGATAAAGTTGAGGTTGTAGACAGTTTTGAGGGGGAAAAGACAGTTCGATGAATAGAAGCCGAAATTTTGAGTCGTCCTCAACTATAAAGCATAGAAGCAGTAAGTACAAATAAATAAAAACAAACAAAATATTAAACACATCACACCCACGCACACACTCCTCATTACATTAACATGAATCGAATTAAAGAGTAACACTCCTATTTTGTAACTAAGCATATATAAAAAAAGTTTATTTTCTTTATATATGGATGTTGAAAGTCAGGAAGGAACCTAAATTATCACCTTTGCTAATTGGTTTACCTATTTTAATTTTATTTGATAACACTGCAATAAGATTTAAGTTTTACATGCTATTTTACAATAATAAGTTCTAAAAAAAACGTATATTTTAATTAACATATCTTAATTTTATATAGCATCCCCATATGGTAAAACTAAGAGAGTCAGATGGAATCATGCTGAAAGGCAAGCTGTCTCATCCGTTTTTGGAGACTTAAAAAAGTTAGAACATCTTCCTTCATTAAAAGAGTGCTCTAGAGCCGTGTCTCAATCGTCGGCCCTTACAAAGAGGTCTGCACAACAAGTCAAAACTTGGATTGACAACCAGCGGAGATACACAAGTAGGAGTAAGAAGGTCAGTATGAAATCTAAATGTTTATGAATAAGTAATAATATTAAAAATGTTTCTGCAGATTTCTTCAAACAAGTGGCCTTAAACAACAGCAAGTGACGTTTACAAGTAGTGGTAAAATATATAAAAATATTTACTATTATTATATTTAAGATGTTCTTTGCGTACTGTAAATATTTCTTAAACGTAACATAGCGTCTTGACGAGCAAATTTTTTGTTATAACATTTTTCAAACTTCATATATAAAAACATCAGAAAAATGTTAGTGCTATTTTGACTTTTGTCAACACAAATAATTTGCTCGTCAAGACGCTATGTTACGTTTAAGAAATATTTACAGCACGCAAAGTTTCATATTAGTACACCATAAATTAAAAAAACACTTCCTTGACGCTAATGCTGCCATTAGTAAATTTTTAAGCATAATATTTAAAAAGTTTCAAACAGTTTGTTTGTTTGTTTGTATTTCTGTGATTCTCATCTTATGTTTGAGAGTCTTTATATAAACATTAGAGTTTGAACACTTCTTAAACATGATGGTAAATGATCTACTGATGATTTGGCATTGGCACCAACGAGATCGAGGAATACAATACCACCCCCTTTAATATTTGTCAGTTTTCTTCCCTTCAATAAAAAAAATATTTTTATTCTAAACTTAAAAATTTCAAATACCTATTTTCTACAACTCTGATTCTACCAATGCACTTAATTATTTTAGCATTTAAGTACTAAGGTGGTGATCAATTTTACTCTACCATACAATTTGTTTAGGTTTAAAAAAATTGTTATGAATTAAGTACATGTTTTATTAATTGAAAACTTTATTATTTAATTTAATTTTAAATAAAAATGCCAACTCTTGCTTTTTTAAAACAAATAATTAAAAATAAACTTTGTGAAATTGGTACGTTTAGGAACAGACCACATTGTCATAATTTTAAGTGTTAATGATGAAACTGAACTAAGTCTGCAACTTCAGGCAAAAACGCTGCCAAAAAAACAGGCCCATAACTAAATCGACGGCAGTAGCATCAAAATGCTCTCATATTATTGTTTATTTTCTTTTGTTCTTATATTTCGTTTGAAAAATGTATGAAAATTTATTAAAACACGGCAGCATTGTTGAGAGAATTAGTACCTAAAACTGAGCATGAGAAAAACCGTTCTCAAAATAAAATCGATTCTATCTTCATGACTGCTTTTTACGGCGTATGATTAATGTAAATTTGTATGGAAAATCGTCTAGCCTGAAGTTGCAGACTTGTTCTGTTTCATCATTTATGTTTACCAATGTACATACTTAATTATTTCATCTATGAATGTAATAAATCAGGTTCAGGTGGTTGAAACTGATTTTGAAAATGAAGCTATTTAAAAAATTCTTTGTAATACTATTTTCATTTACTTTGTTTTCGAAATCGATTTCAATCACATAGGTGAATAACTTTTTGTACTATTCAATAAAACTATCATTTTAATAAATTTTTTGGAGCTAATTTAAAATATATTTTGCCAATGTACTTAATTATTTTATATATGAATATAATAAATAACTTATTCAACTGTTGAACGAAACTATAATTCTAATGAATTTTTTAGAGCTAATTTGACATACATGTATGTTAGAAATTTATAATTAAAATAATTGTTATTTTATCTAAGAATGTAATAAATAACAACTGATCAATACAACTATAATGTTAAAATTTTTTTGGATATAATTTTCAATTTCTGTAAGTATACAATGAAGTTTATGCTCTGCAAGCCAATTGCAATTGTTAGCTTAACTTTTTACGTAATAGGACAGCTAGTTTCTTTACGTGCCCGAAGGTTCTAAAAATGAACCGAAATCTTCTCGGTAAGTTTTGTGTATTACGTGAACGTACAGAAACTGATCTCTTATAATTTTACGTACGCATCGCTCATTTACTTTAATAGTGTCTATCGGATATGTTCTGTATTTCATGTGGAATTAAAATGTGCCGAATTATCAAAGCATTGTTATAAATATTCATGTGCAACAACAATGCTTTGATAATTCCGCACATTTTAATTCCACATGAAAGACAGAACATACCCATATAACTAAAAAAAAAATGTATTTCAGTTTATAAAGCAGAATTACTCATATTGTTCTTTGTATTGTGTACAAATTTTGTTAAAATAGGTGTGTTTCTTTACTCTACTTTGGGATCCCAATTTGCACGAAAAGCGTTCCCGTACTAGAAAATTGGGTAAATGAGAGCGCTTTTGAGAGCATAACATTCTTCTTCTTGCACGAAACAGCCCGGATTTTTTTCTTCGGGCAGATTGTGTACAGTGCAAAGCAATCAGCTTGTTTGAAAAATAAACAATAACAAATAAAAAATATAATTTTAAGCAACAAAAATACTAAAGAAATAATTGCTAGTTTAGCAAAATTCAAAGCAAAATACCAAATGTATTTATAACAATAACTAAAGAAGAAAAATGGCATTAAAAATCATTATGTTGCCTTTTAATGTTATGTTTATTTTCACAACACTTTCATGTAATTTTTCGGGATAGAAATTTGGTTTTTTTGCGTTCCCGTACTTTTGTGTAATTTTGTCTCTTTATGAGATATTTATGCTTACTCTCATTTTCACGAACTTTACCCAAAAAGTAAAGAAACAAAACTAATATGTATCTTGTGTACTCACCAGAGTATGGCATAAGTATTGTCTTAAGTACTCTTTAAGTATTGGCTGTCAAACAACTATAAATGCGTACAATTAAAAATATAAACCACACTCATACGCAAAAATACTCCTCAAGTTTAAGCCGTTGCCATTGAGTTGTACGTTTTGCCATTGAGTTGTACGTAAAATTAAAACTAAAGGCGCTTTCTGCAGAACTAGTTTTTTTTGAGTTAACACTATTGAAATAAATGAGTTATAACACTGGCCCTATGCGGAAATGCATCACGCATTTGATAATTTTTTGGTCCACTACTACTTCACTGATATACATACATATAAACATTTAAATCGCTGATGCAGCGCAGTGATGTATTTCCGAATAGGTCCACTGTTGAATAAAAGTGGACAATCCAAACACTTGCACCAGGATTGTTGTTATCACCACATACCCAGTTAGAAATCATACATGGGACTTTTTCATTGTACAATATTGTTACGAAATGAAAATGCAGATTCAAATGTAACGGCACAAACTGACAACCCGATCATTATCTGCTTTATATCCCTAAATCACTGTAATAAAATCAAAACCTGGCAACCAAGTACCACAATTAAACTTGGCATCACTCGACAACTGTCAATAGAATTCAAAAATAACGGAAAATGGAAGTTTCCGGAATCTTCAGGAAACGGTAGCTAGAACCTACAAGATTATTCGAGACTTGGAAGTCATATGGCATCACAATAGCGGACGCAGGAACCCAAATATCTTCCTTCGATCTTCTGACTGTAAAGAATATTGTAGCCTCTCCTTATGAGATTTCGCAAACCATATATCATGAGTCCGATGATAAATGGATTTGTCTAATGCTACTCTCCATCTATCGTCTAGAAAGAGCCAATGACACTAATTATGAGGTCCAGTTGACCAGAAACATCTCCACCCTTTTACGACAACTTGGCTGTCAAGACGCTCCTGCATTAAGTACTATGTTAAGATACCATTCAAAATGGACGACGTCACCAGAATATAGAAAAGCCGTCGCTGCAATAGACATGTATTATTTTCATTTCGATTTAGATGAGTGGTCGGACTTGCGCATGGGAACCATAGGATCTCGATATCGAGACTGCGCGGCACTGCCATGGGTCATGTAAGTACGATGGCTGGATTTACAGATCATGCTGACCTTCTAGACTGGGTGTCCAACTCAGCTATTGGGGCTGAGTTAGCGGCAATGTTTTTGAATGAGGAGGAGTCAGGGCAGATCGTGTCCTACTTTCCCTACCAGGTGGACTTTGGTTTGGTAACGAGGAGCGCGTACTCGGCTAGAATGAATCCTGCATTTCATACGTTCGCTCATATAATAGGTCTGTTTTTTGGAAATGCCAGATCCTTAAACGCTAAGTATTTCTTGGAGAAAGATGTATCAGGAGTTATCAAGAATGCTCAATGGGTAGAATATATCCTATCTATCGGTTCAACTGAATCCAAAATCTTTGCAAACCCGGAAGCCAACCTTGAGGCACAATTGAAAGAGATAGAGGAAGCAAAGCAGACAGAGAAGGACGCCGATGAAGGGGTTGCGGTACCTGTACTCGGGAAAACATCAGCAGTTAACATTATTCCAGAGCCTAATGGTCGAGATCCCACAGAGTGGTTTAGGGCAGATCGGGTTCCACTTTCCCTACCAGGTGGACTTTGGTTTGGTAACGAGGAGCGTGTACTCGGCTAGAATGAATCCTGCATTTCATACGTTCGCTCATATAATAGGTCTGCTTTTTGGAAATGCCAGATCCTTAAACGCTAAGTATTTCTTCGAGAAAGATGTATCAGGAGTTATCAAGAATGCTCAATGGGTAGGATATGTCCTATCTATCGGTTCAACTGAATCCAAAATCTTTGCAAACCCGGAAGCCAACCTTGAGGCACAATTGAAAGAGATAGAGGAAGCAAAGCAGACAGAGAAGGACGCCGATGAAGGGGTTGCGGTACCTGTGCTCGGGAAAACATCAGCAGTTAACATTATTCCAGAGCCTAATGGTCGAGATCCCACAGAGTGGTTTAGCTTTATGGACTCTAGAGGATGGAGATTGACCCAAGCCATGCTGACGAAGATAAGAAACATTCAGGGTGACATAGTAAATCCTCCCTGATCAAACAAACACAAACACACAACCACCATCCACAACAAATGCCGATCATGAAAAAAATAAAATAAAAATAAAAAAAACGTAACAATTGGTATTGTTCATGTCAGGAATACGTGTAAACGATATTCAGTTGTTTGTAAACCCATCGAAAGAATTCGCACGTGTAGATTCCTGTAATACTTGGCTCCTCTGGACTCTCCGCCCGAATGCACCTGCCGCCGCCAGTTTTTATCGGCTTTGGTCAATTTTAGCCGGCTCCTGGTAATTTCCATCGTTGAACTCTTACTTGGATTTTGAACAGCGAAGACAACAGGCGAACTAGTTTATCCTTTTCTAAATTAAAGTGTGGAAATTGAACCAAATTAAAGTAAAACCTAACTAAAATATTAAATTTAAAGTAAAGCAAAATAAACCTCAATAAAGAACGGATATAAAATAAAAGCGAAGTGAGTTTTATTGGTAAAAGTGGCACGAAGCGCAACCCAGTTGTCGTCAAGGTAACATTTGGTGACCACATTTGGTGGTATTATTCTGGAGGAAACATTTGGGTGCTAACACATCTTGGCGGTAACATTTGGTCCTTCTCCGCTAAAGGAATCCAGCCATAAATTAAGTGTAGCAGCAATCGAGGTACGTAGTTCTGAATTTAAAATTTTTGTGAATAAAAGTGAAGAAACGTGTCTCAAAGTTTTGTGTGGCTCATTTAATTTGCTTGACTCATTTCTGTTGTGTGGCACAAAGAACCAAAGCATAAAAAGCATCGTAAATTTACGGCAGTTATATGAAATTTGATTTCTTTAGCTCTTTGTGTAATTATACTTGAAATTAAATAGCCTGGAAATTGTAAGATTTGGTAGCCATTTTTTCCCTTTGTCAGCTCACTGAAATCGCGTGATAATTTTTACGATCACCGTTAACTCGACCCGTTAATTTTTGTTGTTGGCACTTAAACAAATAGATCATAATTAAACCGCGTGATTTATCTGCCTTTTGTTGTTCAAAGAGACATATTTTATTAATTTTGAGTGGCCATCTTTTATTTAGTTGGTGGTTCAAGTTAACCCTAAACTTTTTGTGTGAAGAAATAACCTCTAAATAAAGGCAACTTTTTTCTAACGCAAGTTATAATGGCGTCAATAGAGGAATTTACAGAAACAGTAGAAGAGATATTAGCATTTGAGAAAAGGCTCAAAGGGGAAGATTTTTCAGCTTATACAGTGGAAGCCATAGAATGTGAAAAAGAAGAGTTAGGCAGACTATGGACGACATATAGGACAATTTATGAGCTATACGCAAAGGACCCAGGGGAAAAAAAGAAAGAAGGAGTGTCGATCACCAAGACACATACCCAGGCCCATAAGGTTCATGTGAAATGCGTAAACATTTTAGCGAGAGCCAGCCGTGGGTTGCGCAAAGAAAATGCAGAAGCTTCTACTGCAGTGGTTCCCAATCAGAGTTTTCCCATTCCGGTTCAAGCATGCGACATTGAGGTTTTTCGTGGTGATTACGAATCATGGCCCACATTTAGAGATTTGTTTACCACAATTTATATAAATAATGCACGTTTAGGCCCTGTAGAAAAATTGTGTTATCTTTTTCAAAAGACAAGTGGTGATGCGCGGGAGGTTAACAGAAATATCACTGTAACTGCTGATAATTTCGCGATTGCTTGGGGAAATTTAAAAGCCACCTACGAAAATAAACGGGTACTATTTAATGGGCAGATGAGTTTATTGTATAATTTGGCTCATTGTCAAGAGGAATCTGCTTCGGAAATTAAACGGCTCCAAAGAGAAATAAATAATTGTATGTCTACGTTGAGGCTATACAATATTGATATCGATGCGTGGGAACCATTGTTTGTGTTTCATTGTTCCATTAGGCTTCCCGAGCAAACATTGAATTTGTGGGAGCAGTCTGTTAAAAATAAGTCTGAGATTCCTAAATGGAAAGAAATAAATGAGTTTCTAACTGATAGGTTCCGAGCTCTTGAAAGCGTTTCGAATATTCGTGCCAGTGGTCCCCAAACCAGCAACTATTTTGTTAATCAGAATCCAATTAGGTCCAAGCAATTAAAGGCACATCACACTAAAGTAAATGTACCACAATGTAGATTATGCAAACAGGCCCATGAGCTAAGCTCTTGCGTAAAATTTTTGAGCATGGATTATAAAAATCGCGTTTCAAGTTTGAGAAAATTCAGATAATGCTTCAACTGCTTGAAAGGAGGGCATTTATTTGGAGATTGTCCTAGTAATAACGGTTGCTCGAAGTGTAAAAAGAAACATCACGTTCTTTTACATAGAGAGTTTGTCAATAAACCGGCACAAAGAGTTCACGAAAATTATGAACCATCAAAAAATAAACCGCAGTTTTCCGCTCAAATAATTGATGGGCCTTCTACATCTAGCGCTGCTTATGCTTTTAATGCTGCCTCGAATGTTGTTCAAAACCACCACCATTCAGTTTCAAAAAAGGTTTTACTGGCTACTGCATGGGTTAATATTAACAATAATGGCTCCAATTTTAAAGTGCGAGCGTTAATTGATCCATGTTCAGATGAGAGTTTTATATCTGAAAAAATTTGTAAGTTGCTCAAGTTGTCCACTGTACCCGTATCAGCTGAGGTCGCAGGTCTAGGTGGAGAAGTTGTTAGCAGAGTTAGTAAAATGGCCAGTTTTTCCGTATTTTCTTTAATAAATCCCAATTTGAGTTTGAAGGTTTCTGCTTTGGTGGTCTCTCAAGTCACTGGAAATGTTCCAACTATGTCGTTCACCCCTAATAAAAACTTTAATCTACCGAATTTGGATTATGCGGATCCAGCATTTTATAGAAGTGGCTCGGTTGATATCCTGTTAGGAGGTGATGTATACCCATCGATTCTACGCAATGGCGTACATCATGGTATTTTTAAGTCATTGGTGGCGCAAGAAACTATCTTTGGCTGGGTGGTAACTGGTCCCACAAGTCATAATAGACTGTCAGGCTCACTCATTTTACTAAAGTATCTATCGATGAACAGCTGACAAAATTTTGGGAACTGGAAGAAATTTCTCAAAATCGTGTGGTCTCAGAAGAGGATAAACTGTGTGAAAAAATATTTTGTTCTACCACTGTGAGAAATGCTGAAGCGAGGTATATAGTGAACTTGCCCTTTAAGGCTGCCATTTCGTCACTAGGTCCAAATAGGCACATAGCTCTTAGCCAATTCAATAGAAGCGAAAGTTCATTATTGCGAAAGCCCCAAAACAAAACGTTGTATGATGAGGTCGTTAAAGAATATTTAACTTTGGCACATATGGAACCAATTGAAAGTCCTGTAGCTGGCCCAAGTTATTATTTGCCCCATCATGGTGTTTTCAAACCGGAAAGTACCACAACAAAACTAAAAGTGGTATTTAATGCCTCCAGTATCACGCCTAGCGGTAAAAGTTTGAATGACATATTACATGTAGGCCCTATTCTGCAAAAAGACTTGGTTCTCCTGATACTGAAATGGAGATTTTTTAAGTATGTTTTTAACGCAGATATCTCGAAAATGTACAGACAGATTCTCGTTAACCCAGAACACACTCGCTTTCAACAAATTGTATATCGTAGCTCTCCTGATGAAGAGATACAAGATTACAGGCTTAAAACGGTGACCTTTGGCGTAAATTGTGCTCCTTATTTGGCCCTTAGGACTCTGTTACAGCTAGCAGACAACGAAGAGCAGTATTATCCCGTAGGTGCTAGAATTCTGAGAGAGTCCATGTACGTAGACGACGCGCTAGTAGGTGCTCATAGTTTGCCAGACATTTTAGAGGCCCGAAATCAACTTATATCTATTTTACAGTCCGCTGGGTTTGATTTAAGGAAATGGACTTCTAATATGAAGGAAATTTTAGAAGGGTTGCCCACTGAGCACTTATTAGATGAGAATTTTTTAAGGTTCGATGATAAAAGTAACGCAAAGACTCTAGGCATTCGATGGAATGCTTCAGCTGATTACTTTTATTTCACGGCAGAAAAAATTCCACTTAAGTCTTCGTATAGTAAAAGAGAAGTACTTTCGACGATAGCTAGGCTCTTTGATCCTGCCGGCTGGCTTGCGCCAGTTATCATAACAGCAAAAATATTGATGCAGCAAATGTGGCTCGATAAAATAGGCTGGGATGATAATATCAGCGAAGTTTCGTTACGAAATTGGCACGCGTTTGTTAGTCGATACAACGACATTACAGAACTTAGGGTTCCGAGGTGGATCCAATATACTACAACTGCGTTCATAGAGTTCCATGGCTTCTGCGATTCGTCAGAGTGGGCGTATGCAGCAAATTTATATGTTAGAGTTCAAGCGGGGGATACAGTAGTTTCGCACCTATTAGTTTCAAAGACGAAAGTGGCCCCAATCAAGAAACCCTCCATACCACGCTTAGAATTGTGTGGCGCAGTGCTATTAGCTAGGCTGATCGACAGCATTATGCCTCAGTTTTCCTTGAAAAATTTTACGCTGTATCTGTGTGTAGGGTATTTTTAATACCACTATTACCACTCACGATTATTTCATACTTTATTATCAATATTTTGTTATTATTTGGAAATGTAAACTTCATAAACAAATAAGTAACAACAAATTGACTCAATTGGAAATGTATTGGAAATTCATATTTTTGTAAACAACTTTATAGCAACAAATTAGAATAAGTTTATTTTTAAGGATACCGTTAGTTTAATTTATAAAGGACGAATTTTTGTAAATAAAGATCATTCTGTTTTCATGCCTTAAATCGGCATTTTTATTTAAATACAAAGCATTCATCTGCTTTTTAGAAAAACAGGCATATAAAACTGCCTTAAAAAAATATTGAATTAATTTTCTGCCAGTGGCGTGTATTTCGCCGGCAAAACCTCGGGCAGGTAGTTTGTTTAATATATTGTGTGTGTGAAGCCATTACATGGCGATCCTGCCAAATCAACAAGATAACAAAATCCCTGTAGAAGAGTTGAAACCCACAGGCAGTGCTAGGGAGGCACCTGTGTATACGGCCACAAGTATACAAGCGGGCCCTAAGCGTCTTACGATTGAGGAGTACCGCAGGAGACAAATAAGGAAAAAGGAAGCAGAGCTGACGCGTATTCCCTACATCCCCAAGCCAAAAATCAAAAAGAGGGGCGGCAAATTGGTACGATGGCGAACCGAGCTAGCCAAATTGCGGCAAAAATTGGACACGGAAAATCCGCAATCCTGGGATGAAGCAGCCGAAGTCTGGCGTGAAATACATGAACTAGAACGCCAGATGGATGAACATCGGAAGTCCCGAAAATAAAACAAAATTCTACACTTATGTATATGCATTTTATTTTTTTAAATTTTTTATTAAATCATGAATTGAAATAAAAATCATAAAAAAACCACACCATAAAATTTTAGTCAACATTTAATAAAATAAATTAAAACAAAACCAAATGAAAAACAACAAGAATTATAAAACCTTAATGGTATTGTTTTGCCACACATTTTATTTAAAAGTATAAAAGAAAAACACAAACTTTCACAACAAAATAATTTTGGAACAATTTATAAAAAGAAACTAAATAAAAAAAAAAGACACGAAGAAGAAAAAATATTTATAAAAGAAATGTCAATTCCAGCTGCTAAATAGAATGTTGCCACTGTATAAAAATAAAAATGTTGCCATAAGAAATAGTTAAAAACAGGGTGACAAAGATACGAATTAAATTAAGGTATTAAGTTTAGTGTTGCCAGAAAAGAAAAAAAAAATTGTTTTTCAATGTTACCATTGTGTAAGATTTAATGATAAAGTTTTTTTTAATTCAATTTAATTATTCATTATACAATATTATTTATGGAAGAATTAAAAGAATATTATAATGAATTAGAAAAATTAGAAAATAATTTAAAAAAAAGCAAAGGTAGAATTTATTCCTCTAAATACGTGATAGAAAAATTAGAACGTTTAGAAGAAATTAATGAAAAAGTTGATAGTATTTGTAAAGAAGATATAGAAATTGATACCGTTTTTGTTGATGAATTCAAAGCTTTGTATAAGAAAACATACGCGGCAATTCAAAGTTTGGAAATCAAACATATAAAAGAAGTAGAAGAAAATTCCAAAACAGACAAAGAGTTTGCTAATTTTCCAAATATGGCACAGTTTGACATTTCGGTGGTAGGTAAAAACCTACAAACTTTTAAGGGATCATATGAGGCGTTAGAAGATTTTATTGTGCAAACAGAATTATTACACGACATTTTGAGAACAGAAGATAGGGAGATTTTCATCAAATATGTCTACAATTTCAAACTATCAACCCATGTTCGCAGCATTTTAGGTCGTTCAAATAGACCAACTACATTTTTAGAATTGAAAAATTTATTAATAAAAGCTTATCCGAATCCTAGGAATTTGCAACAAGTTTTGACAGAACTTGGCACAATAAAACAGGGTGCTTCAGACATATCTACGTATAGGGAAAAGATAGCATTACTTTCAGAACAATTAAGTGATTTTGAAATAAAATCAATGGAAAATCCGACAAGAGAGGCGAAAGATGCTATTTACAAGATGAGTGAAAATATGGCATTAAACGTTTTTATGAAAGGTGTAAATATTGAATATCAAAGCATTTTGGTAGCTAGTTCTCCAAAGACTTTTAGCGAGGCAGTAGAAAAATGCATGACAGCAGAGAGAAATATGCAAACCAATAATAATATTTTTAGAATTGGAAGAAGAGATGATAATTCTCAAAGATTTAACAGCAATTTTACAACGTACAGAAATAATAATCAACATGTTCGAAATTTCGGTAATTTTCGCAATAATAATTACAGTCACAATCAGACCAATAGCAATTCTAATAGAAATTATAACAGTTATCAGGGTTTTCAAAATAACAATGCTTATCGCAACAACAATTTGAACAGAGGTAACAATGTTAGTAACAGAAGATATAATAATATGAATCATTCGTTAAATAATGTCAATAACAGACAACATGTAGAAATTCAAAGGAATTCAACAACAAGAAATAACAATTCATTTAGGAGAAATAATAATAACTTCAATCAGGGAAACTAGTAGGCCGGGATAACAATTATTGTTATCCAGAGCGGCAAAATTTATTCAGATTATCAACAAACACAGATAATTCCATGACAATAGTATGTAAAAGCGTGAATGGAGACTTGAAATTTTTAATAGATACAGGAGCAGAAATATCAATATGTAAATTAGGGAATATAGAAAATATTAATACACGGAATATTTCATCATTAACTGGGATAACTAGGGAGAAAGTTGATAGCATTGGCACAGCAAAACTGAATTTAAAATTTGATAGCGAAGAAACTGAACATCAATTTCATATAGTTGAGAATGATTTTCCAATTCCAACAGATGGTATCATTGGTCGTGACTTTTTAGAAAAACATTTATGCAGAATTGATTTTGAAACATACACAATATCTTTTACAATAAATAATAATGAAATTAGTTTACCGATAAATCCCAAACAGATTTACAAGACAGATATCGTAATACCTGCACGGTCAGAAGCGATAGTACCTGCCAATATACGACCACACGAAGAAAGCATCGTTTTAAGTAAGGAAATAGAAAAAGGTGTGTACATTGGGAACACGATAATACCAGCAACGGGCATTTCACACGTAAAAATTTTAAACACAACCGATAGAGATGTAACACTAAAAGACATTAATTTTGAATTTGAACGTTTGGCAAATTATAACATATATACCTGCTCTGGGAAAGAATTTATAGATGATGAGAGGACATCAAAAATAGTGAAAAATTTGAATATCAAATCAAGTGATCCTATAGCAGAACAGTCTCTAACAAACATGATTAAAGAATATAGTGACATTTTTCATCTAGACGGTGAAAAGTTGACTGTGAACAACTTTTACACACAGCAAATACAAACAACTGATTCTACACCAGTATATATAAAACCGTATAGATTACCAGAAACACAAATGCAGGAAATAAACGAGCAAGTAGACAGACTGTTGAGTGACAAAATTATTGAGCCTTCAACTAGTCCGTATAACTCTCCATTATTAGTAGTACCAAAAAAATCGGCGAATGACACAAAAAAATGGCGATTGGTAGTTGATTTTAGAAAATTAAATGAAAAAATCGTAAATGATAAATTCCCTTTAACAAGAATTGAAGATATTCTCGATAAACTAGGCAGAGCCAAATATTTTTCTACACTAGACATGACCAGTTCTTTTCATCAGATTAAATTGGATACAGATTCTAGACCATTGACTGCGTTTTCAACAAGGAATGGACATTATCAATTCACAAGGTTACCGTTTGGACTGAAAATATCGTCGAATAGTTTTCAACGAATGTTAACTATAGCATTATCTGGGCTAAGTGCAGAGGCATTTTTGTATGTTGATGACATCATAGTTTTTGGTTGTAGTCTACAACACCATAATGATAATTTATTGAAAGTTTTTGAAAAATTAAGGAAATACAATTTGAAAATAAATCCTAGCAAATGTTGCTTTTTACAATCAGAAGTTGCATACTTAGGGCATTTGATAACCGACAAAGGAGTACGAACAGACCCAACAAAATACGAAGTCATAAAAAATTATCCTGTACCTAGCAATACTGACGATGTCAGGCGTTTCGTTGCTTTTTGCAATTATTATAGGCGATTCATACCACACTTTGCGCATATAGCGAAAAATTTAAATACCTTGCTAAAGAAAAATAAACAGTTTGTATGGAATACAGATTGCCAAGAATCATTCGAAAGCCTAAAATCTAAATTAATGAACCCACCGATTCTTCAATACCCGAACTTTAACAAACCATTTGTATTGACAACGGATGCTTCAAATTTTGCGCTAGGAGCAGTTTTGTCACAAGGTGAAATTGGAGCAGACTTGCCAATATCATACGCTAGTAAAACATTATCTAAACATGATATAAATAAACCAATAATTGAGAAAGAGCTCTTAGCTATACATTGGGCTATAAATTTCTTTCGACCATACCTTTTTGGCAAAAAATTCTACGTTATCACGGATCATAGACCTTTAGTATCACTTTTTTCTCATAAAAACCTTTCTTCCAAATTAACTCGCATTAGACTTGACCTATGTGATTACGATTTTGAGATAGAATACAAAAAAGGTAAGATGAATTGTAATGCAGATGCATTATCTAGGATAAAGATAGATAGTGGCACTTTAAAAGCAATGATACCAATAGATACTGAAGAAAAATCAAAACAAATACTTGCAGTAGTAACACGAAGTATGCAGAAGCAGCCTAATACAGATAAACAGGAACACAATTTTAATAGAAACGAGCATGAAACTTTTATATGGGAAAGTACATCAATGTCAGATGTGCAAAAGTTAAGAAAACTTAGATTTGAAATAAATAGAAAATTAGAAAAACCTTATATTGAGTTTAACGATACAGAGATAGTTGTTGGATGTAGTGATAATTTAATGAGCACAAAGTTGTCTTTAAAGAAGCTATTATCAAAAACACTATTACTGGATATAAAAGAACTCGCGTTGAGAGATAACGATGCAATATTTAAGATAGTTAACACAGTTTTATTCAAAAATATATTTAATAATTTGAAGAGAGAGCATAATGAGGATTTGAAAATTTTGATATATAAAGAACCACAACGCATAATAGATAAACTACTACAAAATCAACTGATCAGCGAATACCACAATTCAACTTTAGGCGGACATTTAGGTATTAGAAAAACAATTTTAAAACTTAAGCAGAGATATATCTGGAAAAACATGAGCAAAATGGTGAAAAACCACATATCAAATTGTAAAGAATGTAAAATAAATAAGCAAACACGACACACTATAGAAAAATTAACAATTACAGACACTCCAGGAACTACTTTTGAAATTGTATCCATAGATACAGTAGGTCCATTGCGGTTCTCAAATGGATACAGATACGTCTTAACGATGCAATGCGATCTATCAAAATACATTATAGCAAGTCCAATTGAAACAAAAGATGCCAAAACTGTTGCAAAAGCACTAGTCGAAAAATTAATTTTAGTGTACGGACATTTTAAAGTCCTCAAATCAGATAAGGGTACTGAGTTTGTAAATGAACTAATGTCAGAGGTATGCAACCTATTAAAAATAAAACAAATTTTCAGCACTCCTTACCACCATGAAACCATGGGTTCCATAGAAAGAAATCATAGAGTTTTGAACGAATTTCTCCTCAACTTTTGTAAAAATGATGAATGGGACTATTGGATCCCATATTTTTGTTTTGCATATAACACAACGCCACATGTTGATACAAATTATACACCGTACGAATTGGTATTCGGAAGATTAGCAAACCTTCCTAATGATGAAGTTTTAAATCATAAACCATTTTACAACATAGATAATTATACAAACGAATTAAAAGCAAGATTACAATTTTCTTATAAAAAAGCTGAAGAATTTTTAAGAATTGTAAAAACTAAACGTGCGAATAAACACATAAATATAAACCCATTGAATTTAAAAGTAGGAGACATGGTATATGTAAAAAACTTTAGTAGAAAAAAGCATCAACCTCCATATCATGGTCCTTATGAAATAGTTGAAATTAGAGGAGTAAATTCAATAATAAGTATAGGAAACAAATTAAAAGAATTTCATAATAATAACCTAAAGAAAGGTTAATAATAATAAAAAATGAATTTAATATAAGTATTTCTATTATATGTAAAATTTTAAATTTTATTTTCAAAAACAAAAATTTAAAAATTTTCTTAAGGGTGAGGGTGTAGGGTATTTTTAATACCACTATTACCACTCACGATTATTTCATACTTTATTATCAATATTTTGTTATTATTTGGAAATGTAAACTTCATAAACAAATAAGTAACAACAAATTGACTCAATTGGAAATGTATTGGAAATTCATATTTTTGTAAACAACTTTATAGCAACAAATTAGAATAAGTTTATTTTTAAGGATACCGTTAGTTTAATTTATAAAGGACGAATTTTTGTAAATAAAGATCATTCTGTTTTCATGCCTTAAATCGGCATTTTTATTTAAATACAAAGCATTCATCTGCTTTTTAGAAAAACAGGCATATAAAACTGCCTTAAAAAAATATTGAATTAATTTTCTGCCAGTGGCGTGTATTTCGCCGGCAAAACCTCGGGCAGGTAGTTTGTTTAATATATTGTGTGTGTGAAGCCATTACATGTGGTCCGATTCGACGATAGTGCTGGCATGGCTCAAAAACCCTCATGCAGTTGGAAAACGTTCGTAGCCAACAGAGTTGCGCTGATATTAGAAAAGGTCGGCAATAGAAACTGGCACCACGTAGTGTCGCAAGACAATCCTGCAGATCTAGCAACCCGGGGGCTGACCCCTGCGGAGTTGAAAGACTGCAAACTTTGGTGGAATGGCCCAGAATGGCTAAAACTAAAAAAATCTTCTTGGCCATCCTCCACACTAAAATTCGAAACCGCTGAAGAACGAAAAAATGTTCAAGCTCTCGTTACTAGATCTGCGGAAAAGGAAGATATACTGGATAGGTTCTCTGACTTGCCTAGAGCTACACATGTAATCGCCTACATATTTCGTTTTTTCAACGCTGCGCGAAAGACCGCAACTACCAAGGCCCAGTCGTCGACGCTAAAACTTTCGGCAGAAGAGTTGCTCTTTGTAAGAAATCGCCTATTTCAGCTGTCTCAAGAGATATACCTCGCGAACGATCTCAAAAGCCTGCGTGATAAAAATTGCGTCGAAAAGAATAGCCCTCTCTTGTCTCTTACGCCCTTTCTAGATGAGCATCAAATAATACGTGCCAATGGCCGCCTTGCCTCCTCATCCAGTTTGTCTTATAATGAACGCCATCCGATAATTTTAGCCTATGGTAGTACCTTATCACGACTGTACGTGCGATTTATTCATAAATTGGTTCACCATGGCGGCTTAACCCTGGTCCATAGCGTTATTCGACACGAATGTTGGATACTTAAGGCCAGGAATCTGATAAAAACATGCATAAATAATTGTAAAGAATGTGTATTGCATCGAAAAATGAGACAGGGACAAATTATGGCTGCGTTGCCCACAGAAAGAACTACACTGAGTCGCCCTTTCGCAAATACTGGCGTCGATTTTGCTGGCCCATTTGAAATTAAAAGCTTCACTGGTCGCTACTGTCGAATTACGAAAGGTTACGTGTGTCTCTTCGTTTGTTTCGCAACTAAGGCGATTCACCTCGAAGCCGTTAGTGATTTGTCATCCTCCGCATTTTTAGCTGCCTTGGCTCGTTTTGTCGCTCGTCGAGGCTGCCCAAATTGCGTCTATTCCGATAATGGCAGAAATTTTGTTGGTGCGGCGAAAGAAATCGACGTAAATTTTGAAAGACACGTCAGGGATTTACGTGATACTGTCGTCGAAAAATACGGACATCGCCGTTTAAATTGGCACTTTATTCCCGCTGCAGCCCCTCATATGGGCGGACTCTGGGAGGCGGGAGTAAAAAGTTGTAAAACCCATTTAAAAAAGATGGCTGGCCAATTAAAATATACCTTTGAAAAATTTTCAACTCTGTTGGCCACCATCGAAGCATGCCTCAATTCGCGTCCACTAGGCCCTTTGTCTGAAGATGTAGAAGATTTGTCGGCTCTTACACCTGGTCATTTTTTGATTGGTTCTGCGTTGCTCACGCCCGCTGAGCCCGAAGAGCTCAATTTGGCGGTAAGCATTACTAATCGTTGGCGCAAAGTTAAAGCTATGCAGCACGAAGTCTGTCGTCGATGGAAAGACGAATATTTAAAGGAGTTGCATAAACGTACGAAATGGAAATTCCCCCAAACAAATTTGAAAGAAAATGACCTTGTTGTTCTACGAAACGAGGCTCTTTTCCCTACAGAGTGGCGCTTAGGCCGGGTTGTTAAGGTGTACCCCGGAAAAGACTCAAAGGTTCGCGTAGTAGATGTCAAAACTCAGAGCGGCACTATTACCAGGCCAATACATAAGCTGGTTCTCTTACCAAATCAATACGATATCTAAAGAAACCAAAAAACAAAAAAAAAAAACCTACTTTCTTTGATACCCGTCTTTCCCATTCATTTCTTTACTCCATTTAGTCAAATCTTTTATTACAGTATACTATGGCCCAATCATGGTTCAACACCAACTACGGCTGTCCGATTTGCTCGCGACTGCATGCAATTCGCCAGTGCACTCGTTTTCTGACGATGCGAGTTGAGTTGAAGCGACGGACGGTGATGGAGCACGGACTGTGCAAAAGCTGTTTGGGACAGTCGCACGCATTCGCTGATTGCCCCAGTGTGGATCGATGCAAGCGATGTTTCCGGCTGCACAACACATTACTGCACCCAGTAGCCTCTGGAAATATCTGGTTCCCCATGACCGTCGAAGCGATGCTATATCCGCATCAGAGCTCAAGTCGCCGCTACCCCGTTCGAATAAGAGTGAACCCAAATGCCGCCCGAACTTCAATCCATGAGCAGTTGGCACGCGACTTGGGCTGCAGTATTGTCTCAAACCGGACGCTTTTAACGTTGGCCCATCGAGTGTATAACGACAAAAAAATCACGGTCTCATGCGCATTAGAAGAGTACACGTTCCGGACCACTCCCCCAACCCATATCAGTAACAACTGGGTCAAGCGGAATAGACGGGGGGCAGTGGTCGCTAATCCAAACTGGCACGAGGCACTCACCATCGATCTGATTATTGGGGCTGATGTGGTTCCAAGAATCTTAGAAGGCCGTGCTGAGGGCAAGCCAGGACAAATATACATCCAGCAAACCCTATTTGGCGAAGCCTACTTCGGTGAAGGTCCCAAACAGCATCGCTAGACGTAGTTCAAGAGGAAAGTTCGGTTGTGGCCCAAAGATTACAGCGTATACATGGATATGATGCTCAACATTGTATAACTTTTTTTTCTTCTTTTTCATATATATATATATTATACTTTGTAAAATATTTCATTACTGAATCCAAATGCCTTATGTTTCATTGCCCCCTTTATTTAATAAAAGTCATGAATTCCATTAATATTTGTCTTGCGTGGCTCTTTGTTGTGCTAATAGCGCAAGGTGGGCGGTATGTTCATGTCAGGAATACGTGTAAACGATATTCAGTTGTTTGTAAACCCATCGAAAGAATTCGCACGTGTAGATTCCAGTAATACTTGGCTCCTCTGGACTCTCCGCCCGAATGCACCTGCCGCCGTCAGTTTTTATCGGCTTCGGTCAATTTTAGCCGGCTCCTGGTAATTTCCATCGTTGAACTCTTACTTGGATTTTGAACAGCGAAGACAACAGGCGAACTAGTTTATCCTTTTCTAAATTAAAGTGTGGAAAATTGAACCAAATTAAAGTAAAACCTAACTAAAATATTAAATTTAAAGTAAAGCAAAATAAACCTCAATAAAGAACGGATATAAAATAAAAGCGAAGTGAGTTTTATTGGTAAAAGTGGCACGAAGCGCAACCCAGTTGTCCTCAAGGTAACATTTGGTGACCACATTTGGTGGTATTATTCTGGAGGAAACATTTGGGTGCTAACACATCTTGGCGGTAACAGGTATCAGAAGTAAAATTGCAAAAAAAATCAGTTTTCTTCCCTTCAATAAAAAAAAATATTTTTATTCTAAACTTAAAAATTTCAAATACGATTAAGTACTATGTTAAGATACCATTCAAAATGGACGACGTCACCAGAATATAGAAAAGCCGTCGCTGCAATAGACATGTATTATTTTCATTTCGATTTAGATGAGTGGTCGGACTTGCGCATGGGAACCATAGGAGCTCGATATCGAGACTGCGCGGCACTGCCATGGGTCATGTAAGTACGATGGCTGGATTTACAGATCATGCTGACCTTCTAGACTGGGTGTCCAACTCAGCTATTGGGGCTGAGTTAGCGGCAATGTTTTTGAATGAGGAGGAGTCAGGGCAGATCGGGTCCTACTTTCCCTACCAAGTGGACTTTGGTTTGGTAACGAGGAGCGCGTACTCGGCTAGAATGAATCCTGCATTTCATACGTTCGCTCATATAATAGGTCTGTTTTTTGGAAATGCCAGATCCTTAAACGCTAAGTATTTCTTGGAGAAAGATGTATCAGGAGTTATGAAGAATGCTCAATGGGTAGGATATGTCCTATCTATCGGTTCAACTGAATCCAAAATCTTTGCAAACCCGGAAGCCAACCTTGAGGCACAATTGAAAGAGATAGAGGAAGCAAAGCAGACAGAGAAGGACGCCGATGAAGGGGTTGCGGTACCTGTACTCGGGAAAACATCAGCAGTTAACATTATTCCAGAGCCTAATGGTCGAGATCCCACAGAGTGGTTTAGGGCAGATCGGGTCCTACTTTCCCTACCAGGTGGACTTTGGTTTGGTAACGAGGAGCGCGTACTCGGCTAGAATGAATCCTGCATTTCATACGTTCGCTCATATAATAGGTCTGTTTTTTGGAAATGCCAGATCCTTAAACGCTAAGTATTTCTTGGAGAAAGATGTATCAGGAGTTATCAAGAATGCTCAATGGGTAGGATATGTCCTATCTATCGGTTCAACTGAATCCAAAATCTTTGCAAACCCGGAAGCCAACCTTGAGGCACAATTGAAAGAGATAGAGGAAGCAAAGCAGACAGAGAAGGACGCCGATGAAGGGGTTGCGGTACCTGTGCTCGGGAAAACATCAGCAGTTAACATTATTCCAGAGCCTAATGGTCGAGATCCCACAGAGTGGTTTAGCTTTATGGACTCTAGAGGATGGAGATTGACCCAAGCCATGCTGACGAAGATAAGAAACATTCAGGGTGACATAGTAAATCCTCCCTGATCAAACAAACACAAACACACAACCACCATCCACAACAAATGACATTATTAATTAATAAAATAAAAAAAGGACATTATTAATTAATAAAAAGGACATTGATAATAATAAAAAGGACATTAAAAAAATAGAAGCCATGAAGTTTGAAGAGCTAAAAGTTGAGCAGCTAAAAGAAGAGCTGAGTAAGCTGGAACTGCCAACAACAGGCAATAAAGTGGAACTTCAGAAGAGGCTGATAGATGAGTTCAAGCAGCGTGGCATCGACATCGGGACATACGAATTTGAGGATAAAGAGGAAATAGAGGTATGTACTCGTGCCACGACAAGCAACATGGATTTAAGCACAATGTTCGCCGCTGTGATGGAAAATTTTCAAGAAGTTAAAGAAACATCTAGAGGTAACAATGAGAGAATGCTAGCTGAAGTTAAGGCTGTTCAGGTGACATCTAAGGCCACAAATGAGAAGCTAGTAGAAATTTCTGAGGCCATAAATAGAAGAGTAGATGGCATTGAGGTACAAGTCAGCAAATTTGACGTGAAACTCGCATGTAAAAGATGTGGACGAGAAATTGCATGACTTGGAAGCAAAAATTGTTAATCTTCAGTGTCAAGGAGGGCCAGTGAGAGTTATTCCAGAGGCTTCCAGCAGAGTAAAGACGCCTTGTTTCGATGGCAGCGCACCTTTGAACATCTTCAAGTTCCAGTTCGAAACAGTTGCCAGCAAAAATGGTTGGAACAGTGAAGAAAAGGCCATAGAGTTGATTTTGGCCTTAAAAGGAGCCGCAGCAGAAGTACTTGAAACCGTACCAGGGAGCTGCAGAAATAATTTTGATGACATAATGGCGGCACTGCAGCGGAAATATGGTGGCGAACATAAGCGAGATATATACCGCATGGAATTGCGAT
>OY101451.1:25776811-25849311 GCA_956483635.1 Panzeria rudis | reverse complement strand
AGAGCGCTTAATTGTAAGGAAAGTAATCCAGAACCCAAAAATTTCCACAAGAGCACTTGCGAAGGAGCTCGAAGAAGAGTGTAATGTCATTGTTTCCCATGAAACTGTTCGCCAGGCCTTATTAAGAAACAAATACTCTTCAAGATCAGCTCGTAAAAAACCACTACTTTCTGCAGTAAATATAGAGAGACGGTTTTCCTTCGCCATGATGAATATTTCGCAACCCGTGGACTATTGGGATGATGTGATATTCTGCGATGAGACCAAAATAATGTTATATTACAATGATGGACCAACCAGAGTGTGGCGAAAGCCGTTAGCATCGTTAGAAAACCGAAATATCATTCCAACAGTCAAATTCGGAAAAATGTCGACAATGATTTGGGGATGCATCTCCAGTAAAGGGATAGGAGATTTAGCCGTCAAACACAATGGATGCGCAGCAATATTTAAACATTTTGCAGACCAATTTGATTAGAAGCGCAAGCAATTTCGGGTTCATACGAGAAAATATACCACATTTTAAATTTTACCAAGATAACGACCCCAAACACAAGTCGCATATGGTACGAATGTGGCTACTTTATAACTGCGGTAAGGTCATAGATACACCTGCCCAAAGTCCGGACTTAAATCCGATTGAAAATTTATGGGTTTATTTAAAAAAAAGGGTCGCTAAACGTCAACCGACTAATATGACAGCTCTAAAAGCCGCAATATTGGAAGAGTGGCAAAATATACCAGCTAACTACGACTTGAAGAAGTTAATTCACTCGATGAAAAAGAGAGTACAATGCGTGGCAGACACAAAGGGTGGCCATACCAAGTACTAAAGCTAATAAATCCTTATTTTTATTTAATAAAATTAATGCTAATTACAGATCACAATATTTGTGAAAAGAGTTTCTTGACACCAAAAAAAATTTAGTAGTATTTATTTTTTGACAGTTTGTCGTTTATTTTTTATCAAACTGGATTGTTTTACGTTTTAAATATTTCTGAGTAATGTAAATAATACCAATGAATTAAAAAAAACTTTAAAATGGAAATAAAATTTTTTTTTACAAAATAATATAAATATGTGTATTTTTCTTTAATGTGAAAACTCATTGTTGACATACTGTATGTATATTTAAGCTTATTGTGATGGAATTTATATTTTACGTTGTATATTCTCTTGAAAGTCAGATTCCCATTTTATATGGCTACATATAGGCATTTACAAAAGCACATGAAGATTATTTTGTTCAGTTATTTTCTACATTAAAATAAATAAAATGAATTACTAGATATTTAAATATTTTATATGTATACATATAGGCATTTACAAAAAAAAAACACATGAAGAGTAGTTATTTTCTACATTAAAACAAATAAAATGAATTACTACATATTTAAATTATTTCCCCGCACTCTCTATGTAAGAGTGCAATATAATATATTTATACAATTATATTAAGAACATGCAAGCTGACAGTCGCTCTGACAATGTTAATTGTGTAGTAGATCTCACGGACATGCGCAGTCGACGACAAACTACACGAACCGGAAATACTTCCAGTACTGTGTACGCGTATGTCAGTGTGTGTATTTCTGTGGGTATGCCACGAATAGTATAAGAGGCTAACAATTGCCAAACAAAATCAGTTGGCTAGCAGCTTGCGATGCGATAAGAGCTAGTTTATCAAGTAGAGGGATCGCCCTTGCTTGATAGACATCTTATAGTATACAGGAGCTAGAGAAACCTAAGAATATAGGAATCTTTCCAACTACTGAGAAGGATTAGTTATTGAGTGAGGGATTGCCCGGCTCCATAACTACTCGCTCTCCAGTGAAGGTCTGGGAGACGGAGATTGTATTCAGGGCTCTCCCGTTGCAATTTTCGATCCTTGAGGCGACTCGTGTGAATTGAGACGAGTGGTATCGTTCGCCCTACCGCTGACCTCCACCAACACAGCCGTCGGATCAGTCGGTGACCACGCTCGAGCTGGTGAGGAGCTAGCTACGCCAATCCCGTATAGGTGCGGAAAGCGAGCATCTCTCCCGCTGTCTGACGTAGTGACCGGTCTGGGACCCATCACGATTTCGTCGGCGTTTCTTTTAATTAAAATCTTTTTAATTAAGCAATACAATATTTGTACTATTTTAAAGAATAGTTCCTAAGCTTTGAAGATAAATAAATATTGGAAATACGTTTTATAACGATTGAAGAACCAACGTGTTTTCTTTAAAATAAACAACAGCATTATCAAAGACCCCTGGACTACGCTGAGCCTATCCCAGCAACCAGCGGAAAACGTGTCGTTACATTGGCGCCCGAGCAGGGACTTATCTGTCCACACCATCATCTGGAAAAGATTCGTTCATTAAAAAAATAATAATAATAATCACTAAAATATCAACATTTGAGTCCAAGTAATAAATTCAACAAAAGAAAAAAACCCAGTGACATTCATCATGTTGTCATCACTAAAGAAAACCCCTTGAGAACCTCTTGGGTCTATTCCTTAAAGAAGGACGAGCAAACATCATATTTAGCTGAATTTGAACAGATCACCAGTGGTACGGTAGAAGAGCTGCGTAAGCGGTTCGCCAGATTTCTATTGTTAGAGCACGAGGAGGAGATCTTTCAGAAATTATTGGAACTACAGTTGAAGCACGAGAACATGGCGTCTACAAGCCAAGGTGAGAGTCTCACAGTGCCATCTAGAGTGCACGCAAATGTGTCCAACTCTCTAATGAAAAATGAAGGGCCCCCTGAGATGCCGAAAATGACAACAGAAAGCCGCATCCTGACAATCGAAATAGTGCGCAAGTGGGGCGTAAAATATGATGGCGGAAATGATCCATTAGGCTTTATCGAACGGGTGGAGGAGCTGTCAAAAATGTATGAGGTAAACCTAGAAGATGTATTAAAAGTGATTTCAGAATTTTTTCGGGAGAAAGCGCTGTGTTGGTTTAGAAATAACAACAAACAATGGACACAGTGGTCACGATTTAAGGGAGACTTTCTGACATTTTTCCTCCCGCCCCGGTATTTCGAAAAACTAGACGACGAAATCCGGAAGAGGACACAGAAGCCCCGAGAAACGTTTAAGGACTACGTACTCGCCCTCCAAAATCTGATGCGCTACTCAGATCTCACTCCTGAACAGAGGCTGGAACGCATCTTCCGAAATGCGCAATCGGACTACCAATGGTATATCCGGCGCAAATATATATATATATATATATATATATATATATATATATATATATATATATATATATATATATATATATATATATATATATATATATATATATATATATATATATATATATATATATATATATATATATATATATATATATATATATATATATATATATATATATATATATATATATATATATATATATATATATATATATATATATATATATATATATATATATATATATATATATATATATATATATATATATATATATATATATATATATATATATATATATATATATATATATATATATATATATATATTTAGTGATCATATATCTCAGATATACAAAATTATTTCGATACCAGTAGAAGTAATAGGAAATAAAATGATCATTCAATCCAGAGGACACTATTTAATACACAATTTTAATAAGGATTCATATCACGTAAGGGATCAATCAGAACTTAATAATTGTAAGGAACTCTCTAAAGAAAAGTTCGTGTGTAACAATGACTAGACATAGTTCGATGCAAATGACAACTCATGTGAAGTTTCCGCACTAAGGCCACTGAACAAAGCAAATTGTCGGTTTCAGGAAACAAACATCAATTCTTTATGGATGAAATTACATTTAGCTGAGAAATGGTTATTCAAAGTATTCAATAGAACCGTCGCACATATTCGATGCCCACCTGGTCAACAGAAACTTGTTGAATTGCTGTTACAAGGTATAATGCAGCTGGCTCCTGGATGTGAAGTTAGGAGTTCAAGGGACTACCATGAGCGCTCCATATCTGGTTGAATCTAAACGGAAGATTGACGACATGGCAGTGCTATCAACAGACGTCGACAATATATTTCAATTCAATATGTCGCTAATCAACCCAATGATGACAAACCACTCCAGCCAAATCAAAGAGTTGATGAATCAGGTTGAAGAAATGAAAAAAGAGAATATAGAGCTTCGGGGACATCAGCGGTCACTCATCTTTAACTTTCGTATTAATAATAGGTTTAATACTGATAGTAGTAGCAATTAGAAAAATAAGTTTTACAAGAAAAATAAGAGCATTGAATTTTGCCACTAATAACTTGAATTATCATTTGCAATACGTATCGAATCAACTGATAGATTCGCCCTGGCAGAATGTTCAAACAAATTGAACATCGCATTTGGTTATTTTAAAACAATAGTCCATTTGAAAAAACCTAATCCTAAGTAAATTCAGTTTTGAGATACCATTCATTTATGATGAGACAAATGTGTTATTTAAAACATTCAACGTGTAGAACTCAATTATTCTACAATGACATTGCTCTGACCATACAGACTGACGGCCAATACCCTGTTGCCTTTGATGTGGTTAATGCCGATGGTGCAACACTTGGCCGCTATCAGATAGAATTCATGTCATCCATTGCGGACTATTCACTCTTACTTGATGCCCGCGAACCGGTAATCTTCATTGTCAAGATCTCTCCTCATCAGGCAACTTTGGTGGAGTCGTTTGTAAGATGCGTTGCGGGATCAGGGCTTCTGTTCTGGGCCGCAATGAACCCGTGTGGATTACTGACCACTCCCCCTCGTCTCCGGAGCCACGCGGACATCGGATGATCTGAAGGTCCACGACTTACTGGATGAGGGCATTGAACCTAATCCAGGTCCCGGTGTTTACATTGCTGGCCATTGGGTTGCAATTGCCAAACCCGATCGTTCGTAACTATATTTCGTTGCGTGTTTCGACGCCTTAATAGATTCGCTCTCCTCTCACAATTTATCGATGATGACCCCGCTTCTCAGACACTTATCGATGAGCCCCCACCGGCAACGTCACCTCCACCATCCCAGGCATCGGCCCAGAGGAAGCAGCCACAATCCCAGGTACAACAGCGCACTGACTCAGAGAAACAATTCCCCAAGTCGCCAAGGATTCATAAACCGGACGCTGCTACTGCTGCTGTTAAACGACAAGCTGCTGTCCGTCGCATTGCTCAATCGATATCGACTCAGCCGGATGCTGTCGTCCGCTTCATTAGGTGCATTGATTCATATTCCCGCCATTTCCTTATGGATCTAGCTTCCTACATGTGGCCACTAGGTTGGGCATCTAACTCCACCCTCACTCCATTACAGTTCATGATTGATGCCTTCTCATCGGTAGTGTCCCCCATTGATATCTACAGTTGCCTCATTGATCCAACACTCACAAAGAAGCTGTCCAACGCAATCAGTTCCCAGTCTACCCTGCAGCTCCTTCGGGTAACGACCCATAACCTGGCCTACCTAGAAGCCAGTGCCCGCATGCACAACAAGCTTATGCATGCATCTAATGGCAACATTAGATGAGACATTCCCATCGCTTCTACCAATGACCACTCCCCAACCGAACCTACTCCCTGCACTACCTAGTCTCAATACTTTACGAGTCTTGGCAAACGTCTATTCTGATAACCAGATTCAGCGCGACCCTACTCTCCAATATGGCTTCACGGCTGACGGGATTACGAAGGAAGGTACAACTCAGAACAACATTAAATCTCCCTACCCTTGTTCTGCATAAGAGCCCCGAGATTTACGGCTATGAGTGCAGATCATCTGGTTGTGGGGGTTGGATGCAGTGTTTAGCCCCGCCGAGATGGCCTCCGTTTCATTAACGTCCGATTGGATAAATACTATTCTAACCTGCTGGAACCGGGCGTTATGTCCCAGGTAATGAATGCACAGATACGCAATGCAGGATTCTACAAGAACTGAGAGACCGACATCACTCAAGCGGGCTACGCGTTATCTGACTTGGAGGATCTTAACTCGTTCGTTTCCTCTAAAGGGTTATCTTTTGAACGGCCAATTACTATCCCCATGTGTGAGTTATTGTTTGAATGGAACACAACAGATTACGACGCCGACCCTCCTTTTACAGGCTCGGTTAATCAATGGCCATTCGACGGATCGATCGTCAGGGCAACTTAGGTTCAACATTTCCTTGCAGACGGTTCTTCCCGAGAACAGAGTTACTGCAATGTTTGTCCCTGCTGCACTCCTGGGCCATGCGGATGATCCCTTCCGTGCCTTGGCATTACTAATAATGGCTCTTTCCAATTGGCCTTTCTGTATGCCAAGGTATTATGTTCATAACACTCGGGATGCCCGATCCAATTGGTTGCCATCAGTAGTCCCGGATGGCGTCTGGGACAATGCCATCGATAGTCTCTTGACTCAAAGAACGTTTCAGTCTGGTTATTGAACCAGACCCTTGTTAACATACCTGGCCCCAAGGAATTGGATTTGATCATTCCCAAGAAAGCAGCCTCACGCATACCCCGATCACAACAGAAAGCTGTGGCGTCATCAGTTATGATACCACGTTCCGGCCCAACAGCCCTTTCCATGGCCGGTATCAACTACCCTGCTGATGCCAATATCCCTATAAATTTTTCTGGTACACAGGATAAACTTTCAACTAACCTGGTTGACAACATGAATAGCTGTGCTACATGAATAGCTTGGCTTCTTTTTTAGAGGTCGTTGTGCCCACTGCGGCAGCACCGATAGTCCCGCCACCTGTTGTAGCTCAGGCAGTCGATCCCGAAATAGGAAACGGAGCTCCCCAATTAATACCGGTAGTAGTGTAGTGGAACACCCAACCCTGCATTATTACAAACACTTCCATTATCTAAATATCATTTTACATATTGAACATAGATAATAAGATGGAGAATAATAAAAAGATAAGTTCGGTAACGACACAGTCGGTACGCAGCAATGAAAGAAGTGAGTTTGATTTCGGGAAAGACAGGATAATAAATTACATAAATTACGTGGCGACCGAGCAAATAAAGAAAAAAAGGGAAAACAAATAATTTAAAATAAATAAAGTATTGAGCAAGCAATTGATTGAATCCAACCAATGATAAATGAAAGTGGTCAGACATACCTACGTATAAAATAAAGTGGAATATGTTTCTAAATTGTGAATTAAATTGAACTAAATTTTGATATAAAAAAAAATAATAATAAATAAAATAATTGGCATAGACCAAAAGACCAACGTTCTACTAACATCAACCAGACGCTGGCAACCTATACAACCTATAATTTGTGCAAAAAAAAACCATCTAAGTATTATAACAAATTGACTGTTTGGTGAATTCGGAAAACTAAAATAAAGTACAGTTTTTACAAAATATGCAGGTACAGCTAATATACGTACATGTACATACAATTTAACGGAAAACCGTTAACTGTGAAATCAAAAATTCCAAAAGATGAAACGATATAGAAAGAAACTGAAAAATATTAAAGAAAGGAAAGCCGTTAATAATTGAAATCAAAAAAAAAAATCTAAATGATGAAAAGAAAATAAGCAAGAAAAAAAATGAACAGTATCAAAAGAGAATATTGCGACAGTGGTGAAATAATATCAACAGAAATTAAAGAATATGGTGATAGCAGTGAAACAATATAAACAGAAATTAAGTAAATAAATAAAGCAAAGAAAATAATAGAAGTAAACAACTTGTTGATGATAAAAGCATATAAAGAAAAACAAAACTACTGAAACACAAGTAGCAACGAAACATCTGAACAATAAGACAACAGCAACAACAACATCAAATATGAAGAGAATGATGCGAAAAACAACCCCTTTTAATATGGACACATCATTATTTGAGTGAGAGTATTAGTAGAATATGTAATAAAATTATTCAGAACATATATATATATATATATATATATATATATATATATATATATATATATATATATATATATATATATATATATATATATATATATATATATATATATATATATATATATATATATATATATATATATATATATATATATATATATATATATATATATATATAATTGAAGTATTTGGTATTAAATATATGTACATATATGTGATTGCAATTCCTATATTAACATATATACATATATTATTAATAAATATTACATACATATGTATTAATTAATATATTAATTATATGTACTTATATATACATATATGATTATTTCGTAAATAAAACATGATTGAGAAAGAAAGTAAAACAATGAATTTACTAAATAACGATAAACAGACTTGATAGAAACAGAACCAATAGGATACAAAGCAAAACAAAGATGAGAATATAATGCTGGTAAATGGGAAACAGTGCAGCTTGGTTATAACGAACACGATATTATTTACATGTAATTTTGATATGTATATTTCTTTTAATGTCATACAAAAGCATTCATTGTATCCAAGCTCTACTGTATAGGTATTATTTATATAAAGTACAGAATTTAAACGTGGTTAATCATGAATGTTGGAAAATATTTCTTTTTAATCTTTATTTTGCATCATTTATGGGACCAACAGTATTTTGCATGCCTTTTACGTTCTCTTATTTACCACAGGGTTTATGTACATGAGAATGATAAGAAGCACCGGGCAGAGAAAAATGAAAATTATAAAATTTAACACAAAATTACAAAAACAATACTAAATAAAATTGGTTGAAAACAAAAATGATTTTGGAATCTATTTTCATATAACGAATTAATACAAATTCGAATCCTATGTTTATATGGGAAATAAATAACTAAATGCAGTAAATATTCAAGACATAATAATAATAAAATGATTTTAGCTCATGCCACGATTTGTCGATAAAATTTTCGGGGAACTTTTAAACGATTTTTACAAGATTAAAAAAAGAATTTTACAAAATCGCCCTGTATCTACAAATCAAAGTAAAAGAAATGAATATGTAAAATCACTTATAAATGCATATAACGCTATTTTATCATACACTAGTTTGCATTCTGATGAATTTTCGACAGCTAAAAGGACGTTTATGTTTGATAAAATAAGACATTGTAGAGAGCTTTTAGTTAGATGTTTTGGGAAACTAGACTGCAAAATCAGAGTACCACTTGATGTTCTTTTGTTGGAATTAGTAAATGAGGAACAATTCACAGAATCAGAGCCTGAGGATTCAGACAACTCGAATGAGGTAAAACAGAATAGCGAAGTTAAGGATATGTCAGAGGAGGAAAAAGAAGACAGTAGGTCAGATAAAAGATTAAAGGAAGATTTTACAGATTATAATTTTAAAAGAACAGCGATGGCAACAGTAGAACAGAAAAGATCATTTATTGGGATGTGCTCTGGTTTAGTCAGGGAAAACTACAATGGTGATCCCTTGGCATTAGAATCGTTTTTGGTTAAAGTAGATTTGATAAACGATCTTACGGATGATAACCTAAATTCCACATTAATAGCATTTATAAAATCTAAATTGGAAGGAAAGGCACGTGAGGCATTACCTGAGGGTGAATTAACAATTAACGATATAAAAACGTCGTTGAGGAATAAGATCAAACCAGAGAACTCAAAGATCGTAGCAGGTAAAATCGCAGCCTTGAAAATTAGGGATAACGATTATTCGGTGTTTGCAAAAAGAGTGGATGAGTTAGCTGATGCTCTCGAAAGATCGCTCGTAATAGAAGGTGTTACACGTGTTAAGGCCCATGAGATGGCTATTGAACAGACTGTAGCTGTTTGCCGATTAAATGCCAAATCCACACTTGTTAAATCAATTTTGGCGTCAAGTCCATTTTCTGATTCGAAGGACGTTGTGGCAAAATTAATCGTAGAACAGTCAAATGAGTCGAATGAGAGACAGGTATTGGCATTCCAGGCCCGCAATGGTAATTCAAATAGAAACAATTTTAGACAGTTTAGCAACAACAATAATAATCGGGGAGGCTACAGGCGTGGTAGTAGTAACCACAGAGGTTTTGGTTACTCTCACGGGAATTTCAATAATCAATATAGGAACAATAATTACTCTAACCGTGGTGGTACTCAACGTAATCGTAATTACAATGGAAACAATAGGATCAGGTCCGGAAATAGAGGTGCGAGAGCCCTGCCTTTAAACGCAGAGGCCCCTTAGCAAGTAATGCTGGGGGATATCATGAGTCAGAACCAATAGATCAGTACGAATCACAAATATTTAATAAAAATGAAATACATCGTTTAGATCCCAAAAATCAACTTAACCCTACGAAATCTATTTTTAGTTTAAACTTGAACTACTCCGATTTTATTCAAATTAAATGCACTGGACTGAACAAAATATGTACCTTTTTAGTTGATTCACAGGCAGATATTTCCCTGATAAAACAGTCATATATTAAACGAAATATTGTGATCGATCAAAATAATATTGTTAATATTACAGGTGTAACCACTAATTCACTTTCAACGCTGGGAACAATTTATTCTAACCTGATTATTAATGGTAATCTGATTCCGCAGATTCTACACGTTGTTGATGACAATTTCAATATTCCAACAGAGGGAATTTTAGGTAAGGACTTTCTTAAGGCGAATAGGTGCATTATTAATTACGACAAAATGTTCATATCGGTTTCATATTTAAATCAGAATTTGGAAATTCCCATGGAACATGGCACGGCTGGGAACAACTGTATTATACCACCTAGATGTGAGGTTTTTCGAATTTTTAAACTAGGTACACATATTAAGTCTGATTCAATATTTGTAGAAGCACAGGAAGTATGTGAAGGAGTTTTTATAGGAAAATGTATAGTTGAATCTAACTATCCCATACTAAGAATCGTAAACGTAACGGACGAGTACAAATGCATTGATAATTCTAGTATAAAATGGGAAACCCTGTCAAACTTTAACGTTTACTCGATAGATAGAGTCTTACCAGAATACGACCGTACTGAAAAACTTAAAACAATATTGAAAACCCAAACGTCTTGTGAGATGAAAGATGAACTACTGTCTTTATGTGCCAGATACGCAGATGTGTTTGCCCTTAAGGAAGACAAAATGACTGATAATAACTTTTATACGCAGAAACTTAGATTGAATGACGCTTCTCCGGTGTATAGCAAAAACTATCGTTTACCTCATTCTCAAAAACAGGAAATTGACCGCCAGGTTCAGGATCTATTACGCAACGATTTAATTGAACCAAGTCAATCCAATTACAATAGTCCATTGATACTAGTACCAAAAAAGAGCGTAGACGGGCAAAGATCGTATCGCATGTGCGTTGATTACAGAGCGGTGAACAAAAAATTAATAGCCGACAAATTTCCGCTTCCGCGAATTGATGAAATATTGGATAATCTGGGCCGCGCTAAGTATTTTTCAGTACTTGATTTACTTTCTGGTTTTCACCAAATACCTTTAGATAAAGATTCAAGGGATATCACCTCGTTTAGTACTAGCACTGGTTCTTTCAGGTGGAAAGTTTTGCCTTTCGGTTTGAATGTTGCCCCAAACACGTTTTCACGCATGATGCATATTGCATTTTCTGGCCTTGCACCAAATCAGGCTTTCTTGTACGTTGACGATATTATCGTTGTAGGTTGTAGTGTGTTACATCATCTTAAAAACTTGGAAAATGTTTTTAAAATTTTCAGAAAATATAATTTAAAAGTTAACCCGCATAAATGCAATTTTTTTAAACCTGAAGTCACTTTTCTTGGACACAAATGCACCTCACAAGGTCTTTTACCAGACAATTCAAAAATAAAAGCGATCGAAAATTATCCCGATCCCACTGATAAAGAAGCTGTTCGACGATTTGTAGCATTCGCTAATTATTACAGGCGATTCATCCAAAACTTTGCTGTAATAACAGCCCCACTAAACAAACTTACAAGAAAGAAAACATGTTTTATATGGAATGACGAATGTCAAAACGCTTTTGAGAAATTAAAACTATGTTTGAAATCTCCAAAATTGTTACAGTATCCCGATTTTTCCAAGAAATTTATCATAACTGTAGATGCCTCCAAAATGGGATGTGGTGCAGTCCTGAGTCAAAATTTTGATGACAATGACTTACCCATCTATTTTGCCTCGAAATCATTCAACAAGGCTGAGCAGAAAAAACCCACGATTGAACAAGAGCTGTTGGCGATACACTTTGCTATAAAACAATTTAGGCCGTATGTTTACGGGATAGAATTTACTGTTAGGTCCGACCATAGACCACTCGTGTACTTATTTAATATTAAGGACCCGTCGTCAAAATTAACACGAATTCGTCTTGAATTATCAGAATATAATTTCATAATAGAACACATAAAAGGCAAAGACAATGTTGCCGCTGACGCATTGTCGCGAATATCAATAGAAGAATTGAAGAACGGAAGTGTGGGAGTTTTTGCGGTAGTAACCCGCGGAATGTCATCGAAAACACAACGCGAACAAAGAAAACCGGACTCTACCACAGTTAAAATACCTATATATGACAAGTTTTCTCATGAGTTTGACAAAAATACACCAAAAATAAGATCTAATTTTTTTTACGTAAATAACAAATTAATAAAATTGCGCATAAATATGTATCAAAAATTCAAATTATTAAAATCAATGGACATTCTGATTGATAACGAAACATTGAATTTAGAGGAGATGCTTTTGAGGCTTGAAAAAGAAGCCGTCAATCAGAATATTCATAAAATAGAATGGCCTAAAGATGATTTAATTTTTAAAATTTGTAATATACAAAAATTGAAAGACCATGGTATGCAAATACTACGAAGATTAGAGATTATTTTAACAAATCCTATTGAACAAATAATTGGTAAAAATGAGAAAGATAAATTAATGACCATTTATCATAATGATCCACTCTTAGGAGGGCATTGTGGACGAAGGAAATTATATGCCAAATTAAGGACAAAGTATTTTTGGGAAAATATGTCGAGGAATATAGCTACTTTTGTGAGAAACTGTGAGAAATGTAATTTGAACAAGGTAAAACCAGGGAATAAAGAGAGACTATTTTTAACGCCCACACCAACACAAGCTTTTGATATAGTCGTTGTAGACACAGTTGGCCCTCTGCCAGAATCGAAATTCGGAAACAAGTATGCTGTGACTCTTATGTGCGATTTAACGAAATATTTAGTTACGATACCTTTACCGGACAAGTGTGCTGATACCGTTGCCAGAGCAATTTTCGAAAAGTTTATATTGACTTATGGTTCAATGAACACCATCAAATCCGATTTAGGAACCGAATTCAAAAACCAGGTCTTAGGTGAATTGTGTAAGTTATTAAAGATAAAGATAAATTACTCGACCGCATATCACCATGAAACTATAGGGACGGTAGAACGCAATCACAGAGTTTTTAATGAATATTTAAGGGCTTATATTGATGATAACATAGCTGAATGGGACACTTATTTGACGTATTTCACATATTTTCACAACACGACACCAAATACGGTTTTTGATAATAAACTATCACCGTACGAACTAGTTTTTGGTAAGTTACCTACAATACCGACAGACTTTTTGGGTAGGAAAATTGATCCAGTATACAATGTTGAGAATTACAGTAAAGAGGTTAAGTATCGCTTACAGAAAACACATAAGTTGGCCAAAGAATTAATCGAAAAGCATAAGTTGAGAAACAAAGATTTCTACGATAAATATGCAAAGCCATTAACATTAAAAACCATACGACAAATACAAAAGTATTTACGAAGGTCCTTTTACTGTTAGAAGTATTGACGATTGCAACGTAAAGGTGTATGATAAAATATCGAAAAAAGAGAAGATAATTCATAAAAATAGAGTTCGGAAATCATAAAACTATATTTATTAATATCTTTCATTCCAATATAGAAAGCCACAAATGATTTTTTTTCAACATAACAAAACGAAACATAATACAAACACTTACCAATTTCATGAAAAGTAAACAAATACAAACAATATCGTTCTATTTACTACAAACAAAATAATCTCCATATATATATATATATATATATATATATATATATATATATATATATATATATATATATATATATATATATATATATATATATATATATATATATATATATATATATATATATATATATATATATATATATATATATATATATATATATATATATATATATATATATATATATATATATATATATATATATATATATATATATATATATATATATATATATATATATATATATATATATAAAAGTACATATATGGCGTTAGCATTGTATGCTAATTACCTTTTATTTTAGTAAATATTTATAGTCACTAACATAAAGGTCATGTAATAACCAAGCTTGATCACCTTGTTTATTCCATCATCTTTGTAAAGTCTTCAAATTCTTATTTTTTTGGACCGTTTCAGAGGCAGGCAGTCGGAGTATTTGGGTGAAGGCAATTCCTGGCGGGTTGGTGACTCGCCAGTTGAAGGGGTAGTGTCGCAAGGCACTCCCTCTTTCATCCCAAATGCTTCAGGCTGTTTGCTTATGAATCAAAAACACTAATATTATTTAAATTTTAATTACATTAAAGTTTCGCATTAACTCCTTAAATTGTTAAAGCAATATAATATGCGGAATAAAGCAAATTACCTAAATTGTTTAAACTCAATTAAACTCGTAGGTTATTTTCATCTGAATTTTGTAATACATTGCATTATTAAATTTTTCTATTATTCGTTAACCACATTATTGTTATATATATTAAATATACCAACAGTTAATCTTAGAGAAAATCCATTTTTATTTAATATATATATATATATATATCTATATATATATATATATATATATATATATATATATATATATATATATATATATATATATATATATATATATATATATATATATATATATATATATATATATATATATATATATATATATATATATATATATATATATATATATATATATATATATATATATATATATATATATATATATATATATATATATATATATATATATATATATATATATATATATATATATATATATATATATATATATATATATATATATATATATATATATATATATATATATATATATATATATATATATATATATATATATATATATATATATATATATATATATATATATATATATATATATATATATATATATATATATATATATATATATATATATATATATATATATATATATATATATATATATATATATATATATATATATATATATATATATATATATATATATATATATATATATATATATATATATATATATATATATATATATATATATATATGTATATATATATATATATATATATATATATATATATATATATATATATATATATATATATATATATATATATATATATATATATATATATATATATATATATATATATATATATATATATATATCAATATTGAAACGCTTTTCGTCTGAAAAAATTACTCTTTTCCAGTCGTTCTCTTGATGACCTTTTTGAACTACCCACGACATGTGGTCTTTCGCAAATTTTAATCTCTGTTGCTTATGTAGGTCTTTCAGTGGTGGCTTTTTTTGAAGTTTTCGACGCTTCAGGTATTCCGAGCTTTTTATCACATTATAAATTGTAGTTTTACTCACTAGGACACCGGCAGCATCTCCGATTTTACTTAAACTCATTGTTGAATTCGAAGCAACTTGGAGTATTTTGCGTTTATCCCGAGCTGAAACTTTTTTGTACGTCTTTCCTTTATACCGTTTACCGTACTCCGATGGATTCTTGAGATAATTGTTTATAACTTTAGGACTTCGGCTAACTTTTCTGGCAATAGCACGATTAGAAAGCTCTAGATCATGGTACGCGTCAATTTTTGCGATTTCCTTGGAACTAAGCGACGCCTGTCTTCCCATACTTATTTTTTTAAACAAATAACACGTTTATCTATCGAAACTAAACGTTATTTAATAAAATTTTTCGTAGAAATGCAACAAAAATTAAAAGTTCTGCACTGAGGCTAATCTAAGTTGACACTGAAATATTCAAATGTTTTCTGCTGCTAACGAAAACAAATCGAAAAGTCCCGTTAACTTTTACTGACCCAATCGGAATTTCTGTCAATATAACAACAGAGTACCCTCTTGTCAACGACTTTAATACAAATTTCCTAGTTATTAAAGAAACACCAAAATTTCTACAATTCTTTATAATTATGAAGTGAGGCTATTCTATGTTAACGGAGTGTATATACATATATATATATATATATATATATATATATATATATATATATATATATATATATATATATATATATATATATATATATATATATATATATATATATATATATATATATATATATATATATATATATATATATATATATATATATATATATATATATATATATATATATATATATATATATATATATATATATATATATATATATATATATATATATATATATATATATATATATATATATATATATATATATATATATATATATATATATATATATATATATATATATATATATATATATATATATATATATATATATATATATATATATATATATATATATATATATATATATATATATATATATATATATATATGTATATATATATATATATATATATATATATATATATATATATATATATATATATATATATATATATATATATATATTTATATATATATATATATATATATATATATATATATATATATATATATATATATATATATATATATATATATATATATATATATAATAAAACAGGAAAACAAACCAATGAATAAATTATATGCTAAACTTATAAGTATTATAAAACATAATCTACATAACTGGAAACTACTTATCAATCGTAATTGCGATAAATAGTTATAAAACCAATTATTGAATAATTAAATTCAAAAATACAAATTAAATTAATATAAATAACTCAAAAATTCACTTAAAATACAAAAAAATACCAAAAATATCTAACCATTGTGTTTAACAACAAAGGTCTTATTTTCATTAAATTAAAACAAATGCAATTTTTTTTTATATAGAAAAATAATAAATCCCCCGAAAAGAATGGAGGGGATGTAAATATAATATAATATAATATAATATAATATAATATAATATAATATAATATAATATAATATAATATAATATAATATAATATAATATAATATAATATAATATAATATAATATAATATAATATAATATAATATAATATAATATAATATAATATAATATAATATAATATAATATAATATAATAGTGATAGGCTATAGTCGGTAAGAGAAAAAAAACAAGAACGAAACAAGCCGGTACCGCTTGTTTGGCTCTTCTTTTTTTTAAGAAAAAAAAGGGACGTGTAGTGGAACACCCAACCCTGCATTATTACAAACACTTCCATTATCTAAATATCATTTTACATATTGAACATAGATAAGAAGATGGAGAATAATAAAAAGATAAGTTCGGTAACGACACAGTCGGTACGCAGCAATGAAAGAAGTGAGTTTGATTTCGGGAAAGACAGGATAATAAATTACATAAATTACAGTAGCACCTGTTGCCAACGAACCGCTTGGTTTGTACGTCTGGTCAAGCAATATATAGCCAAAACCGGCGAAAAATGGGATGTTTCGGTCTCATCGCTGGCCCGCCTCAAGGAACTTAATGCAACACCCATGGACGCAACTAACACTGACGAACTTACTCTACTCACTAATAGCGTTTTCTCCCCCGGGTTTCCCCCCGACACCATAGACGCAGTCCTCCGCTTATCATCATCCCTGACTTGGACACCTATTACCCCTACTTCTTTGGAGTGGACCAATGATTCCGATCTCTTGGAGATATTTGCCCCATCTCCTAAACAGTACTTCTCTGGCCGTAGACTCAAGATGTCATCGGTCTTATCGGCTACCAACAGCACCTTGGCTCCGTACCTCACTTCCCTCCCATATCATTTGTCTTCCAACATTCTAATCTGGTCCACTTTACTCTCTCCCGACGACCTCGACACCATGATTGCCTCAGGCATATTTACACCGGTGACCTTTAGGCAAAGCCTCTCGAGTGTGCGGTTTAATAGATAATTTTATCTTGCATTTGACGCATACCTTAAATGTATATCACATGCAAACGAACTGAAAAATAAGAGCCAATATAACTTGAACAATAACAGATGAGCAATTGGGGGTGGGTTAAAGACTTAGGCAGTTGGTCACTGATTCAACTGCCCAGAGTAACCAACCATTAGATTCCTTTCTTGGTACTATGCTTACTCAACAGACCATGCCTGCTAGTAAATTTGAAAAGATTAGACTCACTCGAAGCGGAATCATGCAACGAAAATTTTGAGACTAATAATCTCTTAGGTTCAAATTGGTTATTATCTAATATTCGAAAAATTCTGAGAAAAAGTGTCAAACACTCGACTTTTTACGTCTGATGGTATAATAAGTACAGAAAAAAGTAGCTCACCTGGAGTAGCGTTATCAGTAAATAGCATAAATTATGATATACCAATCACGGAAGCAATCTTGAAAATAAAGTTTAGGTACACATAAGGCATTGTAGATGTTGCCACTGGGTAGATAAAGTTGGGAGACATCTACTTTTGTGACTTTTAGAAGAGGAGTGATTCACCCCTGATGTAGGACATAATTACTGGAATAGTTTATTGACAGTTTGGTTCTTAAAAAATATGTTGCTGTAGTGGAAAGAGTTTTATGAATAATTGTTCATCTTTTGCTGCTGAGATGCAAACAGAGCAACAAACTTTGAGCTCGAGGACAATAAGCTGTAACGCAGAATCGATCGTTCCGATACTGTTATTTCTGGACTGCCCACTGGCATCAAGTGTCTATCGTGTGTTATTTGTGAATTTAGTGTATTATTTAGTTAGATTTTTTACTCGGTAAGTTTTGCAATATATATTTTTTTAATTATTGCTGTTTTTTACAATAAAGTATGCTCTATATAGAAATCGATGCAACTGATGAAGAATTGATGCAACTGATGAAGAATTCGTAAACAACTTTGCAAAGGTTGAATTAGATGGATATTGTTCTGGTGAGTATGATATCAAATTAGAGCCATATTATATTAGATTAGACCGAAATCAAACACCGAATGGTCTAACGAAGATATTGTAAAAGTAATATATGCTTTTGAAGAACGTCAAACGCTTTGGGACATCAGTTCTCCCCTAATACAAATTGCGAACTGCAGCAAAGCCAAGTGGTCTAACTTGCGATTAAATCATATGGGTGTCAGATTTAGGCTGACTTCGAGTTAAGATCCTGTCACGAATTCGAATACCACTGTTGAGGTGGTTAGGGGGTGTGAACATAACTATATATGATTATCAGAGTACGTTGAGCAGATATTTCAGAGTTTTTGTTAGTGATGCAAGTGATTGTATTTTGTAAAATGCAAGGAAACGTCTTGGTAGGTGGATGGGTAATATAGAGGAGGAAATATATATATCGATATAGGTGTAGTTGCAGTTTCTTTGGGATCAGGTGTGCATAGATACAGATCCACGATTTTGAGGCTGTCGGATGTTGATGGTGCTGATCTAGACTGATTCAAGATAGAACTTGAGCGTCCACGATCAGAAAAAGTTTTGGGTAAACAATACGATTTCGTGAAAAATAATGAGTTGAAGGCAGGATTGTATTATCAAAATATCCAAGGCTTGGTGAAATGGGTGAAATAAATGAAAAAAACAATGGGTTGGTGGACGAAGATCCTCCAAACCGTACCCGTACTGTTTGCGGGATACGAAGTCGGGAAAAACTACAATGAACAGGAAAGTGGTGACAATAAACAAATCATAGTTAAAGTGAATCAAGACGAACAAAACAACATACATTTAATCATCGAACTGGGATTGGGATTGCTGCTACTCATAGGTGTAATTTAGTGATAAATCAACGTCCCCAGCCCCAAATATAAAACAAAAAAATATACAAAAAAATAAAAACAATCAAAATACTTGTGTCAGTGATAGTGTGCAATACACCACCTCATTCTGTACAATCATCATCTCTATTGACCACATTCAACATGTGCAACATCAGTAAGTCATTCAAGCTGCAGCAAAACAAGGTCATCAAACAACTTGGTATCTTTGGACAACCAAAATTTCATCATATAGATGCTGACAAAATCAATCAATTCTACTCGTGGGCATCCGAAAACTCATCATAATGATGCTGGTAAAATTTTTTATATATATCCGAAAACACATATTCATATAATACGTCCAAAATAATTTCGAAATGCAATATGTTTTATTACAAAAGAAAAACAAATATGATGTCAAATATATAGAATAACTCAAAACACTGAAAAGCATTCAAGAATGTAAAAAAAAATTGTTTTTCCGATGAATTTGTCATCATATATTATCGGCACGCTAAATCGAGTTCGCAACATACTCGTGAAGCAACCGGATCACCTTCATATATGAGGATCAATCATGAAATAAATAAGTTATAAAGAAATATCTGTTTTATAAAATGTGCGTTTTATTTTCATTGTAATTCAAACGAACCCGAAGAAAATAATAAAAACGTTTTTACGAAAAGGTATAAAAATTTAAAAATATTTATCATCCTTGCAAAGATAAACAGACGGATTATGCAGCAAATATTAAGGTGAAAATTATTTAAAAAATAATTATGGTAACCATCTAAAATTGGTAATCGATTATATAAGGATTTGTTGAAAATAACATTCACAACTGTCAGGTGGGATTGGGCCATAATCGTACCAACAGGTCAGGTAGACGGTTTTAATAGGTTAAGTATATTTTGTGGTTTAATGGATTAATTTGCGTTTTAGTTTTATGTTTTAGTTTATTGCGTATTAGCTGGATTCAACGGTTGGTTTTATTGCGCATTAGTTGGATGAAAAATTCCATCCACTGAGTATAGGTTAGAGCAGGCGATTTTTATTTTTCATGGTACATTTGTGTAGTTGGACAGGGACAGTTATAGTGACGGACAGAATATTCTAGAGGACAGAACAATCTAAGAGTAGGAAAAAAACGAACGAGTTAACGAACAAGACGCTTATCAACAGACGAGTAGGTTTACCGCCTATAAAAACGCAGCAACGATCGTTCAATGAATCAATTGTCCAGCAGCAGTCGAGTGGTTTAGTTTAAAGTTAAAGTGGGATTAATTAACGTTGTAAAGTAGAAAGTGAAATTAATGGTGTAAGCTTGAAGTGGTCAATAAGTTATGAAATACCTAATTAATAATTTGTCAAGATTAGAAATAAGAATTCATATAATTTAATAAATAGACTACATTTTTATATTTAATTTATAATATACCATTTTCATTTCAATAAAAATGAACTATAATAGTAAGTATTTCCTACATACAACAACCAATTACTCTTTCAGCTGCCGAATTCAATTTCCCAATTGGGAAATAGAGTTATAAAGAAATATCTGTATTATAAAGTTTGTGTTTTATTTTCATTGCAATTCAAACGAACCCGAAGAAAATAATAAAAACGTTTTTACGAAAAGGTCTAAAAACAAGTGATAATTTGATTTTATTATTAGATTTTAAGCGGTTTTGGTAGATTTTTGTGGAAATTTTGGTAGAACATTTTTTTTCAGTTGCAAGGCTGTACTATATAGTAATAAAGTGTATAATACTGAATTTGCCTTGGAAAGTACATTAGTAGGAATTTTTTTCCCCCGGAAAACACTTTTCTCGAGAAAAAAATGCCTGTTGATATTTATTTATTCAGTGTTTTTGTGTCCAAAAATAAATAAAATTTATGTTTTAAATAAATTTAAAGTAAAATTAATTAAAAAGTGAATAAAAAAGTAATAACATAGCTGTACAAGAATTTGTGAAGGATATTGGTGATAATATACCACAGCCTATATTCGAGTATATCTGTGGATTCGAACCAAATATCACCCCAGCAGGTAATAAGGTATTTTGTAATTTGCCAACACTACCCCAAGGTCCAATTACAGTTAACAACACTCCGATCCATTCCGGCTGAGAACCATAATATATATGAATGTTACATTAGCCCATATGTTATGTCACAGTACGTGCAATCTAGTGGTTCCCATCCACCGGCGTCGCGATGCTAATGCTATGTTTCCACGGTAAGTGCTTCGATCTCTATTCATGCTTCAAACCCTAATCATGAGCGAAGCAACTTGCTTCGCCATACAAAATTTTGAGAGCGAATCTAGTAGATTCATATTGAATCTATTTGCAAACCATGAAAAATTATTGTCTTCCCTAATTTTTATGAAAGTACAGTAGTTTTCCGATTTAACGAACCATCGGTTTAACGAATTCGGGATTTTGAATTGAGTACCATATATTACGAACACCGTAACTTTGTATCGTAATTTTGTACTCGATATAACGAACAAATACAAAATTAGAGTCTTAAGTATAGAATGAGATGCAAATACAAAGATTTCCGCAAACAATATGCAAAAGCAATAGACATATAGAGAAAGGGGATTCCCCAACGATGTTCTGGCTGCGTTTTCTGTGTTTACTTTTGGAGTTTTTAGCATTCTTGTACGATCGTTTGTGGTGTAAACATTAGAAAACATGGGAAGCAGAAAAAGATTGTTATTAAAAGAAAAATTAAATATAGTGGATGACTATAAAAAAAGGTGAATGCGTGCGTGAGTGCATTGTGTGTTCAATATGGATTGGCCAAATCCACTATATCCACAATTTTAAAATCAAAGGAAAATCTGTTAAAAAATGCGGACATGACAGTTTTTGGTTCAAAAAACAGAAAAGCAATTAAGGATGGAGAACTTCCAAAAATGGAAAGAAGGCTCTTTTCGTGGTTCCAAACGCAACGGAAAAGCCATATAGAAGTGACTGGCGCTATTTTGCAACACAAAGCCAAAGAGTTCCACAAACGATATTACAATGGCAGTTTTAATGCAAGCCATGGCTGGATGACGCATTTTAAAAAAAGGTATGGAATAAGACTGCTTAAGGTTAGTGGAGAAAAACTCTCGTCTAGAGCCGACTATGTGGCCCCTTTTAAAAGCCAACTTCGCAAAATTATAAGTGAACAAAATTTGAGCAAGCATGCAGATGAGACAGGTCTATTTTGGAAGATGTTGCCTGAAAAAACTTACGTTCAGTCTGGCGAGAAAACTGCTCCTGGAAGAAAGCTGTCAAAAGAAAGAGTAACTCTTCTATTATGTTGCAGTGCGAGTGGCATGAAACAAATCAAACCTCGTCTAATTGGAAAAGCCGAAAAGCCCCGCTCTTTCCGTAATAAGACTTTAGCTTTGGATTATAGGCATTCCAAAAATGCATGGATGACAGCGTCAATATTTAAAAGCGGGTTTTTCGACAATTTTGCGGCTCAGGTTTGTAATGCGTATTAAATTATTCTCCTTTAGTAACTGTATCATGCAGATGAGACAGGTCTATTTTGGAAGATGTTGCCTGAAAAAACTTACGTTCAGTCTGGCGAGAAAACTGCTCCTGGAAGAAAGCTGTCAAAAGAAGGAGTAACTCTTCTATTATGTTGCAGTGCGAGTGGCATGAAACAAATCAAACCTCGTCTAATTGGAAAAGCCGAAAAGCCCCGCTCTTTCCGTAATAAGACTTTAGCTTTGGATTATAGGCATTCCAAAAATGCATGGATGACAGCGTCAATATTTAAAAGCGGGTTTTTCGACAATTTTGCGGCTCAGGTTTGTAATGCGTATTAAATTATTCTCCTTTAGTAACTGTATCATATCCAACTTTTAAGGTGGAATCATGTCTTGATAGGATCAATTTGCCGAGAAATGATGTCTTGTTATTAGATAACGCACCTTGTCATCCCCCAGCAGAAGAGCTAATTAAAGAGACACGTGATGGTAAAATTTGGGTACTTTATATGCCACTCAACGTTACACCACTGATTCAGCCAATGGATCAAAACGCAATATGCTTATTAAAGTTGTACTACAAAAATATTATAGTATATAGACTGTTTTCAATGAATGAAAATAATGTGATAGCTTTAGCGTGGAAATCTGTATCCGAAAGTGCACTAGCAAAATGTTGGAATAATCTTTTAAAACAAACCGAAAATTTTGACGAAGATGACGATCTTTCTTTATCTATTTTATTACGCCAGCATGAACAGCTGATTGGTGTTTCTCATGGATTGCAGTTGCTCAATTCAGCGTTTCCAAGTGTAAGTAGAATTAGTTTTTGTCTTTAAGGACATTAGGTTCAGTATAATAATGATTCGTACTTTTCTTTTTTTTAGAATGATCTTTCATACGATGATATGAATAGATGGGTTGATGAAACTGATAGTGTAAATCAAGAGTATGTTGAAATTGCCGATGACGATGTGGAGAGTGATACGAATGGCGAAGATAACATTCCTTCGGAAGAAGAATCCAATGGGCGCAACAAAAAAACATAGATGCCACCAAATCACTAATGCTGAGAGAATCCGTGCTAGGCGCCTGTACACAAGAATCAGAGGAAGGCCAGAAAACGACTCTCACCGTGAATACTACAGTCTCAAGAGGAAAGCCTTGAAGTTAGCTATACGAAATAGTAAAAGAAAATGCTTTTTACAGATATGTGACGAAGTTGAAAATAATCCATGGGGTCTTGCTTATCAATTGGTAACTAAGAAGTTGAAGTACGTATATCCATTACCACCCAGGGATGCTCATACATCAAAGAACCATCATTTAACAATATAATATCTCAGAAATATGGAAGGTGTGGTTTCTTTTGCAGGAGAAATTATTGGGATATGGTTGGGTTGTTACTTGAATTGCATGAATTCGATCATGAACAAGAGAGATTATATACAATTATTAGGAATGGAGGCATCCATAACAATATAGCTACAGTCTTCTATACGATTATTTGTTGGATAGTATTGGTTAATAATAAAAACGGATTAGAATGGGCATTTTATGAATTAATGACAAAAACAGTTGAAGGTATCTTCAGACCCTGTGGAACGGAACACGAAGAAGCAATTTGCGACCTAATGAAAAATTGGAAATGGATAATAAAAATAAACCTCAAGTATGACCATGTACCAGTTTGTAAATGTCGATGGAGTAAATTCCATAATGAAGTAAGAAGAAATCTAGATCGATCCGACTATAAGACTATTATAACAGACTGGGTAAGACATTACTTTTTCTCCCCTATCCCCGATTTTATAAATTTTACTCCTATAGTAGATCGGACATTGAATATGCCGAGACGTTAGTTTAGAAGAAAAAAAAACCCTATACATACAACTGGCGCAGCCGGTACTGAAGCAACATCAAGTAACACTCTTGCACAACGGGCGTAGTACTCCATTAATGACCGACAATGAAGCAAGGCTACATGTAAGCCGAAATATTGACCATCAGAACAGAATCCCCAGCACTCTGCACGATCAGAATACTCCGGGAATTCAAGGTCCAATAACAATTAAAAACATAAAATTATATAGATTACAACTCTATGGAATCAACTACGAAACATTCTTCGGCAGTTCGATATTCATCTCTGTATCTATCTACGTAAACGTGACGATACTGATGTCCCAAGTGGAAGTGTTCCTGATGCTGCTACCAGAAATTTTTTAATAAAAAAGGCATATCAGAATTTGGTGCATGCTCACTTACATTCAATATTGCTACAGTTAGACTCGTAAACCTTAAACGGAAAAATGGAGGAGCATTACTTCAAAAGGCATTAAAACGAACCAGCAGTGATGTAATTATTGTTGAATTAGGGAAAATATGAGCAATTTCGTATACAATGGACCGGCAAAGCAAATATCTAGTTTACACATGAAACTGGCCTTGCGACATATCATTGTTTTGAATCCTTTACACATCTATGCTTAACGGAGAGAACTTAACCCTCTACCGCATACAGCGCCAAATATGGTTTTTGTATTTTATTGGATTGTATTGTTATAAAAACGGGACTTTATCAAAAGAGAATAATATTTGTCATCTTCCATGCTTTGTTTTCTTCTCACATGTAAAGCTAAATATTGTCAAAGTATATTTTAGCAACTGTTTCCGTTAGCTTTTTTTAAGTCATTCAAGTGTAAGAACAAAAGTAAATTTTGAAGTGATTTGTGTCCAGTTTTGCAAAAAAATATAAGAGCAAAAATATAACAAAAAAATATATTCATATAGAAAGTGAAGTTATTTTTCAAGTAAAAATATAATTTATCTGGAAAGTAAGTATTTTATGTATATTTTTTTGTAAAAACTGACGAGGCCATATATGGCCTTTCATGCACTAACAGTAGAAAATTAACTTATGTGACCGTTTTATTTTCCATAAAATGCAATGCAGTTTTTCTAGATATGGATGCACGATCGTTTTACGGTAATTTAAAATATGTTAATGAAATTAACAACGGTGATCAAAGTAATGATGACCACATATCTGGTACTGACGAAGAAGACTTTGTAAGTCAACCGTCAGGTCAGGAACATATTTATATACCGGAGACTGATGACACCGATGACTCAGATGATTATGACAAGCCTACTACGTCGAATGCAAAATCTACTAAAAAGCCAAGACCTCCAATTTGGAAGGAAAGTAGTTTGCCTACTTATTCGAGTGAAAATTTTCCATTTCAAGGAGATACGAGCCTTCCTGAGCTTATTGATGAACTGGAGACACCAGCAGAAATGTTTAATTTTATTTTCAACGACGATTGGATGAGCTTCGTTGTAGATCAATCGAATTTATTTGCATTACAAATTGATATAAATAAACCTGCTAATATTACTCGGAACGAAATAGATCAGTTTATAGGTGAGTTCAACTAAAATGGATTGAAAATTTTCTAATAACGATTTTTTCAGGCATAACCATATACATGTCCTTGTTAAAACTACCGTCATCCAGACACTATTGGAATACATTTATTGGCCAAGAATTCGTACGTAACACAATGACATGTAACAGATGGGAAAGCATCAAACGATTTTTACACTTCAATAATAATGAAAATATAAGAGCACCAGGTGAACTCGGGTTTGATAAGCTCTTCAAGATGCGACCATTGCTGGAAAAAATTCGTGCACGATTGCTGCTTGTACCCAAAGAAGAACATTTAGTGGTTGATGAACAAATAATTCCCACAAAGTGCCGGCATCATCTCAAACAGTATAATCCAGCTAAGCCACACAGATGGGGATTCAAAAATTTTGTCCTGAGCGGAGTTTCAGGTTTCAGTTACGATTTTGACATATTTGCCGGAGCTCAAAGTGATACATTTCCGGAAGGAGCACCTAATATTGGAGTAAGTGGGAACGTTGTAACGAGATTAGCAGCTACAATACCAAAAGGACAAAACTATAAACTATTTTTTGATAATTGGTTTAACAGTCCGAAGCTTCAAGTGTATCTAATGAAAAATAGTATATTGCCTTTAGGCACAGTAAGGCTAAATCGCGTTACAAACTGCAAGATGCCAACCGAAAAGGAAATGAAAAAGTTAGGCCGGGGAAGCATGGTCGAAAAAGTAGCTGATATTGATGGAGTTGAACTTGGTCTCGTCACTTGGTTTGACAATAAAGTGGTAAATATTCTTTCAACCTACGTCGGATGTCACCCTATATCAACAAAAAAACGCTACAGTAAAAAAGAGAAGAAGCATATTGAAATCAATTCCCCTAGGGCTATTGATGTATATAATTATTATATGGGTGGCGTTGATTTACTGGATTCTTTGCTAGGTCTTTATAGAATACAACTAAGAACAAAAAAATGGTATAAAAAGATATTTTTTCATATGATTGATATGTGCGTGGTCAATGCTTGGATTCTGTGGCGACGTAAGTCGAAACAATATATGCCGTTGTTTAACTTCAAGCTTGCAATAGCTGAACATCTTTGCAAGGTTGGTAAATTTAAAAAACGGGGACGACCCATCTCCACACCATCAAACTCTCCATCAACAAGTAGACAAAATACACCCACTAGCAATAAAAGAAGAAAGCGACAGGATTTCCCCTTAGATTCTGTACGGGCTGACGGAGTAGGCCATTTCCCCAAATGGATGAAAAACCGACAACTTTGTCAAAATGATTGCTCTTTTCGCTCATACACCGTTTGCGAAAAATGCAACGTGTACTTGTGTTACAACGACAAAAGAAACTGTTTTACAAGTTTCCACACCGAATAAGTTTTTTTCCAAAAATAACTATATGTGCATATAAGACCATATATGGCTTAATTTTTTTTCTTCCATAATGTCAAGTGAATTTTTTAATTTTTGTTGCATACGTATTAAATTGTCCCTAATAAACATATATTTACGGTGTTTTATTTTGTTTCTTTATTTTAAACATGTTCATGCAGTAGAGGGTTAAGAGGCTTAGCTTGGAGCCAATGACGATATTCTACCTAAACAAACCAAGTGGCGTTTCTGCGTAAATATGGAACTGGAGAAATCATTAAAAGCATTACTATGACGCAAGCTCAGTATTCGATTATATCTTAGTAATCAGAAGACCAACAGAAAATACTGCGTATTTCCTTCTGTGAAGGGGGAGTCAGTCAGAATTGTTTGCCAGTTCAATAACATTTAATATTTACACGCAAAGGCGTTCTGATCCAATTGACATTGATATACAAACCACATACTGGGAAAACATCTATACTCAGATGTTTTCTTCCGGGGGAGGGATGCTGTGAGTCAGAATTGAACTACCCTCCTACCTGTTAACGGTGAAATTGTATATGTTGATAATTTGCCGGTTGGGTCAGAAGCTGATTATTATTAAGTTAATTATTGTGCAAAAGTGCATACATAAGTTCATTATTATTAACTTAATTATGATTGCAAAAGTGCTTAATAGAATTATTTGCATTTTAAAATTATTCCCACGGTTAAGTAAATTTTACAATCATAAATTGTTTATGATAAATTGTGCAACATCGACATTTCACAATGTTGATATCATATGTCAAGCCAATATTATTTCTTATTTAAAATTAAGTATAAATAGCTAGACTTAAGAAATAAAGGTAGAGTGTTAAAAGTAGAGTAAAGAAGAAAATAAAGAAGCCTGCGATTCGGACGTGCATGTTCCAGGTGATATAAATGAAATAAAGTGTTTTGATTTAACTTAATAATTCCTGCGAATCCCACGGGACCCTCCAGGATTATAACAGTGAGCTATTGAGTTTGCTGTGGAATTTATAATTTCCGCAAACCCTTTATCTCCCTTATCCAGCTGTTAGTGCGGAATTTATAATTTCCCTAATAGTCTGTTTACAGTGGGACATCGCTTCTATTAATTATTCGCGGCCCTTACGGTGAGCTATTGAGTTTGCTGTGGAATTTATAATTTCCGCAAACACTTTATCTCTCTTCAATTTATAATTTCGCTAATAGTCTGTTTACAGTGGAACGTCGCCACTATCAATCATTAACAACCCTTCCGGTGTGCTATTGAGTTTTCTGTGGAATTTATAATTTTCGGCAAACTTTTTTTTTCGCTGTCCCGGCAGTTAGTGCGGAATTTATAATTTGCCTAATAGCCTTATTACAGTGGGACGTCGCTACAGTAAATTAGTTATAACTGCCTTACGAGGAGCTGCTGGGTTTGCCGAGGAATTTATAATTTCCGCAACCCACTATCTCGCTCGACGGCTGGTTCGCGTTACGGTCAGCGATTTACGTAACCTAGTAGAACGTTGCCAATCTACTGGTCCTCTAAACTTAGAATTAAGTGTAGATTAAGTAAAAATAAATAAAGATCCTTATTATTAGAACGTAAAGTTATTGTGTACTAATTAAAAGGACAGACACCTAGAACATAATCATCACGACCCTGGACTCCGCTGAGCTATCCCAGCAACCAGCGGAAACGTGTCGTTACAATGGCGCCCGAGCAGGGACACTAAAAAGTGTTCATAAAAATATAAGAAAAATATAAAAACATAAAATGATAATAAAAAAAAATAAATAAAATAAAAAAAATTAATTTTTATTAAAAAAAAAAGGTTAACAAAAACAAAATTTTAATTTTACATTGAGCAAAAACAAAACAAAAAAAAACTGAATTAAAAAGGAAAAATAAGTGAAAATTTAAAAGACGAAAAGTTTAAATAAAGATTTGCTAGATATATCCTTGGGCGATATAGCAAACTGAAATTTTTTGAAAGAAAGTTGTTAAATTAAATTATTTTTATTTTTAGATTTACCATTGTGCTAAAGTAACTTCACAGGACAAGAGAATTCTGTTTTAAATCCGACCGCAGTGTTACATTTGCCTCTAATACTCTCTCCATATCCTTTTAATAGTGCAAAATGTTGAAGACATCGTGGGTGTACAGCTTAAAAATAGATGACCTGGTAAAATACTTAAGCCAATTTAACCAGGATTCGGCTGGCAACGCGGAAGACCTCCGTAAGCGGCTGGCAAAATTTTGTGGCTAGTGAGCACGAAGCGGATCAGTTAAAAGAACTCCTGGAGATACAGGCAACACATGAGTCCAACGCCGGGAGTGCGCCAAGTTCATCCTTGGGTGTGAAAATGTGTGAAACCTTAACGTCACCGGTCAAAGGGGAAATTCGCCAGAAAGAAACTGAGGCCAGTGCTGGGACTACGAGTATTAAAGTGCCAGAATTGGTCCCTTCTCCTTCAGTGTCTTGTGCACCACCGACAGCGCCGGCAGTTAACAACACACTTCCCCACAGCGAAGAACGAATTGGTGTTATCGAGAGCGTTCGACGATGGGGTTTGAAGTATAATGGAGGAAAAGACCCATTGGACTTTATAGAGCGCGTTGAAGAGCTCGCTGATATGTACAATATCAATATGAACCTACTACCTCGCGTAATGCCAGAGGTCCTGCGGGAAAGAGCTATAATCTGGTTCCGTAACAACAACAAAAGCTGGAAAGACTGGGCAACCTTCCGGAAAGACTTTCTCTCATTCTTTCTTCCGCCTCGCTACTTTGAAAAATTAGAAGACGAGATACGAAAGCGAACTCAACGCCCACGTGAATCGTTCAAGGAGTATGTCCTTGCAATACAAGGTCTCATGCGGCCTACCAACCTTACCGAAGATCAAAAGCTCGAGCGTATCTTTCGGAACACCCATCCCGACTACCAGTGGTATATCCGTAGAAAGGATTTTTCAACGCTGAGTGAACTGATGCAGTTGGCTGATGAATTGGAAAGCATTCCAACCTCCTCACAACCCAACCGAGGAGAGCACCATCGCATGATGCGAGAAAAGGTAAAGAAAGAAAATCGTTTACCCCATTTATCATAGAAGCCAAGCACCAAAAATGCATCTAATACATGCCTTGTATGGGAAGATGAAAAACTAAAGGCGATTGCGCTCATTGAGGGCAAATTAGTCTCTACCATCATTGACACGGGAGCTACAAGAAGCTTCATCTCACCAAAACAACTCCAACAAATAACCTCGACCCCTACCTACGCCTCGACTCACATTGAAGTATTCCTCGCAGATGGCACTAAAAAAATCATCACTCAGGCCGTAAAGATGCTAGTGACTTTGGGTAGAATAACGGCGCAGTTTACCTTTCTCATAATGAAAGAGGCAATGGAAGACGTAATCTTAGGATTGGACTTCCTACAGCGTTTCAACACTATATTTTCTTGTGCGGGTCTAGTCGCCAAGTGCCAACCACCAACCACACCCAACCTGGCCGGGAAGGACAAGGATCGACGAGGTAAAGCACACGTAAGCAGTATTGTTGATATATCTAAAGATTTAAGGCCAACCGGTAGTGAAACACCAAACGAAACTCGTGGTCAATCCCCAAACCACCAGCTCGAAATTACACGCTTCCTGGAAAGAGAGCTGCCAAAATTTCAAGCTATTAAAGGGTTGTCCAATATTGCGAAACATAAGATAGTCATGAAAGATGACCGTCCCGTTAAACTCAGGTATGCCCAACGGAACCCGGCCATGCAATCCATCATAGATACAGAGAAGGGGTGTATCGAGCCATCGCGAAGCCCATATAGTTTCCCTATTACATTAGTAAAAAAGAAGAATGGTACGTGGTGGACCTGCATGGACTTCCGCCAACTTAACGCTCGATCAATACCCGATGCATACCCAATTCCACGCATCGGTACGATCCTGAACAGACACAGAAACGCGAAGTTTATAAGTAGCTTGGACCTTAAGGATGGGTACTGGCAAATCCGGCTAGAGAAAGAAAGTAAAAAAATATACAGCATTTGGTCAGCGGACGGGGCCTATACCAGTGGCGAGAGATGCCTTTTGGATTGCACTTTGCTCCCGCAACGTTTCAACGGGCTCTAGATAGCGTAATCGGGCCGGAGATGGAACCCCATGCTTTTGCGTATCTAGACGATATAATTGTTATCGGCGCAACTTTCGAAGAGCATATGAAAAATCTCAAAGAAGTCTTTCGTCGTCTACGTATGGCAAATTTAAGAATCAACCCAGAAAAGTGTGAGTTATTCAAGGCGAAAACCAAATATTTAGGACACGTCATAACCCAAGATGGCATTCATACCGATCCTGACAAAATATCAGCCATAACCGAGATGACCCCTCCCCGTAGTGTAAGAGATGTGCGACGGTTCTTGGGAGTCACGTCCTCGTACCGACGATTCGTGCCTGACTTCGCTTCAATATCTAAGCCGTTAACCCAACTGTTGAAGAAGGGTAAACACTGGAAGTGGGGAGAGGAACAGCAAAACGCTTTTGGCCTACTTAAGAAAAAATTGACGGAGGCCCCAGTGTTAGCCTGCCCTGATTTTACCAAAACTTTTGTACTCCAGACAGATGCCAGTGAGTATGGCCTGGGCGCGGTCCTGACACAGAACTTAAATGAGGCCGAACGCGTGATAGCGTGTTCGAGCCGACATCTCAATGGAGCCGAAAAGAACTATTCGGCTACAGAAAAGCAGTGCTTGGCCATCATCTAGGGAATCCGGAAAATGCGACCCTACCTGGAAGGCTACGCATTTGTGGTGGTAACAGACCACCTGTCATTAAAATGGTTGAACTGTATCGACAATCCAACGGGCCGACTTGCCCGATGGGCCCTTGAGCTTCAACAATACCAGTTCACCATTCAGTATCGTAAAGGGAAGCAAAATGTTGTGGCCGACGCACTCTCCCGACAACCAGTCGACAGCGTCAACATGATACAAATAGCCACTACGGAGCCATGCGAGTGGGTACTGCAGCGAATGGCAGATGTCACCATTATTAATAATCAACTGTACAAACATACCACGCGCGGCGTAAATGATGAGGACTGTACACCATGGAAACTCTGTGTAGCCGCCCCGTTGCGGAAACAGGTAATCAGCGAAAACCATGACAGTTCGGCAGGGGGACACCTCGGAACGAAAAAAAACGTTGAACAAAATCGCATGCCGTTATTACTGGCCGGAAATGGCCAGAGATGTAGCGATTTGTGCGACAATGTGAATCGTGTCAGAAATATAAAGTAACCCAGCAGCTTCCAGCAGGAGAAATGCTGACGCGCATTCCCGAAGAACCATGGGCTACCATTTCGGCAGACTTTGTGGGTCCACTACCGCGAACGAAGCATGGCAACACAATGCTGCTGACACCTTTTCAAAATGGTGTGAGTTAATACCTTTGCGGAAGGCTACAGCGGAGGGCCTTGTGAAGGCCTTTCGCGAACGCATCGTGGCCGGATACGGCGTTCCAAAACGAATCATTACCGATAATGGAAGCCAATTTACATCTCGAATTTTTAGACGGTGCGCGGAGATGCATGGCACGCGACAGCAATTTACGGCTCCGTACACCCCACAAGAGAACCCGACCGAAAGAGCTAACCGCACCATAAAAACGATAATTGCGCAATTTTCGGGCCAACACCATAATTCCTGGGACGAATGGATACCCGAGATCATGCTAGCCATTAACACTAGCGTGGCTGAATCAACAGAATACTCGCCCGCCTACCTCACACAAGGTCGGGAGCCTCGTCTTCCGAACGCGTTGTATGACCAAGTGACCCTAGGAACTGAAGCACGAAACCCCGCACCTGAAGAGCCAACGAACTCAAAAAAGTATTTCAAATCGTCCGACGCAACTTGGAAAAGGCATCCCAAAAGCAACAGAAACATTATAACTTGCGCCGGCGCCGATGGAAGCCGCAGATCGGAGATCAAGTATTAGTACGCCAACACCCCCTTTCGAAAGCAATTGATAACTTTACCGCGAAATTAGCGCCTAAGTTTGGGGGACCATATACTGTGAAGGAATTCATTTCACCGGTTATTGTGACAATTGTGGGGAAACAAAATAATGATATACGTACAGCCCTTATTAGCGATCTAAAAGAATACCACGATTAAATCATTAACCTCCTTACCATTTCTCCTTATAGATATTTCCGACCAACCAAAATCGTGCCCAGGTAAGAAGAATGAGCGCCAATCGGAGGAAGTTTGAAAAATCGAGAGAAAAATTTCGAAAAAATTTAGAGCGCGAGAATGCGAAGAAAAGACGGACAATTTTCCTGGATGATGATGCACTCAGCACTAGTAAAGGGAAACGGGGTCCACCCGCATGCAAGCGACAACCGAACACGAGGAAAAGTCATTGTAATTTTACTTTATCTGACTATTTTCAAGTTATCAACTACATATATTCTTATCATCTATTTTCATCTGACTATTAAGATTATAAAATTTTATTCATAATAAAGTTATTACTTGAACCAAAATAAAATTCAATGGGATCTACTTGATCATTAATCTCATGGTACTCAGTGATTTAATTTCTTCTACTAGAGGCCTAGTAGCATATGATTGTAAAAATCCAAAGACTAAGGTTGCTGAGTTATCTTTAGTTGATGGAGAAAAGTGCAATGTGAATACCAAAAACATTACAAGTGAAGACACTATCATTCAATTAGTTCAACCTCTGGTATTTAAAGAATTAGATTATATTCAATGTCTCATTGAAATCGAACATGTCATTTTTAGATGTGGTAAGACTATTGATACATTCGAACAAGCCGGCTAGGCTATTATGACGAACTTTATGAACTTAATAAAAGAGAATGTGAGACCCTCATAAAAGAAGGTTTATTTAAATACAGCGGTATTAATATAATACTACAAAAAGATAAAAACATAAATCTAGTCTCCCTTGAAACAATAGGAAAAATCTACAAAGGTTCTTGTGAGCCAGGACTGCCAACTATGATTGGAGAGATATTTTATGATAGACCTGTAAGGTCTTCAAAATTTAAGATATATTCCACAAGAAGGGTCAACTACACCGCCACTACCGACGGACCCCGAGAAGTGACCCTCGCCTAGGTCCCAGGTGAACTACGAGAGATAGTGAGTAACGCTCTGGCCAAAAGAGCCAGTCGCCAACAGATTCGTTTCCGAAGAAATATCGAGTGCCAGCAGTACGTTGTATCCATCAAACGCAGCGGACAGGTGCACATCCAATGGGTACAGCTTTAGATATACCCAGCCGTTGTCCGTTGCCCCGATGAGAGGAGGTAATGTAACACTAAAAGCCGGGACCTCGTTTTTAGCAACATACGTAATACGAATTGAATGTATTATTTTATTTTCAATATGATTCTCTGATTCTATGATTCTCTCTGAATTCACATTAATTTTGATCACTAATATGTATGGCACGCGAAGCAAATTTACGGCTCCGTACACCCCACAAGAGAACCCGACCGAAAGAGCTAACCGCACCATAAAAACGATAATTGCGCAATTTTCGGGCCAACACCATAATTCCTGGGACGAATGGATACCCGAGATCATGCTAGCCATTAACACTAGCGTGGCTGAATCAACAGGATACTCGCCCGCCTACCTCACACAAGGTCGGGAGCCTCGTCTTCCGAACGCGTTGTATGACCAAGTGACCCTAGGAACTGGAGCACGAAACCCCGCACCTGAAGAAAGAGCCAACGAACTCAAAGAAGTATTTCAAATCGTCCGACGCAACTTGGAAAAGGCATCCCAAAAGCAACAGAAACATTATAACTTGCGCCGGCGCCGATGGAAGCCGCAGATCGGAGATCAAGTATTAGTACGCCAACACCCCCTTCCGAAAGCAATTGATAACTTTACCGCGAAATTAGCGCCTAAGTTTGGGGGACCATATACTGTGAAGGAATTCATTTCACCGGTTGTTGTGACAATTGTGGGAAAACAAAATAATGATATACGTACAGCCCATATTAGCGATCTAAAAGAATACCACGATTAAATCATTAACCTCCTTACCATTTCTCCTTATAGATATTTCCGACTAACCAAAATCGTGCCCAGGTAAGAAGAATGAGCGCCAATCAGAGGAAGTTTGAAAAATCGAGAGAAAAATTTCGAAAAAATTTGGAGCGCGAGAATGCGAAGAAAAGACGGACAATTTTCCTGGATGATGATGCACCCAGCACTAGTAAAGGGAAACGGGGTCCACCCGCATGCAAGCGACAACCGAACCCGAGGAAAAGTCATTGTAATTTTACTTTATCTGACTATTTTTAAGTTATCAACTATATTCTTATCATCTATTTTCATCTGACTATTAAGATTATAAAATTTTATTCATAATAAAGTTATTACTTGAACCAAAATGAAATTCAATGGGATCTACTTGATCATTAATCTCATGGTACTCAGTGATTTAATTTCTTCTACTAGAGGCCTAGTAGCATATGATTGTAAAAATCCAAAGACTAAGGTTGCTGAGTTATCTTTAGTTGATAGAGAAAAGTGCAATGTGAATACCAAAAATATTACAAGAGAAGACACTATCATTCAATTAGTTCAACCTCTGGTATTTAAAGAATTGGATTATATTCAATGTCTCATTGAAATCGAACATGTCATTTTTAGATGTGGTAAGACTATTGATACATTCGAACAAGCCGGCTATTATGATGAACTTTATGAACTTAATAAAAGAGAATGTGAGACCCTCATAAAAGAAGGTTTATTTAAATACAGCGGTATTAATATAATACTACAAAAAGATAAAAACATAAATCTAGTCTCCCTTGAAACAATAGGAAAAATCTACAAAGGTTCTTGTGAGCCAGGACTGCCAACTATGATTGGAGGGATATTTTATGATAGACCTGTAAGGTCTTCAAAATTTAAGATATATTCCACAAGAAGGGTCAACTACACCGCCACTACCGACGGACCCCGAGAAGTGACCCTCGCCTAGGTCCCAGGTGAACTACGAGAGATAGTGAGTAACGCTCTGGCCAAAAGAGCCAGTCGCCAACAGATTCGTTTCCGAAGAAATATCGAGTGCCAGCAGTACGTTGTATCCATCAAACGCAGCGGACAGGTGCACATCCAATGGGTACAGCTTTAGATATACCCAGCCGTTGTCCGTTGCCCCGATGAGAGGAGGTAATGTAACACTAAAAGCCGGGACCTCGTTTTTAGCAACATACGTAATACGAATTGAATGTATTATTTTATTTTCAATATGATTCTCTGATTCTATGATTCTCTCTGAATTCACATTAATTTTGATCACTAATATGTATGGCACGCGACAGCAATTTACGGCTCCGTACACCCCACAAGAGAACCCGACCGAAAGAGCTAACCGCACCATAAAAACGATAATTGCGCAATTTTCGGGCCAACACCATAATTCCTGGGACGAATGGATACCCGAGATCATGCTAGCCATTAACACTAGCGTGGCTGAATCAACAGGATACTCGCCCGCCTACCTCACACAAGGTCGGGAGCCTCGTCTTCCGAACGCGTTGTATGACCAAGTGACCCTAGGAACTGGAGCACGAAACCCCGCACCTGAAGAAAGAGCCAACGAACTCAAAGAAGTATTTCAAATCGTCCGACGCAACTTGGAAAAGGCATCCCAAAAGCAACAGAAACATTATAACTTGCGCCGGCGCCGATGGAAGCCGCAGATCGGAGATCAAGTATTAGTACGCCAACACCCCCTTCCGAAAGCAATTGATAACTTTACCGCGAAATTAGCGCCTAAGTTTGGGGGACCATATACTGTGAAGGAATTCATTTCACCGGTTGTTGTGACAATTGTGGGAAAACAAAATAATGATATACGTACAGCCCATATTAGCGATCTAAAAGAATACCACGATTAAATCATTAACCTCCTTACCATTTCTCCTTATAGATATTTCCGACTAACCAAAATCGTGCCCAGGTAAGAAGAATGAGCGCCAATCAGAGGAAGTTTGAAAAATCGAGAGAAAAATTTCGAAAAAATTTGGAGCGCGAGAATGCGAAGAAAAGACGGACAATTTTCCTGGATGATGATGCACCCAGCACTAGTAAAGGGAAACGGGGTCCACCCGCATGCAAGCGACAACCGAACCCGAGGAAAACTCATTGTAATTTTACTTTATCTGACTATTTTTAAGTTATCAACTATATTCTTATCATCTATTTTCATCTGACTATTAAGATTATAAAATTTTATTCATAATAAAGTTATTACTTGAACCAAAATGAAATTCAATGGGATCTACTTGATCATTAATCTCATGGTACTCAGTGATTTAATTTCTTCTACTAGAGGCCCAGTAGCATATGATTGTAAAAATCCAAAGACTAAGGTTGCTGAGTTATCTTTAGTTGATAGAGAAAAGTGCAATGTGAATACCAAAAATATTACAAGAGAAGACACTATCATTCAATTAGTTCAACCTCTGGTATTTAAAGAATTGGATTATATTCAATGTCTCATTGAAATCGAACATGTCATTTTTAGATGTGGTAAGACTATTGATACATTCGAACAAGCCGGCTATTATGATGAACTTTATGAACTTAATAAAAGAGAATGTGAGACCCTCATAAAAGAAGGTTTATTTAAATACAGCGGTATTAATATAATACTACAAAAAGATAAAAACATAAATCTAGTCTCCCTTGAAACAATAGGAAAAATCTACAAAGGTTCTTGTGAGCCAGGACTGCCAACTATGATTGGAGGGATATTTTATGATAGACCTGTAAGGTCTTCAAAATTTAAGATATATTCCACAAGAAGGGTCAACTACACCGCCACTACCGACGGACCCCGAGAAGTGACCCTCGCCTAGGTCCCAGGTGAACTACGAGAGATAGTGAGTAACGCTCTGGCCAAAAGAGCCAGTCGCCAACAGATTCGTTTCCGAAGAAATATCGAGTGCCAGCAGTACGTTGTATCCATCAAACGCAGCGGCCAGGTGCACATCCAATGGGTACAGCTTTAGATATACCCAGCCGTTGTCCGTTGCCCCGATGAGAGGAGGTAATGTAACACTAAAAGCCGGGACCTCGTTTTTAGCAACATACGTAATACGAATTGAATGTATTATTTTATTTTCAATATGATTCTCTGATTCTATGATTCTCTCTGAATTCACTTTAATTTTGATCACTAATATTATAATAACTGAATTGTTATTTTTTTCCTTTTAGTATGGAATAATAATGATAATTTAATCATCTACATATATACTAAATGTACTTTTATTTTATTCGCTCACCAGGATGGTTGTTAGGTACTATTACACTTAGACAGAAACAATGTAAGTAATTTCAAATAAACAATAACACAGCTGGTAGTGCTAATGAAACACAGCCTCTCATATGGTTTTGTGTATCTGCTATTTACATCGATGGACGCCGACAAGTGTGTGTGTAAATGTGTGAACGTTCGTGTAGGTATAAAAAAGCACAAGCAATGGGAAGAATTAGTTAGTTAGTTCGTGGCTGGCCTGGCGGTAAGACATTGATTTTGCTGAGGAATTTATAATTTCCGCAAATAATATTTCTTACTTTTGGTTTTTAACTCCAAGGGTAGTGATTGCTTGGCAGGTCGCTTGACGTGGAATTTATAACTCCCTAAGCAATTTGCGTCGTAGAAATCCCCTACCATTACAGCCGGTTATAGATTAATTATTCGCGGCCCTTACGGTGAGCTATTGAGTTTGCTGTGGAATTTATAATTTCCGCAAACCCTTTATCTCCCTTATCCAGCTGTTAGTGCAGAATTTATAATTTCCCTAATAGTCTGTTTACATTGGGACATCGCTTCTATTAATTATTCGCGGCCCTTACGGTGAGCTATTGAGTTTGCTGTGGAATTTATAATTTCCGCAAACACTTTATCTCTCTTCAATTTATAATTTCCCTAATAGTCTGTTTACAGTGGAACGTCGACAATATCAATCATTAACAACCCTTCCGGTGTGCTATTGAGTTTTCTGTGGAATTTATAATTTCCGCCAACCTTTTTTTTCGCTGTCCCGGCAGTTAGTCCGGAATTTATAATTTCCCTAATAGCCTTATTACAGTGGGACGTCGCTACAGTAAATTAGTTGTAACTGCCTTACGAGGAGCTGCTGGGTTTGCCGAGGAATTTATAATTTCCGCAACCCACTATCTCGCTCGACGGCTGGTTCGCGTTACGGTCAGCGATTTACGTAACCGAGTAGAACGTTGCCAATCATCCTGGTCCCCTAAACTTAGAATTAAGTGTAGATTAAGTAAAAATAAATAAAGATCCTTATTATTAGAACGTAAAGTTATTGTGTACTAATTAAGAGGACAGACACCTAGAACATAATCATCACGACCCTGGACTCCGCTGAGCTATCCCAGCAACCAGCGGAAACGTGTCGTTACAACACACACATACATACATACATGCATGCATACATACATACATACATACATACATACATACATACATACATACATACATACATACATACATACATACATACATACATACATACATACATACATACATACATACATACATACATACATACATACATACATACATACATACATACATACATACATACATACATACATACATACATACATACATACATACATACATACATACATACATACATACATACATACATACATACATACATACATACATACATACATACATACATACATACATACATACATACATACATACATACATACATACATACATACATACATACATACATACATACATACATACATACATACATACATACATACATACATACATACATACATACATACATACATACATACATACATACATACATACATACATACATACATACATACATACATACATACATACATACATACATACATACATACATACATACATACATACATACATACATACATACATACATACATACATACATACATACATACATACATACATACATACATACATACATACATACATACATACATACATACATACATACATACATACATACATACATACATACATACATACATACATACATACATACATACATACATACATACATACATACATACATACATACATACATACATACATACATACATACATACATACATACATACATACATACATACATACATACATACATACATACATACATACATACATACATACATACATACAAGTCATATATGACTGCACCCAGCACCACTATGATGAACGGAAGTCACTTGCAGAAAACGGCGATAATGTAAACATTTTGTCATTGCCGTAAAGTTGTGGTTGATCTATTGTTTTTGGTTACACATGAAGATTTATTAGAAGCATTCAATGAAGATAGTTTCTCTTATTACAATTTGAATTTACAGAAAGAAGTCACTTAAAGAAAACGTCGATAATATAAACATTTTTGTTATTGTTGTGAAATTATGATTGATCTATTGTTTTTGGCCACACATGATGATTTATTGGACGCATTTAATTGAAATAGTTTCTCCTATTGCAATTTGCATTTGTCCTATGAATTTGAGTTTCAACAAAGAGAGACATTTTTAAATGTCAGCATAAATGATTTTCTTTCATAAAACTCATAGCCAAATAAAACACAAGCAAGTTTAATGTTTACGTTTAAGTTTATTCTTTGTGTATGCTTAATCTATTTTTTATTCTATTACATACCAACACTAAGATAATTTTAAGAACGATTTTTGTAAGAATGATAAATAAAATTCAGATCTATTCAAGAACTCAAAGCGTTTAGTTTATAGAACGGAAGAAAATATAATTGGCGCAGTCGGTAGGATATTGAGTGAAAAACAATATCCTGCGATACGAACGAAATAAAACAAAAATAGTTGTAAAAACTATTGGACTTATAAAATTAAATTAAATTCATAATCAATAAAAAAAAATTAAAAAAAGTAGTGAAGCCAGAATTTTAAAATAAATCTAAATCATTTTAAAATAATTTATTAAGTCATAAAAGCGAAAGTTTAACGCTAATAACAAAAATAAATAAATAAAATAATATGGCTTTGTCTTTGAGTGAATGCTTGCGCGAGGCAAGGAGCGTTCCAGTTTTTAATGGAAACAATGAATATACCTTATCCAACTATCTAAGAGATATAAATTCCGTTATAAGAATAACACCAGAAGAGCATCACAACGTGATTAAAACAATTCTTATCAACAAACTACAAGGAAAGGCTTTGAGATCGATAGAAACGCTAACGAACCCAACGTGGGAAGATATCCTGGGAAAGCTTAAAAATGATCTGGGAATAAAAAAATAATTTTTTCAATTGAGGACGGAGGCTATGAACACAAAGGCGAGTAGTATAGAAGAACTGCACTATAAATTAAGAAAAATTTTAGCTGAAATGAATACAAAATTTAACTTGAATCCTATAGAAATATCATTTAATCCAAGTGATAATGAGAATATTATCTTTGATATATATATATATAAATTTTTTACCTCTATACATTAGATCCTTACTGTTACAAAATAATATCACAACTATAGAATTGGCTAATACTTTTTATATTCAAAATAACATATTAAAAGATATTAAATTAATTAACAAAACTCAAAATCAATTTAAAGAAATCCGTTATAACAATCAAAATAATAATCAAAATTTTGGAATGACTTTGGAAATTTTAGGAATAATAATTGGAATACGCCAGGTAACCATAGAAATAATTTTGGAAATTTTAGGAATAATAATTGGAATACGTCAGGTAACCATAGAAATAATTGTGGAAATTTTAGGAATAATGATTTGAATACGTCAGGTAATCATAGAAATAACTTTGGAAATTTTAGACGTGACGAGAATAGAAACTCAGGCAATTTTAGAAATAACAACAGACAAGAACCAATGGAGGTAGAAACCTTGCAAGTAGTGGAAAATTTTCAACAGGGGTCTCGGGCAGCCGATTACCCATAGTATTATTAACCTTTAATAATAAAAAATTTAAATGTTTGATTGATACGGGAGCGGCGACAACATTGGGCGATTACGATACTTTTTCAAACTTATATAAAATACAAAAATTAACCAAGCCAATTCAATTGAATTCTTTGGGGGGCTGTTCCATAATAACCGAGGAGGTGATTTCTACACTTCCATATGAGTTCGATTTACCAGACAAAACAATGTCAATCAAACTCACAAATCTTAAAAATAAAGAATTTGAATGTATAATAGGAAATAATATTTTAATGCCTCTGAAAGCAAATATAAATTATGGAACAGAAAAGTTGACATTGAATAACTCTTTTATACCATTTTGTAAAGGGATGAACCAATTTGAAATCGATTATTAGGAAGTACATAACTTGGAAAAATGTGAAGTACGTTTTGAAAGTTTGAAATCTGATATTTTGAATGAGAATGAAGCCAAGGAATTAAAAAGATTTTATTATAGACATAGGAATACGTTTTATCAAGATGGTCAATTTTTGACTGCTACTCCAATAATAAAACATAGTATCCGTACCTGCACGGATAAACCAATTTATTCCAAATTGTATAAATACCCTCAGGTACATGAAAGCGAGATCGGCAGGCAAATAAATGAAATGCTCGATCAAGGTATAAGAGCGAGTAAATCACCTTATAATTCACCTTTGTGGATAGTAAAAAAGAAATCGGATAATTCTAATAAAGAAAAATGGCGTATAGTCATAGATTATAGGGGATTGAACAGCGTAACAGTAGATGATAAATTCCCAATACCCGATATAAGTTCAATATTCGATAAGTTGGGTCGTGCCCAATATTTTTCGGTTATCGATTTAGCAAAGGGCTTTCATCAGATTTTGATGAATGAAAGGGATATAGAGAAAACAGCTTTCTCCACACCCTTTGGTCATTATGAGTACATCAGAATGCCATTTGGGTTGAAGAATGCTCCATCCACATTTCAAAGGATGATGAATTTTGTCTTAAAAGAACACATAAATAAAATATGTGTTATATATATGGACGACATACTGGTTTTTTCAACATCGATTGAGGAACATATCGACAGTTTGAATAAAGTGTTTGGTGGGTTGAATGAATATGGTCTTAAGGTTCAGTTTGATAAGTGCAGATTTTTGGCACAACAGGTGGAATTTTTGGGTCATATAATAACAAAAGAAGGTATTGAGCCTGACCCAGATAAAATAAAAGCGATGAATGGAGTATCATTGCCGACAACAGTGAAACAAATTAAGTCATTCCTTGGATTGACAGGTTACTATCGAAAATTCATGAAAAATTATTCACTTATTGCTTCACCAATCATAAAGTACTTAAGGAAAAATATGAAAATTGACGAAAAGGACTCGAAATATATTGATGCTTTCAAGAAACTTAAAGAACTAATAACAACTTACCCAATCTTAGCTTTTCCGGATTTTAATAGGAAATTCGTTGTAACTACTGACGCTAGTAATAGTGCGTTGGGAGCTGTATTAAGCCAGGATAATAAACCTGTATGTTACGCAAGCCGTACATTGAACGATCATGAAAGGAATTATTCAACTATTGAAAAAGAGTTGCTAGCTATCATTTGGGCATTGCAATATTTTAGAAGATATGTTTATGGAAGACAATTTTTGGTTCAAACAGACCATCAGCCATTGAAATGGCTGTATTCCATGAAAGAGCCAATCTCGAAGATGGCAAGATGGAGAATACAACTAGGTGAATACGATTTCGATATCGACTATGTAAAAGGCAAAAATAATAAAGTAGCGGATTTTTTAAGCCGAATGGAGCAAAAGGATGATTCAGAAGAACATAAAGTTTTTCAATTGGATGACGACGAAATACAAACAGTACACAGTGATGAAGAAGATTTAAATGACCATTTTAAGATCAGCGACGGAATTGTTAATAAATATAGAACTCAGATACGCATTCTGAAGACAAAAAATAAGACTAAAGAAAAGATATTTGATAAATATTTAATTTTGTTTATAGAAGAGTCAGATTTATTATGCGAAAATTATTTAGAAAACTTTTTTAGAGAAAACATAAACAAGGGCACAGTTGGAATATATTGTGAATTGGACGACTCCAAATATAATATTATTCAACATAAATTAATTCAGATTTTTAATAATGACAGGAAAGTGAAATTCACTAAATGTAGATTTTTGGCAATGGACTTGGTTGAAGAAAACCAACTTTATGAAGTTATAACGAAAACTCATGAAGAAACTAATCACAGGGGTGTTGTAGAGAATTTTGAAGAATTGAAAGAAACATATTTCTGTCCTATCCTAGTGAAGCATATAAAGAAATATGTTAATAATTGCAGAATTTGTATCGAAGCCAAATATGATCGTAATCCAATAAAAAAACCTTTTAGCAACACGGAAACACCTACAAAACCAAATCAAATAGTCCATATGGATATCTTTCATGTGGAGAAGCAGTATTTTTTAACAACAATAGACAGATTTACAAAATTAGGAAGCGCTCACAGGTTGTCTGATAGGAATATGATCACCATTAAGATAAAATTACAAGAAAGAATATCGTTATTAGGTAAACCAGAACTTTTGGTTATGGATAATGAATTCGATAATCATTCAATTGAAATTTTCTGCAGAGAAAATAATATTCAAACTCATTTTGTTACTCCGCATTCTCACACCGGAAATTCAGATATAGAAAGATTGCATTCAACAATGCTTGAACACATTAGAATAATAAAAATTGGGGAAGAAAGGACTAATGCGGAGGAACTTGTGATTAGGGCAATAGGTTATTATAACAATACAATTCATTCAACAACAAAGCAAAAGCCCATGGACTTTATAAATAGATTAGATTTAAACTTTAAAGAGGTTTCAGACAGAATGGATAGAAGAAAAAGACATTTAATAGGGAAAATAAATATAAACAGAAAACAAATTCCTGCTGTGAATCCTGAGAATGTGTTCATGAAAAATCCAAAAGCAGAGAGACAAAAAACTGCGAAGAGATACACAAAACATAATCGCAGTAATCCTAATAAGATCGATATTGCGCGAGTCAAGCGACCATTAAAACTTTTTTCGTGAATTTCAGATAATTGTGGCGATGATATTGATTTTGGTAGTGCAAACAGGCAATGGTGCTGAAATAATAATAAATAAAATAGAAACTGAGGCAGGATATATGATAGTGGAGAGTCAGCCCATTGCTCTTATTCAAGGTTACTCAAAACTCATACATGTAATTGACCTTAAAGAGATAGAAGACACCATAAATAAAGTTAAAAGGAGCGTTTCAGGTAGCATGAAATTAAAACAGGGATGGATGATATTGAATTTGCAGGGGGATATTGAGGAGTTGGAGCATTCATTGTTGACAATAAGCAAACATGATAATAGAGAAAGAAGAGCATTAATTGATGTGGGAAGTAGAGCGATTAAATGGGTATTTGGAAACCTGGACGATGAAGACAAACGGGAAATTGATAATCACTTCAAGAATGTAGATAATTATCAACGTAATATAATAAATAATCTTAATAAACAAATAACAATAAATAGCGATATGCAGAAATATATGTTGAATGTTAGATTGATTTTGGAATCCCACAAGGAATTGTTTAATGGAACACATAATAAAGAATTAGAAAATAAATTGGAGCTTATAAAATATAATCATTTGACGTTATTGATAAACAAAATAAAAGACAAAATTGAAAAAATACAAGATAATATAATGAGTTCTAAACACCAAATAATGAACAGATTCTTTTTGACTAATAAAGAAATAGATTTTTTTCAAATTGATAGCGATAAACTAAGATATCGTGCTATGACCGCCAAAAAAGCGTAAGCGCCATAAAGTAAATTTTACAGGAGAAGTATTTTTTAGTTAACCTTGGTTTAAATCGAAGTAGAGCCCTTATATTGGCTACATAGGATTGTAGTGGACTGTTATATGTAATGCTAATAGTTTTAATAAATTTCCTATAAGACAACACATGTTTGTAAGGGTTAAGATATTTTAAGATATTATTGATGCCATGAAAAATTAATTAATTTAATCAAACTATTTTAAAACTAGTAATTATTATCTTTATCAAGCTGTTCTTTAACCGTTTCATTGATATCCTTGCAGTTTTTGACACTAGTTTTGCTGTATTTGCAAAAAAGAATTTTAGCTTAAGCGACATTTTGCAGTTACAAAAAAATGTAAACAAATTAAACATTTAAATGGAAAATGCACTTAAGCTAAAATTTCTTTTGCTGTATTTCCGTAACGGTACATGGCAGGACTTTGAAACTTTGACAGATAGTCCGATTTATCGTAAATAATCGATTTTCGTCCAAAAACTATTTTCGAAAAGCATGTCGCTTGAGCTTTTTTGGCGGTTATGGCTCGATATGTTAAGTGTTCCTTGGGAAAACTCTCAAAAGATGTAATATTGTTTGTGGTATCAATACCACTATTTTTTGAAAATGATCACAAACCAGTGTTAATACTTCCAATACCAAATGCAGAATATATGCAAGTAAATTTAGAGATATCTAAAGTTGTAAACATAAAAAATGAAACATACTATGTGAATCAAGAAAATTATATAAAAAATTTAGAAAGAACAAATAATTGTATTACAAGTATTCTAAAAAATTCTTATGGTGAATGTACAAAAAGAAAATTTACACGCGAAGTGATACAGGAAGTGGATATTGGAAACGTTTTATTGATAAATATCAATTCCACTTTGGTTAGCACTTGTAATGAATATGAATATAAGCTTATTGGAAATTATTTAATAAACTTTGAAAATTGTGAAATAGAGATCGGTAAATATAAAATAAAAAGATTTGAAAGTAAAATGGATATTGTTATTCCTGATCAACAAAAGATGGAAAATAATATTTCTGAATTAATTGAAATTCCAAGGTTTGATAACCTTCAAGAAATAAAAGAAATTTTAACTGAAGAAAATAATATGTATCATACTTATATACTTTATGCAATAGTTCTAAGTGTTGTTTGTGTTTTGGTGGCTTTAGGGTTGAGAAGATGTTCGTTTCGAAGGGACTCGAAACGTAAGGAGGGGCAAGTCATATATGACTGCACCCAGCACCACTGTGATGAACGGAAGTCACTTGCAGAAAACGGCGATAATGTAAACATTTTGTCATTGCCGTAAGGTTGTGGTTGATCTATTGTTTTTGGCCACACATGAAGATTTATTAGAAGCATTCAATGAAAATAGTTTCTCTTATTACAATTTGAATTTACAGAAAGAAGTCACTTAAAGAAAACGTCGATAATATAAACATTTTTGTTATTGTTGTGAAATTATGATTGATCTATTGTTTTTGGCCACACATGATGATTTATTGGACGCATTTAATTGAAATAGTTTCTCCTATTGCAATTTGCATTTGTCCTATGAATTTGAGTTTCAACACAGAGAGACATTGTTACATGTCAGCATAAATGATTTTCTTTCATAAAACTCATAGCCAAATAAAGCACAAGCAAGTTTAATGTTTACGTTTAAGTTTATTCTTTGTGTATGCTTAATCTATTTTTTATTCTATTACATACCAACACTAAGATAATTTTAAGAACGATTTTTGTAAGAATGATAAATAAAAATCAGATCTATTCAAGAACTCAAAGCGTTTAGTTTATAGAACGGAAGAAAATATAATTTACATACATACATACATACATACATACATACATACATACATGCATGCATGCATACATACATACATACATACATACATACATACATACATACATACATACATACATACATACATACATACATACATACATACATACATACATACATACATACATACATACATACATACATACATACATACATACATACATACATACATACATACATACATACATACATACATACATACATACATACATACATACATACATACATACATACATACATACATACATACATACATACATACATACATACATACATACATACATACATACATACATACATACATACATACATACATACATACATACATACATACATACATACATACATACATACATACATACATACATACATACATACATACATACATACATACATACATACATACATACATACATACATACATACATACATACATACATACATACATACATACATACATACATACATACATACATACATACATACATACATACATACATACATACATACATACATACATACATACATACATACATACATACATACATACATACATACATACATACATACATACATACATACATACATACATACATACATACATACATACATACATACATACATACATACATACATACATACATACATACATACATACATACATACATACATACATACATACATACATACATACATACATACATACATACATACATACATACATACATACATACATACATACATACATACATACATACATACATACATACATACATACATACATACATACATACATACATACATACATACATACATACATACATACATACATACATACATACATACATACATACATACATACATACATACATACATACATACATACATACATACATACATACATACATACATACATACATACATACATACATACATACATACATACATACATACATACATACATACATACATACATACATACATACATACATACATACATACATACATAGATACATACATACATACATAGATACATACATACATACATACATACATACATACATACATACATACATACATACATACATACATACATACATACATACATACATACATACATACATACATACATACATACATACATACATACATACATACATACATACATACATACATACATACATACATACATACATACATACATACATACATACATACATACATACATACATACATACATACATACATACATACATACATACATACATACATACATACATACATACATACATACATACATACATACATACATACATACATACATACATACATACATACATACATACATACATACATACATACATACATACATACATACATACATACATACATACATACATACATACATACATACATACATACATACATACATACATACATACATACATACATACATACATACATACATACATACATACATACATACATACATACATACATACATACATACATACATACATACATACATACATACATACATACATACATACATACATACATACATACATGTGGGATGCGGACACTAATCAGTATCGCTACATTAGCATCACCTACCCAACTCTCACAAGAACATAACAGACAAGACAGACTCTCTTGTACATAGTTATACTTGTACATACACACACACATGGTAGACAGACAGAACGATCGGGGGTAACAAGAACCAAGGGAAACCAATTCAGTTTTAGTTTAGAAGTTGAAGTCGTGATAAAGAGTCAATTCCGTTGGTCGGTCGCTATGTTAAATAAATTAAGTAGAAGAAATAAATAAGTGAAGTAAAGAAAAGAGATTTACTAAAATTAGTTAATGCTTAAACTATTTGTGAAACTTTAATAATACTTGTGGTGAAACTTAATATTTAACAGCAGAATGTGTAATTCTAAATATAATTAAATACTTTGGTTACACCATTTGATGATAAACCGTATTAACTCTAAAACTTAACTTACCGTTTAATACTAAAGTGAATTAAATCTAATGTGTAAAAATACTTAAACTTATTCTTATATTACTTAACGCTAAATTGGAAATACCAAAGTTAATAAAATTCCTAACTTTATACCTATTGTGAGAAACCTTAATCCTAAATTATAAAACCTAAATATTAAAACTAAACTTAAAATCTAAACTTGAAAATACCTACTTATGTAAAACTAGAACTAAGAAATAAAACCACTAATAAAAATTAAATAAACAAGTGAATTATTTAAATAAAACCTAAACTGTTTTATTACGTGGATCACCAAATCCACAACATGGGGGCTCAACTAAAAAAGTCAACATAGAGTCAACCAAAATATTTATTTACACACAAAATAAATTATATAGTGAAAGTTAAAAGTGCTAACGTTTATAATAATCAAAGTGAAGTCAGAATTAAAAACTTCAATAACTGACTTAGAAGTACAGTCAACACAAAACGTTTTCTAAGAATTTCAAAAGAACTAAAATATAAAAAATAGAAACAGTTCGAATTTTGTGTCGTAAGAAGAAACAGAAAAAAAGACCGTACCACTGAAAAATTCCAATAAGAAAAAATAACATAAAGTTGGTGTGAACAAAAAAGAGTGACAGAGAGAGTTAACAGAAAATATATGACTACAAAAAACAACCACCAAAAACCAGTTTATGTGTGAAGAACAAAAATTTAAACATAAAGAGAGAAAATATAAACCAATACATTTTCTTAGCAGTAGAAACAAAAATTTAAAGAAGAAATAACAGCAAACAGTGAGAATTTATGTATGTCACTTTAATACATTGACTGCTAATCAAAAAAGAATTTATTCCTGCCTTGTATTCACCGGCTAAACAAAGCCATAAATACATAAACAACGGAAGAAAATTTTTGTCGCTCTGTTTCGAATTAGCAGAGACTGCATGAGAGGATAATCAACAGTGATGCAGTGAAAAGTGGATGCCAATTGCCGACGCAGAGAAGCAGACGATTACATAGCTGAGAAGTAGGCGCAGGTGTACGAGCAATAGAAGCTGAATATGTATGTAAATTTTTTGTATAATTTTATATATAGATGTTTATAAGAACTTGAGAACATGTACTGGCAAGTTTAGAGGAATTTAGATTAAATTTCGATGTACAATTGTATGTATAGATGAAAAGAAGTAAATGCTTTTGAGAAGAGAAGTTTGTGTTTCATACATTTGTACATACTGAGATGATTTTTTTTGATGTTGATGTTTTAAATATGTAAATGATACTTGGATGATAATGTACTTACTTAGATGAAAGATGAATTTTTCGTGTTGAGACTTAGAGTGAACGATAAATAGACGGTTATTTACATACTTATAGAAGCAAACAATAGAAACAGGGGTCCTACAGTGAACCAAAGGAGTGTATTCATTGAATTATTTTGTAATAAATATTTTTGAGAAGCAACTAGAGTTTGATATATAATTTTAAAATCAATTAATATTATATTGAAAATACTCATAATACGGATTATTATAAACTAAATATTTTAACCTTTTTATATTAAATTTGTACATTTTATTGAACCAAACTGTAAAGCACCAACCAACGTGACATGGACGCAAACGGTGTTTTAGGCCTGACAGTAGAGGAATTAAGGGCGAAGTTGGGGGAGTTAGAGTTGTCTAAGATGGGGAAAAAAGGTGAGTTACAGGACCGTCTTCTGACACATTTGGGGTTAACTAGAGGGACTGAGTCGGACTATGAGGAAGCTTCTTCTTCAATTGACCATCCGGTAGTACAGCGCGGTAGTATTTTTTCACTGCGAGATATACAGGATTCGGTCTCCGCTTTCGCTGGTGAGGGTTTACCCGAGGTCACGCAATGGATACAGGAATTTGAAGACATTGCGTGCACAGTCGGCTGGGATAATTTGAGGAAGTTCATTTATGCCAAGCAGTTACTTAAGGGAGCTGCAAGAATGTTTGTCAGAAGTCAATCTGACATAATTGACTGGAACTCTCTTAAGATATCTTTGGTGAAGGAATTCGGCACGAAATTGTCTTCATTGGAGGTACATAAAATATTAACGAGTAGACGGAAACGGTATAGCGAAACATATAGGGAATATTTGTACAGCTTGCAGGAGATTGGTAAACCTATCAATATAGATGATGAGAGCCTTATAGACTACTTCGTTCAAGGCATTAGGGATTCGACAGTTAATAAATCTATTCTCTATCAGGCAAGAGATTTAGATGACCTAAAAGAGAAGCTCAAAACATATGAGAAGATGAAAGTGGCTGGAGAGTCATCCAACTCAAAGGTCAGTGGAAATGAGGCAACTAGAAGCATTGGCACTAGGAGCGAGCAACGTTGTTTCAAATGCGGTGAAAAAGGACATATAGCCAACGATTGTAAGAAATCCGAAGTAAAATGTTTCAAGTGCAAGGGTTTTGGTCATAAATCTTTTGATTGCCCAATTAATGTAAAGAAAGAGAAACCAAATCTACAACATCCAAACGAAAGAAATAATAGAAGGACTGGAAACAACAATGTTCACACGTTAGCCGACGATATAGCCTCTTCATCAAGAAGAATTTTCACAGAGATAGACCTGAATGGGAAGAAAATTTGCGCAATTATTGACACAGGAAGTGACATAAGCGTCCTGCGTTACGACACACTTATGTATTTGAGTGATGTAGAGCTGGGAAATGAAGTGAAAATATTAACAGGCATTGGCGGAAAAACAATTAGGACACTGGGGAATTTTAAAACTAGCGCTAAGCTCGACGCAGTCGAACTGGAAATAGATTTTCATGTGTGTAGAGAAAGCGACGTACTGTATTCAGCAGTAATCGGAAACGATGTTTTATCTCATGTGGACCTAGTAATAGATTCTAAGGGAGCTAGATTCCGCGCGAAAATTCCAACGTTTTCATTGTTTGAGGATAAAGAACCAAACGTGGCTAGTAAGTCAGAACGAGAAGACACTAATCTGATCGCTGACTTAAGAACAGAATTCGCAGATATAATTCATTCTGCATCGCTAGGCGAATTTGACGAAGACGAATTGAAAACCGAACATCTAACAAAAGAGTGTCAAATGAAAATCCGGAACATAGTAGAAAGATACAATCCAACTAAACCACAAACGTTTCCCGTAAAAATGAGAATAATACTTAATGATGATATTCCAGTTGCGCATAGACCTCGTCGAGTACCGTTTTCCGATCAGAATTTCATAGACAACCAAGTCAAAGAATGGCTCGAAGATGGTATAATAGTACAGAGTTATTCAGAGTACTCAGCTCCAGTAGTCCTGGTGAAGAAAAAAGATGGTACAAAACGCTTATGTTGCGATTTTCGCAAACTTAACGAAAAAATTATCAGGGATAATTTCCCAATGACTTTGATTGATGAAGTAATACAGAAACTAAAGGGGGCAAAAGTATTCACAACACTGGATTTGCGAAACGGGTTCTTTCATGTCCCGATAGAAGAAAGTTCGCAAAAATATACTTCGTTCGTGACAAATAAGGGCCAAAAGGTACGTATCTACCTTTTGGAATCTCAAATTCTCCTGCCGTGTTTTGTAGATATATTGCTTCTGTTTTTCGCGAACTAATTAACGATGATACATTAATCATTTATATGGACGATATAGTTATACCATCTCAGAGTGAGGTAGAGGGCATTTTAAAATTGGAAAAGGTTTTGTCAGTCGCGGAATCAAACGGACTGAACATAAAATGGAAAAAATGCCAGTTTTTACAAAGAAAGATACACTTTTTGGGATACATATTTGAGAATTCTACAGTTTCAGCATCAACTGAAAAAACAGAGGCTGTGGTAAATTTTCCATGGCCATCCAGTATAAAAGCTTTGCAGAGATTTCTGGGTCTAACTTCTTATTTGCGACGTTTTATACCGAGTTATGCCACAATAGCGAGACCCTTATCCAATTTGCTGAAAAAAGACACCAGATTTAGGATGGGTGATGAAGAAATTTTAGCCTTCAAACAGTTAAAGAATGCTATGGTAAATCCGCCTATTTTAAAGATTTTTGACCCTAGAGCCATAACAGAAATACACACAGATGCCAGTCAATATGGTTACGGTGCAGTTTTACTGCAAAAAAGCGAAGATGCTCAGTTCCATCCGATTGAATATATGAGTAGAAAAACAACGCCAACGGAGCAAAAGTATCACTCATACGAGCTCGAAGTCTTAGCCGTAATAGAAGCGCTCAAGAAATGGAGAATATTCGTACTCGGAATACCCATAAAAATAGTTACAGACTGCAATGCTTTTGCACTAACAATGCGCAAACAAGATGTACCAACCAAAGTATATAGATGGGCCCTTTTCCTACAGGAATTCAACTATCAAATAGAACATAGGTCGGGATCAAAAATGAAGCATGTAGATGCACTAAGCCGTCTTACATGTTTGATGATCGAAGACTCTTTACATCATCGGGTACAACGGGCACAGACACAAGACGAATGGGTTAAAGCTGTAAGGAAAATACTAGAAAACGACACATATGAAGACTATTTCATGAAATTCGGTATATTGTACAAAGATCAAAATAACGAACTTATAGTAATTCCGGGGTCAATGGAACAAGAAATAATTCAAATGGCACACAGACAAGGACACTTTGCTACCCGTAAAACGGAAGAGTTAATTCAGAAGTCGTACTACATTCCAAATCTGACTGAAAAAGTTGAACGCGTTGTTAGAAGCTGTGTAGAGTGTTTAGTTTCCGAGGCAAAAAGAGGCCGAAAGGAAGGATTTCTCAGTCCCATAGACAAAGCAGATAGACCACTACTGACATATCATATAGATCATGTAGGTCCGATGGAATCCACTCAAAAGCAATACAATTACATACTGGTTGTGGTAGACGCATTTTCAAAATTTGTTTGGCTGTAACCCACTAAGAGTACTGGCTCAAATGAAGTTGTCGACAGATTGGAAAAACAAGCAACAGTGTTCGGGAATCCGAGAAGAATAATAACCGATAGAGGAAGCGCGTTTACGTCTGGCCAATTCGAGGAATACTGTACATCACAGAATATACAGCACCTTTTGATAGCAACTCGTGTGCCGAGGGGAAATGGTCAGGTAGAGAGGATGAATAGCACCATAATCACAATGCTAACAAAATTGTGTGTAGAGAAACCGGACAACTGGTACAAACACGTAGGCCGAGTGCAGCAAGCCCTAAACAGCACACCACCAAGAAGCACAAAATTTACACCCTTCCAAGTCCTAACTGGTCTACATATGAGAAAAGAGGACGTTACAGATATTCGCGAACTACTTGATGACCTATCAGTGGAGACTTTGAATGCCGAACGAGACACCGTAAGAGAACAGGCTAGAGAGAATATTCACGATATACAACAAGAAAACTGTAAGGAGTACAACCGTAAAAGAGTCCCAGAAACTGTGTACGAGGTCGGGCAGCTGGTAGCCATTAAGCGTACCCAGTTTGGCACCGGAATGAAGCTGAGGCCGAAATTCCTGGGACCATATCGGGTCAAGAAGAAGCTGAATCATGGTCGTTACGAGGTCGAAAAAGTGGGAAACGTCGAGGGTCCAAAGGACACCACGACTGTAGTAGATATGATGAAGGGGTGGAAATAGCATTCGAGGGCGAATGTTGCGTCAGGAGGGCCGGATGTGGGATGCGGACACTAATCAGTATCGCTACATTAGCATCACCTACCCAACTCTCACAAGAACATAACAGACAAGACAGACTCTCTTGTACATAGTTATACTTGTACATACACACACACATGGTAGACAGACAGAACGATCGGGGGTAACAAGAACCAAGGGAAACCAATTCAGTTTTAGTTTAGAAGTTGAAGTCGTGATAAAGAGTCAATTCCGTTGGTCGGTCGCTATGTTAAATAAATTAAGTAGAAGAAATAAATAAGTGAAGTAAAGAAAAGAGATTTACTAAAATTAGTTAATGCTTAAACTATTTGTGAAACTTTAATAATACTTGTGGTGAAACTTAATATTTAGAAGCCTTAATATTTAACAGCAGAATGTGTAATTCTAAATATAATTAAATACTTTGGTTACACCATTTGATGATAAACCGTATTAACTCTAAAACTTAACTTACCGTTTAATACTAAAGTGAATTAAATCTAATGTGTAAAAATACTTAAACTTATTCTTATATTACTTAACGCTAAATTGGAAATACCAAAGTTAATAAAATTCCTAACTTTATACCTATTGTGAGAAACCTTAATCCTAAATTATAAAACCTAAATATTAAAACTAAACTTAAAATCTAAACTTGAAAATACCTACTTATGTAAAACTAGAACTAAGAAATAAAACCACTAATAAAAATTAAATAAACAAGTGAATTATTTAAATAAAACCTAAACTGTTTTATTACGTGGATCACCAAATCCACATACATACATACATACATACATACATACATACATACATACATACATACATACATACATACATACATACATACATACATACATACATACATACATACATACATACATACATACATACATACATACATACATACATACATACATACATACATACATACATACATACATACATACATACATACATACATACATACATACATACATACATACATACATACATACATACATACATACATACATACATACATACATACATACATACATACATACATACATACATACATACATACATACATACATACATACATACATACATACATACATACATACATACATACATACATACATACATACATACATACATACATACATACATACATACATACATACATACATACATACATACATACATACATACATACATACATACATACATACATACATACATACATACATACATACATACATACATACATACATACATACATACATACATACATACATACATACATACATACATACATACATACATACATACATACATACATACATACATACATACATACATACATACATACATACATACATACATACATACATACATACATACATACATACATACATACATACATACATACATACATACATACATACATACATACATACATACATACATACATACATACATACATACATACATACATACATACATACATACATACATACATACATACATACATACATACATACATACATACATACATACATACATACATACATACATACATACATACATACATACATACATACATACATACATACATACATACATACATACATACATACATACATACATACATACATACATACATACATACATACATACATACATACATACATACATACATACATACATACATACATACATACATACATACATACATACATACATACATACATACATACATACATACATACAAACATACATACATACATACATACATACATACATACATACATACATACATACATACATACATACATACATACATACATACATACATACATACATACATACATACATACATACATACATACATACATACATACATACATACATACATACATACATACATACATACATACATACATACATACATACATACATACATACATCATAGATGTACAAGATGAACAGCCCCGTGTGATTGCACAAGCACGAGGTTTGACAGGATGGAAGGTAAATACCTTTGATAAGGATATCTTCGCAGCTTGTATGGAGAACATGGAACTGAGTGGTTCAGCTGAAGATATGGCAGTGCAATTAGTAAGTCATATCACTAATGCCTGTAACGTAGCTATGATAAAGCGTAAAAGGTCACCAAATAAGCCCCCGGTGTACTGGTGGAATGATGAAATTGCTAGCTTGCGATCGGAGTGTATAAGTGCCCGAAGGCAGTATACACGAACGAGAGGTAGGTTAGAGAATAGTGTACACCATCAAATATATAAGGATAAAAGGAAAGCGTTGAAGATTGCAATTCGTAGGAGCAAGCGTAGGTGTTTTCTTAATGTTTGTGATGAAGTAGATAGTAATCCTTGGGGCTTTGCATATAAATTGGTAACCAAGAAACTTAAATGTCTTGGTCCATCGCCGCCAAGAGAAGAGCCTCTCCTCAAGGGAATTGTAGATCATCTCTTTCCCCAACAGGAAACTCCGACATGGCAACACAGCTACCCGGCTGAATTTTTCGACATTCCTCCGGTTACGATTGCCGAGATAGAAGGTGCTGTCTCAAAATTTAAAGACAAGAAGGCACCAGGTTTAGACTGCATTCCGAATATGATACTAAAAGAAGCTGTTAAACTCCATCCTGACTATTTTTTGAAAGTAATAAGCGCATGCTTGAGCCAAGGCATTTTTCCAACAATGTGGAAGAGACAAAAGTTAGTATTGTTACCTAAGGATAATAAGCCACCAGACGACCCTTCCTCTTATAGGCCGCTGTGTATGATAGATACAAGTGGGAAATTGCTAGAAAGTATAATCTGTAGAAGATTGGAAAGTTGTGTTGAAGCTAACCGCGGTTTATCAGATAACCAATTTGGCTTCAGGAAAGCAAGGTCAACAGTAGATGCTATCAAAGTTGTAGTAGAAACTGCTGCTCAGGCTATCCAAGGGAAGAGGTGGAGAAATGGAGCAAAAGAGTATTGTGTAGTTGTAACGCTAGACGTAAAGAATGCCTTCAACACGGCAAACTGGGAGCATATTGTTGATGCCTTAGTCAGTTTAGACATCCCAGGATATCTACTGGCAATTATACAGGACTATTTCCGAAATAGAGAGCTAGTTTATGATACTGATAAGGGTACTAGAAGACGAAAGATCATTGGTGGGGTGCCTCAAGGATCAGTACTTGGTCCACTACTGTGGAACGTCATGTACGATGGAGTATTGCCGGAGAAGGTAAAGATAGTTGGATTCGCAGACGACATAGCGTTAGTATGTGAAGCAAAAGAGTTACTAGAGGCGGAAACCATTGCAAACGCCAGTATTCAGATCGTAAGGTCTTGGTTGAGATCAATGGGTCTAGCTCTAGCTGACCATAAAACAGAAGCGATTCTGATTAGTAGTCGGAAAAATAGGGAAACCATTAGGCTAAATATTGGCACGTGTAGCATAGAATCCAAGGAATGTTTAAAATACCTTGGAGTCATGATTGACACTCGTCTGTCTTTTCATGAGCACTTGAAGTATATAGGTTCTAAGGCATCAAAAACCTGCTCAGCGCTATGCCGGATCATGCCGAATACAAGAGGTCCAAAATATCTGCAGAGGAGATTGCTAACCAGTGTAGTAAGAAGCATTATCTTATATGCATCCCCTATATGGTCAGGCTCACTGAAATACTCTACATATGTGAATCTCATATCCCCTGTGTATAGGCTGGCCGCCCTGCGAGCATGTAGCGCATTCCGAACTGTATCGGACGAGGCCGCCTTTGTCATTGCCGGCATGATACCCATCGAGCTAGAAGCCGTTTCGGACAGTACGAATGGTGTGACTGATATGTGTCTACGGAAGTGGCAAGAACGATGGACAGCGACTGACAAGGGAAGATGGACTTACTTACTGATACCTGACATTAGGGTATGGTTATCAAGAAGACACGGCGACTTGAACTTCTACATTACACAGTTTTTGACTGGACATGGTTGTTTTAGGTCGTACTTGTACCGTTTCGGGCATGACAGTGTTCCGTTTTGTCCGAGTTGTGGTGGCAATGTCGTGGAAGATGCCGAACATGTGTTCTTCATCTGTCCACGATTTGATAGTGGTAGAGCGTACTTAGAAGTAGTCTTAGGGCGTAGAATTAGGCCGGACAACATCGTTCCAATCATGTTGGAATCTTTGTATAACTGGACGTATGTATGTAATTTTATAAAATTGGTTCTGTTGGAACTTCGTAGGTTAGAAGAGATTCGCAGAAGAATCCATGTAGTTTAGATTTAGGGTCTAGGACCTTTCCCACCCCGAGACGTATAGCCTTGCGGTAGTACCACGGGGAGCATTTGGGTCAGTGTGAAGGGGTGTTTTTAGCGTGTTAAAATCTCGCACTTCTGGCAAACACCACCACTGCCAGAGTCTTTCGATGATTTTCATCCCACAAATAAAATAAAATAAAAAATAAAAAAAAAATAAAAAAAAAATAAAAATAAAAAATAAAAAAAAACATACATACATACATACATACATACATACATACATACATACATACATACATACATACATACATACATACATACATACATACATACATACATACATACATACATACATACATACATACATACATACATACATACATACATACATACATACATACATACATACATACATACATACATGCATACATACATACATACATACATACATACATACATACATACATACATACATACATACATACATACATACATACATACATACATACATACATACATACATACATACATACATACATACATACATACATACATACATACATACATACATACATACATACATACATACATACATACATACATACATACATACATACATACATACATACATACATACATACATACATACATACATACATACATACATACATACATACATACATACATACATACATACATACATACATACATACATACATACATACATACATACATACATACATACATACATACATACATACATACATACATACATACATACATACATACATACATACATACATACATACATACATACATACATACATACATACATACATACATACATACATACATACATACATACATACATACATACATACATACATACATACATACATACATACATACATACATACATACATACATACATACATACATAAGTTTTACCCAACGACATTATTATGACTAATATGAATAAATATCCAGTTGTAATTTGAATCTCGAATGAATATTTCTGTTTATAAGTAATTATTCACAAAGTGTTTATTCATTGAATTCTTATTCTTGTAATTTAAATCGAATGATTATTTCTGTCTATAAAGACTTTTTCACAGAATGTTTATTCTTTGACTTCTTGTAATTTAAATCTCCAACGATTGCTTTAGTTTGTGAATGTTTATTCATTGCATTCTTGTAATCTAAATCTCGAATAATTATTTATGTTTATAAAGAATTATTCGCATCATACTTACCCTCCTCTTACGACTATTAAGATAAAGAGATACATAATTAAACTCTTTTTATTTTTAAGAGAAATAATGTTACGAATCAGAAATGATCGTTGATTAAATCCAATCAGCGATCATCAACTATTATTCTATAAAACCAAACTGTAAATATATACTTTAGCTTTTTACTTAATAAACTTTAAAGACGACAAGTTGTTTTCTTGAGCATTCCGTTATAATTTTATAATTTTGGCGCAGTCGGTAGGATACCCAGATATCCTTTTAATCATTTGTATAAGCGGAAATTATATAAACAAGGATATTTGACATTTTAAAGTCTTAATGGGTATACCTGAAAAATAAAATTAAAATAACAAACAATGCTCAGAAGTAATATAAAAACGGAACTAAAAATTAAAAAAAATCGAAACAAATAAATAAATAAAAAATTTAATACTGTGAATAAATTATAAATAAAGTCAGAACTTAAAAAGTGAAGCAAATAAAAGCTTGTTAAAAAAAAACTAACGAAACTGAATTTATATTTATAAAAATAATATAAAGTACAAAACTAGAAATAACAAAAAATCGAAACAAATAAGTAAATAAAAATGTAAACACTGTGATTAAATGAAAACTTCAATTTAAAAAATTATCCTTGCTGGACCTGAAAATAAAAATAAAGTCACCAAGCAACGAATTTGCTTGGGCAGCCAAGGGTTGATGTCCAACAGAAGAAGCAAGATCTTTGATGAAGGAAGAACGAACCTGAAGATGGAACAACAGCAACAGTTACAACAAGAACTACAGCAACAATTACAACAACAGGTACAAATGAATCATAAAGATATAGATCCCCTTAGGTTTTTGGGATTAATTTCCAATTTCGACGGAAGAAGGGAAGAATTATATCCTTTCTTAGAAAGTATAGACAATGTAATTTTGTATATGTCAGATTACAATCCCACCTCGCAGAGGATGTTTTTGTCGGTAATTAAGAATAAGATTGTGGGAAAGGCTAGAATGGTTCTAGAAATTCATCCCCACTTAACCACGTGGAGTGAAATTAAATCTCTTATGGAGCTAAATTTTGGTGGCTTGGCTTCTGCCGAGTTACTCTATGAAGAATTGAGGGGCGCCCAGTATAGAGGGGACGTCCTACAATTTTACAACTTCATACAGACCAAACTCTCCTTTTTGAATCAAAGGCAGAGGTTGGATGGCAATATGGCCGAGATTGGTCACAATAATAACATTGCCTTGAGAACCTTCGTAAATAGATTGCCAATAAGTTTAAAGACTGTTCTGTGTGCCCTTAAGCCAGATTCATTGGAGAGGGCGTTGCATGAACTAGGGCAATCGAACCTACTACTGAATGAAAAATGTAACATAAATTATAATAAAAAATATGATAAAACTAATTTTAGAAACCAAAATAATAATTCAAATCCTAAGTACACTAATCCTAACAATCAAAATCCTAATTCAAATCCTAAATACAATAATCCTAACAATCAAAATCCTAATTCAAATTCTAAATACACTAATCCTAACAATCAAAATCCTAATTCAAATCCTAAATACCATAATCCTTATATTAATAGATATCAATATCCGAACCCTAGATACTCTAATCCTAATAATAGCAGGTATCAAGATCCTAATCCTAGATATCATAATCCTTATAACCATAAATATCAAAATCCCAATTGCAATAGATACCCAAATAATAATACTAACAGAAATTTTCCAACTGGACAAGACAGAGCAGAACCTATGGATATCAGTGAACAGACTCGTAGACAAAACCACCACATAGATAACACCCAATCTTCACAGTCTCAAAATTTTCGATTTACGGCCTCTCACGCAGAGATCCCTCCGAATATAAATTACCCTATATTTTGTTCCAAGGAAAGACTCGAGTTACAAGAATTTTAATCGATTCCGGGTCTACGGAAAATATTATTGATAGAAATCATTGTCCTCCAGAATATATAAAAAATTTAAAAGAACCACAGAAAATCAAAACGGCTTCAGGTTTTCTGGTGATTAATGAAGAAGCTAAAATTCATAAAGACTCTTTGAAGGTTCGTCTTAAAAGAGATGAAATATTTAAGGTCATTAGTTTTCATCCAATGTTTAACGGAATATTTGGATCCACATTGTTGAGAAACAATAACGCGATTATAAATTATAAAAAACAGTCTATAGTGATAAATGAGCAGGAGATACCTTTGTACTTTGAGGGTGAGGACGAAAAAGAATATTCAACCGAAACTATATTCGATACGGTGGATATAGAAAATTTGCCCGAGTTGCATTACTTGGATGAATTGGGAATAGTAGACCAATTGCGGACTGAACACCTCAACAACGAAGAGGGTCAATTGCTTAAAAGAATTGTTAAAAAATTTTCTAACGTTTTCTACAAAAAGGGAGATAGTTTGACATTTACCAATGAAGTAAAGCATACAATCCCAACAAATAACGAAAATCCGGTCTATACAAAGTCATATAGATATCCCGAGATACATGCGAATGAAGTTAAGAGACAAATGGACGAAATGTTAGAACAGGGTATTATTGTGCCAAGTAATTCACCATATAATTCCCCTATTTGGGTTGTCCCAAAAAAGGAAGACAAAGTGGGAAATAAGGAATGGAGAATTGTGGTTGACTACAGAAAATTAAATATTATAACTAGAGAGGATAAATATCCAATACCGGTTGTCGAAGAGATATTGGATAAGCTAGGAAGAGCAAATTATTTTTCTTCACTAGACTTGACAAAGGGTTTTTACCAAATAGAGGTCGATGAAAACGACCAGGAAAAAACCGCTTTCTCAACAAATGATGGTCATTACGAATTTAGACGTATGCCATTTGGCCTCAAAAATGCTCCGGCCACATTTCAAAGAAAGCTTAATAATGTGTTGAGACATTATATTAATAAAATATGCGTAATCTATATGGACGATATATTGGTGTTTGGAACTTCACTCCAAGAGCACTTGGATAATTTGTCCAAAATATTTTATACACTACAAAGAGCCAATTTAAAGGTTTCATTAAATAAATGCGATTTTCTGCAAAAAGAAACAAATTTTCTTGGTCATGTAGTTACTGCAGAGGGCATTAAACCAGACCCTAAAAAGATAGAATGTATTAAAAGTTTTCCAATACCAAAAACGGTAAAACAACTCCAATCATTCTTGGGTTTGAGTGGGTATTACAGAAAGTTTATACCAAATTATGCCAAGATTGCAAAGCCCCTCACACTTAGGCTCAAGAAGGATGGTAAAATTAATGAAAATGACCCCGATTACAAACAAGCTTTTGAAAAGATGAGGAAAATATTAACATCTGATATGGTGTTAAGGTACCCAAATTTCGAAAAAGAATTTTTACTTACCACTGACGCAAGCAATTTTGCGCTTGGTGCCGTGTTGTCCCAGGAAGATGGACCATTGGCCTTTTCTTCAAGAACTTTAAACTAACATGAAATAAACTATAGTACAATTGAAAAAGAATTATTAGCTATAGTTTGGGCTTGTAAGCAATTTCGACACTATCTTTATGGTAGAAAATTTCAATTGCAAACAGACCACAGACCATTAGTATGGTTGGCCACACTCAAAGAACCTAATTCAAAAATGGTTCGTTGGAAAATTAGGCTCAATGAATATGAGTTTGATATTCAACATATACAAGGCAAGGAAAATAAAGTGGCAGATGCCCTATCAAGAATTGCTGCAGAAATAAATTTTTTCGAATGCAACGTGTGCCAAAAGGTTTATAAAAGGAAAGTTGTTTTGGAGCAGCACATTAAACAAAAACATGGTACACAAATCTTTCAATGCAACCTGTGTAAAAGGAATTTTGAGAGCAAAGTAGGTGTAAAAAGACACTTTTTACGTGTTCATAAAAAAGAAAAATTTAATTTTAAAATAATAGAAAGAGAAGTTTTTCAGCAACCAGTTAAAAAATTAATAAATAGAAATAGGATTGGATCCCCAATTCCAACAGTCCATAGCGCTCAGGATGATGGGATGGATCATATCCAAGTAACAGAAAGTCCTTTACAATTCGCGAACAAACAAATTTTGATTGAGAGACAAGAAAAAGATTCCTATGAGGAAAAAATCCAGTTCAATAAAAAATTATATAAATTTGGAATAGCTATAGCAGATGACTTTGAAGAAGTTTTGAGAAAGATAATGAATTTAATCGAAAAAGAGGAAAACGTCGTAATTTTCTGTGATATTGAAAATTTGTATGTTATGATCTTATGATCCAAGAGGAAGTAAAGAAATTGAAGAATATTAAAAGAGAAGAATATTAAAAGATTTAAAATATATAGAACTTATACTCTATTAGAAAACATAGAAAAACAAACCTTGTTAGAAATAATAATGAAACATCACAAATATGAAAACAACCATCCGGGTATCGACAAGACATTTTTTGAGCTTAAGCAAAAATACTATTATCCTAATTTGAAAAAAGAAATAACGAAAGTTATAAATAATTGTGAGATATGCAATTATAAAATTGAAAGAAGACCATTGAAATTACCTTTTGAAAAGACGGAAACTCCTTCATCTCCACATGAAATTTACCATACAGATATTTGGTATATGGACCCAAAAAACTCATACATAACGCTTATTGATAAATTCTCAAAATATGCTTTAATTCAGAAAATTGAAGAGCGAACACCGCTTAATTTTGTTAAACATTTTACAATATTATTTAATTTAATGAGAACCCCTAAAAAACTTATTCTAGATAACGAACCAGGTTTTACTTCATCGCTTTTTAAAGACTTTTTGGAAAAAAATAATGTAAACTTCCATTTTACTACCCCTTACAGACATACAGGAAATTCTGATATAGAAAGATTTCATAGCAGTCTAAATGAAAATATAAGAATATTGAGGAAAAGAGAAGAAACATCAGATATAGCTTATAACATAGATTTGCCAATACAAGCAAGTTTCATTTATAACAACACCTTTCATTTGACAACGCGCAAGAAACCGGTAGAGATTCATTTTAGTAATAATCCGATAGAAAACCAAAAAATTAGACAAATAATTGAAGGAAGGAAAAAAATCTAGCATACCTTAACAAGAATCGCAAGGATCAGGACGTAAATGAAAGTTTTAAAAAAGACTTTAGAGCACATAAGACAGACACAAGACAGGAAAAAGTGACATTGAGGAAATTAAATAACAAAAATTATCAGAACAAAACCCAAAGGGTTTATAAAGACCAATTAATACGTAGCAAAAATACTTTCAGATCTTTGGACGTTCTGGTTGATCCTACTGACAGTTATGTCGAAGATGCATTTTCAGAAGATGTTATTGATAATGTTGATGGTATTTGCAGTCCAGGTGACGCACAGTCAGAAAATTGATGTTAGAGACCTAACTATAGGAAACGGATTCAGCATGATAGAATTGGGAAAGAAGCGTTTGATTGAAGGCTATTGCAACATTTTGCATTTGTTTAATATTACTAAATATGAGGAATATGTTGGAGATCTAGAGAAAAACGTGACTGTACTGAATGATCAACTTCTTAACCATAAAATACAGCACTTAAAGACATCATTAAAAAGTCTAAGTCCTCACAGACAAAAGAGAGGGCTAATAAATGTTTTTGGTACAGGAATTAAATATTTATTCGGAACAATGGATGACGAGGACAGAAAAGAAATTGAAAAAACATTGCAGAGAATGGAAACGAACACACATAATGTAATAGAACAATCTAATAGCCAAATTGAAATAAATCAGCATTTTGATGAGCAACTAGCAAAACTTTCTAAAATTTATGAATTGGAAGCAAAGAAGAATTATTTAGAATACATAAATATCCATAACGAAACAGTTATTGAAAAACTCGAAATCGAGAAGACACATCTAAATTTTCAAATTGTTGAACTTGAAAGGATAATTGACAAAGTTGAGGGAATAATACTAACGTCGAGACTAGGACTTTTGAGTCAAAATATAATAAGTGATGAAGAAATAACAAAGTATAATATTACCTTCGAAAAATTACAAAACATAAAAATGACTATAGCAACTAATAAACGAAACATACTATTAATAATCCAAATTCCTGAACTAACCCAAGAACTTTATAATTCCTTATATATCCAACCAATTCCTAATAATAACAATTTAGAATTAAGCGAAGATAAAAATAAATATATTTCTAACAATAATAAAATGTATTTTGCAACTAATTTTAAGAAAAATCTTACTGCTTTAAAAGATAATTGTATTGAAAATATGTTAAATAATAAGGAAATGGTTTGTGATTACCGGAAAAATCCGAATACATCTATTATTGAAGTAGGCTCTGATTTGTTATTTGCCATTAATATGAATAATGTAACAGTTAATCAAACCTGCAGTAATATTCCAATTATACTTACCGGTCATTTTTTAATAAAAATAGAATCATGTAGAATTAAGATTCTTGAAAAATGGTATAATAAAAAAACATATACTGAAAATATAATAATTCCTAACTTTCCTAAGAAAATACAAATAAATTTTGAGGAAGAATTGCCAATAAAAAATTTGACTTATCAACACATTAGAAATATAAGATATATAGAAGAATTAAGATATAATCAAAAAACAACCAATATATCCATATATATTGTAATCATAATTATAATTATTTTAATCATTGTATACTTGATCATTAAGTTCAAATCTAAGAGGATGGTGAATGAAACAATTATATCGTTTCCCAAATCTCCTTCAGAAATCGGGAACCAATCTTCGTCCGGGGGAGTTTTACCCAACGACATTATTATGACTAATATGAATAAATATCCAGTTGTAATTTGAATCTCGAATGAATATTTCTGTTTATAAGTAATTATTCACAAAGTGTTTATTCATTGAATTCTTATTCTTGTAATTTAAATCGAATGATTATTTCTGTCTATAAAGACTTTTTCACAGAATGTTTATTCTTTGACTTCTTGTAATTTAAATCTCCAACGATTGCTTTAGTTTGTGAATGTTTATTCATTGCATTCTTGTAATCTAAATCTCGAATAATTATTTATGTTTATAAAGAATTATTCGCATCATACTTACCCTCCTCTTACGACTATTAAGATAAAGAGATACATAATTAAACTCTTTTTATTTTTAAGAGAAATAATGTTACGAATCAGAAATGATCGTTGATTAAATCCAATCAGCGATCATCAACTATTATTCTATAAAACCAAACTGTAAATATATACTTTAGCTTTTTACTTAATAAACTTTAAAGACGACAAGTTGTTTTCTTGAGCATTCCGTTATAATTTTATAATTTTCATACATACATACATACATACATACATACATACATACATACATACATACATACATACATACATACATACATACATACATACATACATACATACATACATACATACATACATACATACATACATACATACATACATACATACATACATACATACATACATACATACATACATACATACATACATACATACATACATACATACATACATACATACATACATACATACATACATACATACATACATACATACATACATACATACATACATACATACATACATACATACATACATACATACATACATACATACATACATACATACATACATACATACATACATACATACATACATACATACATACATACATACATACATACATACATACATACATACATACATACATACATACATACATACATACATACATACATACATACATACATACATACATACATACATACATACATACATACATACATACATACATACATACATACATACATACATACATACATACATACATACATACATACATACATACATACATACATACATACATACATACATACATACATACATACATACATACATACATACATACATACATACATACATACATACATACATACATACATACATACATACATACATACATACATACATACATACATACATACATACATACATACATACATACATACATACATACATACATACATACATACATACATACATACATACATACATACATACATACATACATACATACATACATACATACATACATACATACATACATACATACATACATACATACATACATACATACATACATACATACATACATACATACATACATACATACATACATACATACATACATACATACATACATACATACATACATACATACATACATACATACATACATACATACATACATACATACATACATACATACATACATACATACATACATACATACATACATACATACATACATACATACATACATACATACATACATACATACCCTGAGCGCAAAGTGTCAACAAGTGTAATTTTTTGATCGGCTTGATTTTATTATTCTAATTGGAATTTTTCGCCGTTTTTATAAGCTAAAAATAAATAGTTATCAACTTACTTGTGTGACTATCCTACAATCAGTCTTGGAAACTTGGAGTTTTTATTGGGTAAAGAGTTATTTCTTTAAATAACTACCTACAATTCATTTCATTATTGCGTTAACTTACTGGGGCTCCGCTGGTCAAGTATATATGTACATATGTATGTATGTAACAGTTGTTTTTCAACAAAATATACACACAACATTATAAACACACGCACATACGGCAACAATTTATTTTATATGCGTACTAAATTGGTTAAGCATTAAGGTATGCATTGAAAAAGTAAGCAATGAGTAACAAACATACACTGGTATCAACCTCACCTGAACAAAATAAAAACAATAAAAAAACATTTGCCTTACCAAAATATGGATATAAATAACAAACAAGATGTTTTCTCTTGGAGTAAACTATGCAATCTGTTAGACGAAAAACTGAAGGATGTCGCTAAGAAGGATGATTTGGTAGCAATTAAAAGTGAAATTGATGAGTTAAAACAGGAAAATATGAAATTAAAAGATGAAATTAAAAATCTTAATAACAGAATCAAACATATTGATCGTAGGTCTTGTTGTGCAAATGTCACTGTGAGTGGCCTAATATACACTAATAAATAAAACTCCTTTTCAAAATGGAAAACCCACCTGAAATTCAGTTAGATCCTATCAAATATCTAAACAGCCTTCCCCAATTTTCCGGAAATCTAAATGACCTCCTGACCTTTACGAAACTTGTAGACAGAATTTACCCTATACTTTCAATGTACGATGCGTTGTCGCAATTACTATTTTCAGACATTATAAAAAGTAGAATTTTAGGTAGGGCTAAAGAAATATTAGAAATAAATACACAAGCACAATCTTGGAATCAAATAAACGAAACTCTTAAAGGAAAGGAAAAGCTGCGAAGAGGTTTTCGATTAATTGAGAGCAGTGACGTTCGAGACGAATACAGTAGACTTTTACAATAACATTAAACATAGGTTAAGACGGTTAAACAATAAAACGGTATTAATATTAGGAGAAGGTGAAGCTTCTAATCAAGTCGCAATTAACAATCAGAGATCAGCTCTGAATATATTTAAAAGCAAGATACCTGAACCGATGAAAGCGGTTCTAGCATGTAGAAATCCACAATCGCTAGAAAGCGCGAATATCCTGTACGAAAATGGATACGACAAGATAGGCAAGGATGGACGCACCCATTGTGGAAGACCTAAAATATACAGAAAAAACCAAAGATACCAAATTAATTCACAGCCGCATTCTCCTCGACCTCGAAATAATCGACAACAAAATTACCAAAACAGAAATCATAACCGGAATGATTTCTACAGGCGAAATAATCACACCCAACAAAACGATCATAGATCTTTTCAACAAGATCAGAGTTGGCAGAATAACCAAACCAACAATACCAGGAAGCGGAGCCAATGGAAATAAATGCTGCCCAAAATTTTCTGCCAGTTGCCTATACGTACAACTACCACATATAGCCATTAAATCTACAATATGTATCCTAAAATTCATAATTGATATTGTAAATATTCACCCCTATCGCGAATGTTATGGGAATAAACGTGTATTCCCATCCCCAACAAATTCGTATCGCGAATTTTTTGGGAGTATTTTTACCATGCATATTTCACGTGATTACTACTGTTCGAAGTATATATAAAGCAAAAATTTTTAAATTGAAGTTAAATGTCAGTAAACAGTTTAAGTGATCATACTAGTGTTTGTTCGTATAGTTATTCTCCTGTAAATTCTCCAAAACACCAATTATTTAATGATGAAGAA
>OY101451.1:25749044-25776611 GCA_956483635.1 Panzeria rudis | reverse complement strand
ATACATACATACATACATACATACATACATACATACATACATACATACATACATACATACATACATACATACATACATACATACATACATACATACATACATACATACATACATACATACATACATACATACATACATACATACATACATACATACATACATACATACATACATACATACATACATACATACATACATACATACATACATACATACATACATACATACATACATACATACATACATACATACATACATACATACATACATACATACATACATACATACATACATACATACATACATACATACATACATACATACATACATACATACATACATACATCATACAGACATACATACATACATACATACATACATACATACATACATACATACATACATACATACATACATACATACATACATACATACATACATACATACATACATACATACATACATACATACATACATACATACATACATACATACATACATACATACATACATACATACATACATACATACATACATACATACATACATACATACATACATACATACATACATACATACATACATACATACATACATACATACATACATACATACATACATACATACATACATACATACATACATACATACATACATACATACATACATACATACATACATACATACATACATACATACATACATACATACATACATACATACATACATACATACATACATACATACATACATACATACATACATACATACATACATACATACATACATACATACATACATACATACATACATACATACATACATACATACATACATACATACATACATACATACATACATACATACATACATACATACATACATACATACATACATACATACATACATACATACATACATACATACATACATACATACATACATACATACATACATACATACATACATACATACATACATACATACATACATACATACATACATACATACATACATACATACATACATACATACATACATACATACATACATACATACATACATACATACATACATACATACATACATACATACATACATACATACATACATACATACATACATACATACATACATACATACATACATACATACATACATACATACATACATACATACATACATACATACATACATACATACATACATACATACATACATACATACATACATACATACATACATACATACATACATACATACATACATACATACATACATACATACATACATACATACATACATACATACATACATACATACATACATACATACATACATACATACATACATACATACATACATACATACATACATACATACATACATACATACATACATACATACATACATACATACATACATACATACATACATACATACATACATACATACATACATACATACATACATACATACATACATACATACATACATACATACATACATACATACATACATACATACATACATACATACATACATACATACATACATACATACATACATACATACATACATACATACATACATACATACATACATACATACATACATACATACATACATACATACATACATACATACATACATACATACATACATACATACATACATACATACATACATACATACATACATACATACATACATACATACATACATACATACATACATACATACATACATACATACATACATACATACATACATACATACATACATACATACATACATACATACATACATACATACATACATACATACATACATACATACATACATACATACATACATACATACATACATACATACATACATACATACATACATACATACATACATACATACATACATACATACATACATACATACATACATACATACATACATACATACATACATACATACATACATACATACATACATACATACATACATACATACATACATACATACATACATACATACATACATACATACATACATACATACATACATACATACATACATACATACATACATACATACATACATACATACATACATACATACATACATACATACATACATACATACATACATACATACATACATACATACATACATACATACATACATACATACATACATACATACATACATACATACATACATACATACATACATACATACATACATACATACATACATACATACATACATACATACATACATACATACATACATACATACATACATACATACATACATACATACATACATACATACATACATACATACATACATACATACATACATACATACATACATACATACATACATACATACATACATACATACATACATACATACATACATACATACATACATACATACATACATACATACATACATACATACATACATACATACATACATACATACATACATACATACATACATACATACATACATACATACATACATACATACATACATACATACATACATACATACATACATACATACATACATACATACATACATACATACATACATACATACATACATACATACATACATACATACATACATACATACATACATACATACATACATACATACATACATACATACATACATACATACATACATACATACATACATACATACATACATACATACATACATACATACATACATACATACATACATACATACATACATACATACATACATACATACATACATACATACATACATACATACATACATACATACATACATACATACATACATACATACATACATACATACATACATACATACATACATACATACATACATACATACATACATACATACATACATACATACATACATACATACATACATACATACATACATACATACATACATACATACATACATACATACATACATACATACATACATACATACATACATACATACATACATACATACATACATACATACATACATACATACATACATACATACATACATACATACATACATACATACATACATACATACATACATACATACATACATACATACATACATACATACATACATACATACATACATACATACATACATACATACATACATACATACATACATACATACATACATACATACATACATACATACATACATACATACATACATACATACATACATACATACATACATACATACATACATACATACATACATACATACATACATACATACATACATACATACATACATACATACATACATACATACATACATACATACATACATACATACATACATACATACATACATACATACATACATACATACATACATACATACATACATACATACATACATACATACATACATACATACATACATACATACATACATACATACATACATACATACATACATACATACATACATACATACATACATACATACATACATACATACATACATACATACATACATACATACATACATACATACATACATACATACATACATACATACATACATACATACATACATACATACATACATACATACATACATACATACATACATACATACATACATACATACATACATACATACATACATACATACATACATACATACATACATACATACATACATACATACATACATACATACATACATACATACATACATACATACATACATACATACATACATACATACATACATACATACATACATACATACATACATACATACATACATACATACATACATACATACATACATACATACATACATACATACATACATACATACATACATACATACATACATACATACATACATACATACATACATACATACATACATACATACATACATACATACATACATACATACATACATACATACATACATACATACATACATACATACATACATACATACATACATACATACATACATACATACATACATACATACATACATACATACATACATACATACATACATACATACATACATACATACATACATACATACATACATACATACATACATACATACATACATACATACATACATACATACATACATACATACATACATACATACATACATACATACATACATACATACATACATACATACATACATACATACATACATACATACATACATACATACATACATACATACATACATACATACATACATACATACATACATACATACATACATACATACATACATACATACATACATACATACATACATACATACATACATACATACATACATACATACATACATACATACATACATACATACATACATACATACATACATACATACATACATACATACATACATACATACATACATACATACATACATACATACATACATACATACATACATACATACATACATACATACATACATACATACATACATACATACATACATACATACATACATACATACATACATACATACATACATACATACATACATACATACATACATACATACATACATACATACATACATACATACATACATACATACCCTGAGCGCAAAGTGTCAACAAGTGTAATTTTTTGATCGGCTTGATTTTATTATTCTAATTGGAATTTTTCGCCGTTTTTATAAGCTAAAAATAAATAGTTATCAACTTACTTGTGTGACTATCCTACAATCATTCTTGGAAACTTGGAGTTTTTATTGGGTAAAGAGTTATTTCTTTAAATAACTACCTACAATTCATTTCATTATTGCGTTAACTTACTGGGGCTCCGCTGGTCAAGTATATATGTACATATGTATGTATGTAACAGTTAATAATTGTTTTTCAACAAAATCCCTGTAGTTTTTTCGTGACAATTTACCCCAAAAGTGGCAGTACTATACAATGTGGACTGGTTATAAAATTATCCACATTGATCCTATACTCTGAAGACTGGTTATAAAACTATCCACATTGATCCTATACTCTGAAGACTGGTTATAAAACTATCCACACTGATTTTACTGTCCCTTTGTGCTGGCACTTAGCTGTCTTTCTGTGTCGCAGATGGTGGATAGTAAAAAATGTATCTCATTAAGCATTTCGTTCATTTTATGAGAGAGAGAAACAGGACGTATGACAACACAATCAGAAAAACAACAACAACAGTACAATAGTTGAATTCAAATATTTCTAATCTTAAGCGAAAACAAATTAAAAAAGAATGTGCGGGTTAAAACAAGACATGCAAGAAAAAAACACGTGAAAAATACCGTTTTCTAAAAGAACAAAAACAACAAGTGAGTTTTTTGGAAACAGTTGACTGCGCTTCAGTTTGTTTTTAACTTCTGATCAAACAAGTTGATAAAAAACTCAAAACAAGCAAAACTAGTTAAAGTACTTGTTAAAGTAATTACTTATTAAAATAAAAGTGAGTAAACAAACAGGAATTATGAGTAAAAGAAATATAAGAAGGCAAATAAAACATGAAAAAGAACTGTTTGTTAAAAAATTTATGGATGCTGGGTTAAAAAAAAAGAGTGAATTGTGTGTCGAAACAGAATCAGCTGGTTTATGTGTGGAAAGTGTTGTAGATAGCAACACGGAAGAAAATATAATGCATTTTGAACATTGTAATACAAACAATTTGTTGCCGGCTAACGATACTAAAAGCTTGAGTGGAAAATTAAGAAATTGGTTTAAAAAATATAGACCCAGTCGTGAGTGCGCACATAATTTATATACAATTCTTCAGGAGGAAAATTTAAATGTAGACAATTTTTATAAAACTAAAAATGCACTAGAACCCAATATTGTAGCTATAGCTGGGGGGTCTTACCTGCATATTGGGGTTGCAACGCACTTTAAAAAAATTTCAAATTATGTTGCACTTCCAGAAAAACTGAGTTTAGACGTTAACATTGACGGTTTGCCCCTATTTCGAAGTTCGAAAACACAACTTTGGCCTGTTTTGATAAGGCTTAACAATGTTTATAGTTGCCCTGTCTTTCCGGCAGGTATATATATGGGAAGAAGTAAGCCGAATAGTTGTAGTGAATACTTAGGTAAATTTATAACTGAACTGGCACACCTTATTTGCAATGGTATCGAGATTGGAGGGAAACTGTTCTATTTGGAAATAAGAGCCATTATATGTGATGCTCCTGCGAGAGCTTTCGTCAGTGGCACTCTTTCACACACATCAAAACATGGCTGCTCCAAATGCACTCAAGTTGCAAAAAAGATTGATGGAGTATTGACGTATTCAACAAAATCGGGTGCATTAATTACAGATGCAGATTTTTCGAATCGTAAATACTCCATTCATTCCGCAGAGTTTTTAAATAAAAAGTCTCCCTTCGAACATTTACATTTGTCTATGGTTACGCAAATTCCATTGGACCTTATGCACCTCATCGATTTAGGTGTGATGAGAAAATTCCTTTTGCGAATTGTAAATAGGAAATTGCGTTTAAAAGTGTCGAAGGAAAATATAGGCAACATTTCACAAAAACTGTTGGAAATCCAAAAATGCGTTCCAAAAGAGTTTGCTCGCAAACCACGGTCCTTAGAAGATTTGTTACACTGGAAAGCCACAGAGTTTAGGCAATTTTTGCTGTACACAGGGGTTATTGTTCTCAAAGATGAAATTCATGAGGACTTGTTTTACCAATTTCTTTTGCTACATTCAGCGTGCAGACTTTCTATATTCAGAAAAACAGCGTTCTTCGAATTTAGAAACCGCTCAAGATCTCCTTTATTTATTTGTTGAAAATTTTACAATATTGTTTGGAGAAAATAGTATATCATATAATGTACATAGCCTGCTCCATGTTAAGGAGACTGTAAAATTGGTAGATAACCCAACTTTAGGATCCTCATATTCTTTTGAAAATTATTTGCAAGTTTAAAAAAAAAAGGTGCGAAAACCAAGTAAAATCTTGCAACAAATTCATAATACATTAGTAGATGAATGCTTTTTAGTTCCGCCAGATAAAGCTGAACCCTCACTCACCGAAAAAAAATGCACATTTCAGAATTTTTTCTTGAGTACAAATTATCCAGATAATTTGTGCTACATGAAAGATTTTACACCAATTGAAGTACAATCATTTTCCAAAGAACAAGGGGGCAACATATTAGGAAGAAAATTTAAAAATTTGCGTAATTTGTATACTGAGCCTTGCGAATCAAAAACATTAGGAGTTTGTATAGCAGACGTAGTTCCATCTGATACTGCAGAAATGTTTTCGCTGGCAGAAGTTGAACATAAAGCAGTAGGAATTCCGTACGCAAATAATATTGTTCTTTTACCAATGCCACATTAATGTTTTAATTGCAAACTCTTTTAAATTTCATTTGTTAGCAATTATTAGCAATGTCCGACTCAAATAGTTCTCCCATTCAGTTGAGAAGATATACCCCTAAAATTAGTAAAAGTGAGTATTTTTTGGTAAATATATTTCAAAATGGTATGCTAAATTAAAATGTTTCTATTATTTCAGAAACCCCAACTTCTAAAGAAACTTGCGAATGTAAGAAAGAAATGAATGAGTTAAGAGGTAAATTTTTTTTTGTCATATTGACACCTTTTTCTTTTCATTAATATATTTTTTAAAAAATTTATTTTCTTTATTTTATTTCTAAATTTTTTTTTTTTCAGATGCTATGGAATTAAAACTGGGACAAATGCAAGGTAAGTTACATTAAAATGTGCGTAGGCTTTCGTTCACGCATTTTTATCACAATTTCGTTAACAGATTTATAAATGCGACCTTTTTTTCCCAAATTATTTACATTACAGAGCAAATGAAAATAATAGTTGAAGCCCTAGCTGAGCAAAAAGTTTTGCTTAAAAATATGTCCACGCAGGCTCATGGATTTCAAAGATACGACGCCAATAATTTCCCCATTAAATCGATAGAAGAGCTTGCTTCTATAAACAGCAAAATATGTAACGAAAACAGAAAACTTTATGTAAGTACATATAAGTAAAACAACAATTATAAGGGCCATTATCTCAATCTCCGATTATATTTTATCGCATCGAAAAAGTGCCTGTCAGCAGAATTTCATTAACAGGCAGTATTATATCGTTCCAACAAATAAAAGTGCCTGTTACTTAAAGAGCACTTTAATCGGAGATTGAGATAATGCCCCTAAATGTATTATATTTTAAACTACTTTTTATCTAGGTAAATACAATAACATCATTGATTACACCACAAGGTGTAAAAAAAACTTGAAATTTGTCCTTTCACCTGAATTAACAAATTTAATAAATATTGACGGAATTCACGGTAAAGAGTCGCTAAGAAAAATGAAAACCTTTTTTGATGTCTTAATAGGTAAATAAAACATTTTATACTTTGTCCAGATAGGTAAATTTTAATTTCAGAAGCAATAATTCCAAACGCTTGCGACGGTGGCCCAGAAAATCAACTGCGTGAAGCAATACGCCTTCAAAAAAAGCGCTATTTAAAAAAAATAGCTGAAAGCAACATTTAATTATGTTTCATCTTTTTAATTAATAAATGAATTTCTTATGTTTTTTTTACGAAATAATTTTTTTTTAAATTAAATAAATTATAAAATTTTATAAAATGACTTTTATTTCATAAAAAATAGGGAATGATTTGGAGTTTTTAAGGGAGTGGTTTGGCAGGTATAAGGAAACAGTTAAGGGTAAGCCAAGAAGAACCGGCTTATGAACTACCTTTTTCTGGCCTCTTGGTGGCAATTTACCCCATCGTAGGACAACCCCATGTTAGAGTGGCCAGTCATATGGCTAGCATTCGGACTGGTATTATAACCACCTCGGGGACAGCCACATGAACTATAAAGTAAGGGAATAGTTTGGTAGACACAGCTAATTAACTAACCTTCTTGGGACAGATTTATGGTTGGTACAAGGAGACAGTTAAGGGTAAGCCAAGAAGAACCGGCTTATGAACTATCTTTTTGTGGCCTCTTGGTGACAATTAACCCCCTCGTAGGACATCCCCTTGTTAAAGTGGCCAGTCATATGGCTAGCATTCGGACTGGTTGTGTCATAAAGGGGCTAGTATTATAACCAGCTCGGAGACAGCCACTTGAACTACAGGGATATACACACAACATTATAAACACACGCACATACGGCAACAATTTATTTTATATGCGTACTAAATTGGTTAAGCCTTAAGGTATGCATTGAAAAAGTAAGCAATGAGTAACAAACATACACTGGTATCAACCTCACCTGAACAAAATAAAAACAATAAAAAAACATTTGCCTTACCAAAATATGGATATAAATAACAAACAAGATGTTTTCTCTTGGAGTAAACTATGCAATCTGTTAGACGAAAAACTGAAGGATGTCGCTAAGAAGGATGATTTGGTAGCAATTAAAAGTGAAATTGATGAGTTAAAACAGGAAAATATGAAATTAAAAGATGAAATTAAAAATCTTAATAACAGAATCAAACATATTGATCGTAGGTCTTGTTGTGCAAATGTCACTGTGAGTGGCCTAATATACACTAATAAATAAAACTCCTTTTCAAAATGGAAAACCCACCTGAAATTCAGTTAGATCCTATCAAATATCTAAACAGCCTTCCCCAATTTTCCGGAAATCTAAATGACCTCCTGACTTTCAATGTACGATGCGTTGTCGCAATTACTATTTTCAGACATTATAAAAAGTAGAATTTCAGGTAGGGCTAAAGAAATATTAGAAATAAATACACAAGCACAATCTTGGAATCAAATAAACGAAACTCTTAAAGGAAAGGAAAAGCTGCGAAGAGCTTTTCGATTAATTGAGAGCAGTGACGTTCGAGACGAATACAGTAGACTTTTACAATAACATTAAACATAGGTTAAGACGGTTAAACAATAAAACGGTATTAATATTAGGAGAAGGTGAAGCTTCTAATCAAGTCGCAATTAACAATCAGAGATCAGCTCTGAATATATTTAAAAGCAAGATACCTGAACCGATGAAAGCGGTTCTAGCATGTAGAAATCCACAATCGCTAGAAAGCGCGAATATCCTGTACGAAAATGGATACGACAAGATAGGATGGACGCACCCATTGTGGAAGACCCAAAATATACAGAAAAAACCAAAGATACCAAAATAATTCACAGCCGCATTCTCCTCGACCTCGAAATAATCGACAACAAAATTACCAAAACAGAAATCATAACCGGAATGATTTCTACAGGCGAAATAATCACACCCAACAAAACGATCATAGATCTTTTCAACAAGATCAGAGTTGGCAGAATAACCAAACCAACAATACCAGGAAGCGGAGCCAATGGAAATAAATGCTGCCCAAAATTTTCTGCCAGTTGCCTATACGTACAACTACCACATATAGGCATTAAATCTACAATATGTATCCTAAAATTCATAATTGACACAGTAGCAACTCAATCCATTATTAATCCAGGGATATTCAATCCTAAATGGAGAGTACCCTGTGATATTGTAAATATTCACCCCTATCGCGAATGTTATGGGAATAAGTTGTTTGGGAGTAAACGTGTATTCCCATCCCCAACAAATTCGTATCGCGAATTTTTTGGGAGTATTTTTACCATGCATATTTCACGTGATTACTACTGTTCGAAGTATATATAAAGCAAAAATTTTTAAATTGAAGTTAAATGTCAGTAAAAAGTTTAAGTGATCATACTAGTGTTTGTTCGTATAGTTATTCTCTTGTAAATTCTCCAAAACACCAATTATTTAATGATGAAGAAAGTGACTATGAGGGAACCTTTAGTGCTAAGCGACGACGACTCGTTGAGTGGATCCGAGAAGGAAATTCCACTAAACCAGAATATCGAAGTGTCCGAAGTAATTCCGAATACTCAAGCAGTGGAACCTATTATAGAAAAGGAGAAGATAAAGAAGAAGAAACGGAAAGCGGAAGAACAACAAGTGGAAACTGTGAAGAAGATGAAAATAGATGTGGAAAAGGAAATCAAGAAAGCAGGTATATTGAAGGATCATTCGACTCATGTTTCACTCCTTTCATTACTTCTGATAATATGGACCAAAGAATTTCTCCTGCACATTCTTTCGACTATAGAGACTTTAATCTGTCTCTCCTTGAAGGAGAAGGAGTACGAGGCCAAGAAGATTTTACATTTATTGATGGACTCCCTCCAATCGGCTCAAAAATACCTAGTACACCAGAAAAAAGAATTAGCGAAGTGTTCATTAAATGCTTTAGTGAATTTCCTCTTAAACAGCGAGTGGTGCACGACGTATTTGGAGGTGGAGATGACATTGGAAACCTCAAATTGGATAGCGAACAAATATGCCGAAAATTTTATGGGGCCATCTTGTTCATCGCGCACCATGGAAACCACTTCCATATTATCCACGACTGCACCTATTCCAACAATTCTTGCCGATGTGCCTTCATGCAGTACCTCCCAAGGGAAATCAATAGAAGACACTCTCAAAGAGTCTTTCCAAGTTGGAAATTTACGATCCAGCATTGGATCAATCTCACAATCTATCTACAAAAGGAGTCCAGGAGGTATTTGTACTTTAACATCGCCCGGAGAACGTGGTTTCCAAGTTATGAAACTCGATGTTTACGATTTTTCGAAGATATCGAAAAAACCCAAGACCGAGTGGTGGAAGGAAGCGAATTATCGTTCAACTTTTCTAACACATTCACCTTTGGATCCCAATTATCAGTTGGTTATGAAAATTTTGCTGGGTGTGACCAACCAGATCAAGAAAATCCAAGGAGTAAAAAGAGAGGAAAGGGAGACAAAATAATTGACTTTTTCAAGGAACACCCAACATCTCCAACACATCATCTCTTAAATACATCTATGTGGTTAAATTCAGAATTTCGTTTTTTTGATATTAATTCTATTTTAATAAAAAATTGTATTAGAATTGTGAATAATTATATTAATAACTTAACTTTCAATGAATTGTTTTTGTATTTAAAATCTATTGAACCTCAAAATCTAGTTTTTAATGCTCCTATTGGTAACTTGTATAATTATTATTATAATATTAATGAATCTATAGAAATAATGGACGATCTTTTAAAGTTTCAATTTTATAATAATGAATATCATGGGAGTAACAATTTCTATTTTGAATTGTTTGTTTTGATTTATAAATAGTTTGCGTGCTTATAAAAGAAAAGTCTATTTTGTGAAGAAAGGTGTTAATTTAAAATGAATAGTGTTTATTTGCGTTTCCTGATTTTGAAAGAAGAAAATCAATCCACGGAACGATTGCAGCGAAGACATATACGCGATGAATCAGATCCGCTATCGTTAACGGAGACAAGGTAAAAGTCCTAAAGAATTAAATGTGTTTGTCTCTAAATCAAATGTTTTTGACAGGTTTCAGGAATATTATAGAATTAATTAGATGCTTTCCAATTCCTACTGAACGTGTTGGAAGAAAACTTCCCTCCTAGAGGTAAAATGTTCGCGGTACCCACCGTAGTGAAATTGGCTAGCACCTTAAGATTTTTGGCGGAAGGCAGCTACCAAAAGGGGGTGGGCAGAAAAATCGATGTCGGCTTAGCACAATCTACATTTAGTGAAGTGCTAGCAGAAGTTTTAGTGACATTAGAAAAAGTTTTGTGCCCCCAGTGGATTGTGTGGCCATCTCTTGATGAAAAGAAAGAGATTTCACCATACTCTGGCTGCGCGGACATGGCTTCCACCAAGCAAGTACTTATATCTTTATTAATACTCCTTCAATAAAATAAGTTTAATAAAGTTGGACATTTAAAAACAAATATGTAGCAACTTACATGTGTACTTCTTGTTCCCAATAACAATTTTTGTGAATTAATTTTGTAAAATAGTTGTTGGGAGTAAATATTCGCGATGCCATATTTTTTATGTTTGTGAACGCATTCACAAAAAATTTCTATGGGAACATTCACGATAGCAAATCATAAAATTTGGGAGTTCTGTCTTGGGAACGTTCATTCGCGATAGGGGTTATTAAAACTCTATTCAATAATATTAAAATTAATGAAACGGTTTCTTTCTGTACCAACCTTCCAAGAATTTGGTGGCACTCCAAACACCAAAATAGACTTTTTAGACTTAAAATTTCATGAACACTATAGTGTCATCCCTGCAATATAAGGGAACACCCTAAATTTAGTTAAGTTATTGGTAATAATAGTGTAAGCACGCCTATGTAATTAATAAACGAGTAGAATAATATGTAGAATTCATTCGTGATACAATCACCAAACGATCAACAGTATTTTTTCTTAATAAAGTGTGCTAGTGAAACGTGGTATTTTTTGAAATGTGCAAAAGCACAATATGGCGATCCTGCCACATCTGGAATATTCTTGTAAGGCAACACCTTTTTCTTCGTGAGCGTATTAGGGGTAAAAACAATAAATTGTGTAAATTATAAAAATTGTTAATTTACAATGGTGATTTATATGGTTGTTAAAAGAAAAAAAACTGAATAAAATCAGAAGTGGAAAGGATAGAACAAATAAAAAAAAATTGCTTGGATTGTCAGTTTTATGCTCGTCAATTATGCAAAAATAAATTGAAGTACAATAAACCGACTTGCCAATTTAACGCTATGGCTGAGTAGAAATCGTGTTTCAGCTGATGATCTTTTTAATTAATTATATAGTAAAATTCGCAAATAAATACTTTTTGTGCTTTAGTTCGACATAAAAACATCCGTTTTATCGTAATTTTGTGAAATATAATTTTATAATTAGTTACTTCACAAGTTTTATTAAACTTTGTTCTGCCTGCTGCTTGCTGTTGCTGTTTTTGCTGCCATTTTGTGGTTTCTGGTTTGCTATTGTTATTATTGCTCTTCTGTTATTATAATACATATTTATATATTGTACAATGTCGAATAAAAAGTTTGTTTGTGGAGTATGTAACAAATATATCGGCAAAGAAGGGAGAGTACAATGTGATAGATGTCTAATATGGTTACATCTGCCTTGTGCTGACATGTCTGAAGTATAGTAATTATAACAGTGATCTCAGTCAAAAAATCAGTCAACTGCACGAAAAACTTGACGCTTTATCTAACAAACTGATGCTGCAGCCGGTTGAAACGTAAAAAATGATTGAAACATCTATCTGCAACCTACGTGCTGAACTTGAATTAAGATTTGAGAGGATTGAAGCCGACATCGTTAGCTGTCACGGACAAGTTACCGGTCTGGATAAATGTTTTGATACGTGACAAGTTGATGACGGAGTATCACAAAAGAAGAACACTCAAACTGGATGACATAGGCAATAGTGGAGTAACTACTCGTGTTTATCTCAATGATCATTTTGGGTCCAATGGTCACTTGTATGCTGGGCATTGTGTAGTGCGGACGTGTTCTTAATACAAGCGAAAGTTTAGTCTTATGATAGTGATATCGGGTGAAAGCTTGAAAGATCGCGAATACGTGGACGTACAAATCATGAAAATCGGTTAGCGGATGACGAAAATATTGTCGGATTACCGTTACAATAGAAATTGCAAGCGATCTTGCATGTGTGTTGTTTTGCAATGCACATTGTAAGTGGACTTTAAGTTATTGACAAATCTGGCAACACTATGAGCGGATAAACGTGTTATTTGCGACTGAGTTCTACAAAATATTTTCTTTTCATTAAATTAATTCAATTAAAAGATAATCGATTTTAAATTGTCGTGAAATCGTGTTGGAAAACTTTTTTCTCAAAAATAATAAAATAAAACCAGTATTGTAACGTGGTAAATAATAATTTATATAATTACCTCCCTGTTGTGCTTTACTTTGCTGTTGTACCTGCTGTTTTTTGCTTCCTCACATACACATACTTATATACATACATTTCTTTACGCGCCAATATGACCGCCTCCCGCCAAATGTGGTACATGCAAAGAAAATGTTACGAAGCCGGACAATGGTGTTCAATGTGAATCGTGCGATAAGAGGTTTCACGCTTCTTGTGTTGATATATCTATCGGATTGTACGACCTACTGGGAAATATCGATTGCACAAATATTGTTTGCACACGCTGCCGCGCAAATCCTGCATCCGAAAGTGATAGCCCGATCCTTAAGAACTACGTTGACGAGATTGATAAAAAATGTATGGAGAACTTCTCATCTGTCGCCGCGGAGATGCGTACCGAACAAAAATCTGTGAAAGACTCAATCGAAACGTCTATTGCTGGCATCCGCTTGGAACTTACAGCTTCTATTAAGGAATTCCAAGTCAAGTTGGATCAATGTAATAGCAACATAGGACAGGTGGAGGATAAATCAATTCAAAGACTTCATCTCTTCAGCTTGAAGTTAATAAGCTTCAACGCACAGTGGAGAATTTTACGAGAAGGCGGCCAAAACTAATTTTTTTATGGTCGCCGATTGTAAAATGTTGGAAGTTCAATCGAAAGTAGGCCCTAGTGTACCTCGGGAGCCAAAAAATTAAAACTTTATTTCAACTATATCACAGTGAACAGGGTGATTCAAAATGGACATTCTCAGTATTTTGCTAAAATGAGAAAGTTTTTAGTAAGCTTTTGATTTTTAAACATCTATAACTTTTTTGTTTTAAAAGATTTTCAAACGAAATAAATTGTGTATAATTGCCTAATTTATTAGCTATTAGTAATAGAAAAATAAAGTGTTTATGAATTTTAGAAATAAATTTTTTTAAAGGTCCAAATTTTCCTAAACTCTTCCACTTGCAAGCCTATTCTGACACAGTAATGATAGTCGCCATAGTTATAATTTGTATCCAAAGTTATAAAAATAGGAAATTGGTATTCTCATAATTTTTTTGTCGTAATAAAAGTCAATAAAACTATTTATTACCTACAAAAAAGTAGGTAACAAGAATTTATTTAAAAAAAATGTATTTAATTTGTTATTAAAGTTGGCGAAAAATTGAAAAGAAGCCTTTAAATTCATTAAACATCGCTCAAATCAATTTTTCCGCGAAATTAGCGAAAATTCGCGAGAAATTGCAAACGAACCCTAAATTTGCTTAAGAGTAGCTAAAATTGTGAGGAATGCTAATATTTCGAAAGAAATCTCGCATATGACGAAAATTCGCAAAAAAATATGGCGAAGTCTGATATTGATTAGACGTCGCACAGTGGCGCCATTTGAGTTTTTCGTTCCAAAAATCATAGCTTTTGAACCAAATGAGATAATCAAAAAATTTAAAACGCATATGATAGATAATTGATCAGCCTGTAGCAAATGCATAACCAACTATAATTATCAATTTTGTACATGTCGTATAAACGTACTATTTACCCTTTTAATACTATTTTATATAGCCCTAAGCATACTACTTATATTTACATGTATGTATCAAATAAGAATAGAGATATGATGATAATAAGAAGATATACTAAAGTAGCGAGTTAAGCTGATATTTAACCGGCAAAGCGCACAGACGTCTTTCATTATTTAATCATGCCACCATCCACCACATGGCAATCCTGCCCGGTTTCTGTTTGAATGTAATTCGATGCTTGAGACTTTAACTGTTTCGCGGTAGTAAAAATTGTTTCAACAAAAAGTTGAATTAAAATTTTACAATTCTACAACAGAACAAATATTATCAACTTCAAAATTATTGTATTTAACATCAGTGCAAAAACAAAATATAGAATATCATAGAATATGTAATTACAACTCAGTGTTAATAAAAAGTAAAATCAGAAGTTTAATTAATACCTAAAAGCAACTGAAAAAAGCCAAAAAGAACAAAATGAAAACGTTTTCTGTGATTTTCTAGTATGATATAACAAAAGTGATGTAAAAATTGTAATTTTTTATCTTTTCTTCACAAAGAAAATACAGTGTGTTGAATATATACATACATATATAAAAAAAGAAAATTGTGGCTAAGTGTTGAGGAACATTCCCCAGAATGCAGCTATGGATGCATCAATTTTATATTTTCTTTATTATATTATTACATACACTCACACACACTACACACAATCATTTCTTTACTTTGTCATAATCATTCTTATGGCGTTTTCTTTTCTACAAAAGTGTGTTGCACTATTTGCCATTTTTAATGAAAATTTGCAATATAATTATATTTTGAAGAAGTGAATTTATTAGAAATCTATCAGAATCTATCATCCCTTACGAAGGGAAATTTTTCCTTTAAAGGAATTTTAATTGCAATTTTTTTAATAAAAAAGTAAAAAAATGTCACATATTTTTGTAGAATAGAAAACGCCATTAATCAGTCGTTTTTCAACCCTTAATAAATACAGTCCACTCAACTCAATTCAAGATCATACAAACTTAGTAGAACAGGTGTTAAGAATAGTGATAAAGCCAAATGCTCAAATAAAGAGTTTTTTTAAATACAATTAACAAATAAATTGTATCGTAGTTTTATTTAACAAAGAGCAATCGGAAACAAAATGGTACTTTCGCGCCAGATCGTGAGCTAATTTGCAAAAAAAATTGTGGTTAAAACGGATCGGGTAGATCAAGTACGAATACAAGAAAATAAAGTTATGTGAAATTAAATAGAATACGCGCGAAAGTTCTCCACTAAAATAGCGATTGAGTCATATTTCAACCGACCGCTGGAATCAATGTTGAACACGGAACCATCGACATCTGCCGCAGCCTCCACGCCAAAACCTATCAGCGGTTCAAGAAACAAAACGGCGCAGAAAAATCAGAGAGGTGTGCGGCAAATGTAAGAAGCCAATGTGTCTTGAACATTCGATTACCAATACCGACTGCATTGTAGCGTGGTCTGACTATCACTATAACCAACAGTGTGTAGTAAACATGTAAAGCCAACAATGCCAAACTATACAGCAGTGTCAAATTGCATTGACAAACTGCAACACAAATATTTTGTATAATGGTCACTTGACACTCATGCGTTTGATCAGAGGCCGCGGCATAAAGCACTTAAATAAATCTTATTTAATAACCACATGTGTTTATACATAAATATAAACAACACAATATATTAGTTGAGCACATGTGCGAACGGTTTGAGTTTTATAAATTACTGACAAGACACACGCGGCACGTCCACCGTGGGAAACTAAAAAACAGAAACGTTTAGATACTAAATGTATATCGTTTCTTTTCCCCCTTATCTTAAGATACCCCTAAGCATTATTATCATAGTTAGTATATAAGTCAATGTAATTTTGATAAGAATTCAATTGTTAATAAACATCATTCTTAGGAGCTCCTCGGTGAGCTCTAAGAATAAAATCAATAGTAAAATAAAATTGTTTTAAACATTTACACTTTAAGCATTACAGCATAATATGTAACGATAATTCATATTTATAATTAGCCCAATGATGAATATTCCCTAGGAATTTCTTTTCCCCGGAAAACACTTTTCTCGAGAAAAAATACCTCCAATCATAACTTTTCGGGAACAAAAATATGAAACAGTGGCATCATTGAATAACAATGGCGGCTGTTTTGCCTGTTGACATTTATTTATTCAGTGATTTTGTGTCAAAAAATAAATAAAATTAATGTTTTAATTAAATTTAAAGTAAAATTAATTTAAAAAGTGAATAAAAAGTAATAACACAGCTGCACTAGCATTTGTGAAGGATATTGGTGCGGTAGAAGAAAAAAATCGTGCAAGTTACTCTTTGCTGCATTTATGGAAACCAAAAGCAATGGATCGATTAAAGTTAAACAAATTTTGTGTTTGTGCTTTATTTGTGGTATTCGACCTACAAGAAAAATAAAATATTTTTTATTGATAGAAATTTTATTTTATTTAAATATTACATCGATTTTTATGCAAACTCCCTTCTGTTTTGCAAGTGAAAAATTCCGGGGGAAAAAACGAAGTTCAAATGCATTGAGAATAGCTACTTTTTTCCCCCATCGAATTTTTTCCGGCGGAATTCTTATTCATAATAGGAGAAAAGTGAAAAAACTCTCACGGAATTTTTGTTTGTGTTTGGAATGAATATGTAATTTAATAATTTTCATTTTTCAAATAAAATAATATAATTTAAACACACTATAAAATGGTTTGTTGCCTTTTATTTCGATATAAACTGGTGTGGTACAAACGTACCCCGGGTGTGTTTACGAAGGTGTCGACTTTGGCAGCTCGTAGCTCCTGAACCACTAGTCCGAATTGGATCAAATAACCTTTAAAAGATTAGAAATTACTTATATTTCCTAGGTCCCTAAGTTAAGCCGTTCCTTAGTTACAGGACTGCAAAGTTTCAAGTGGATACATTTGTACCCGGGTGTGTGTTCTAGGGTTAAAAGTGATTAGTGGGCAAATTACGAGCTCCAATGGATAACAAGTTCTTGGACACTATTTGCAAATAGATACATACATACTTACGTATTAATATACAAAAGGATTACCAGTGATTATAAGTTACGATATCCCCGTACTTAGTACTATGTAAATACTTGCCAACTTGTCCCAATAATGCCTTTAAGGCGCTGGGACCTTATTGAAATGTAAACAATTTATCTTCTGTACAAATAAATGAATTAAAACAAAAAAAAAAGAAGCTAAGTTAGAGAAAAAACCAAAAAAACACGAAGGCAAAAATCGAGCTAAAATAATAGCAGTTTCCAATGGTGGTAAAAACCAAACTAAAGCCGTAGCTGGTATATGGGATAATGTAAGCCAGACTAAAGCCGTAGCTGGTATATGGGACAATGTAAGCCAGGCCAAAGCCGTACCTGGTAAAGATGATGATGACTGTGTCAGTAGAGCCGAAACAATGAATGAAAACTACGAGATCAACAACCACATAGATGCTGATGAAGGTGAAATCAACGAAACCAAGAATAAGAGTATAAGTAAATCAAAAAATGTACTCAAAATTATTACTTATAATATAAATGTTAAAGAGATGGCAGGTGAAATAGAAAAGTCATTAGGCCATAACAATTTCAATATCCATATTATTAGTAGAAACACAACAAACATCGTTGCTTGTACTCTAGGCGACTTTGGGAAGCTCAAAAGGGTACTAACTGAGAGGAAAGTTTAATTTTTGTAATAGAGGGACTCTCCGGCACCTATAGTGTTCAAGACGTAACGGACTATCTAGGTGGTCTTCAGATGACATCTAATATTGTTGGCGTCACGACATAAAACACATTGGCTCGTATCAACACACAACGTGTGGTACGTGTAGAGCATATACCTTTAAGTGTGTCACCGTGTAACCCCATATGTTATCGGGATTTAGCTGCCGATATCGGTGTTTTGCGTCGGCGCCAACGGATCTTAGCCGGCCTTGCGGGGTATCAAAACGTTTTTTGTTCACTCGTTAAATCAAGCTGGTGCGAAGCAAAAGCAATCGGTGACAAGTTAAAATAAAAAGCCTCTTTGCATTAAACTTAAAACTAAGAACATTTTGTGAACAGGGAACAAAAAGTGTAACCTAACAGAGGGCCAGTAAAGCCGAAGGGTGTTAAATAAAGAAAAAGAACAAAGGCCAGAAACAAAAGAAAGAAGTTTGTTTTTGCTAAAGGGAAGGAGGGAGTTAAGAGTAACCAACCACCGGGACAAAGGGAAATATCCACCAGCGAGCTGCAAGGTAAACATTTTTGGTCCTTCACCCGGGAATTGAGGAAAAAACCAGGTGCGTAAATTGTGAATTTCATTACATACAGTGGTACAGTGTGTCTCAGAATTTGTGGCTCTGGGAAAGTGAGGTTAACTAACCTAAATCACATACATATATCGGATTTATAAAATATTTGACCGCATTTTGTCTGCCCGTTATACTGCCCTTTTTTTGTTGTTCTGGAAAGATTTTGTCATCCATCTTTTTTCAATTTGCGGTATTGTTGCTCGCGTGATTTACATTGTTTTTTTTTACCAAGTTTGTTGTTCTTGCTGCAGATTTTTTTGTAGTTTTTTTCGCGCCTTTGCCTGACATCTTTGAAAAAGTTTGTTTTCTGGAAAGTTTCTCCATTTTTATAAATTCGTGACGCTTTTTTAACAACACAAAAAACAATTTTCAATAAAAATGTCGGTTGTTGAAAGATACATACGTGCGTCAGATGAGCTGGTGGCTTTAGAAGCCAGCCTAAATGAAGAGAACTTGTCCGCCTATTCGGAAGAGGCTTTTGAGTTCGAAAGAAATGAAGTGGATCAGGCATGGGAAAAATGTAAAAGGCTCTATGAGGAGTGTTCGACAGAAACTGTAGAAAAGAAAAAGGAGTTACTAACAGTGCAAACGAAACAGCCTCAGATGAAAAAATGTTATATTCGTTGTTTGAACATAATTTCTAAAGCAAGAAAAGCCGCAAGTAAAAATGATAGTGAAAATAATGATTCAGGGAGTCCCAATCTGTGTAGTTCAATTTCGGTACCTCCTTATGATACTGGTGTCTTTCACGGGGACTACGTTTCGTGGCCTACATTTAGAGACATGTTTACGGCGATTTATATAAATAATAGCAGACTTAGCCCAGTTGAGAGATTATTCTACCTATTTAGAAAAACTGATGGTGAAGCACGTGATATTAATAGAAACGTGGCTCTAACCAATGAGAATTTTGAACTGGCGTGAAATAATTTAAAAAATCAATACGAAAATAAGCGCGTGTTGATAAATACTCAGCTGAAGGTATTATTTAATTTAGACCCCTGTTTACATGATTCGGCTTCTGAAATTAAAAAATTACAAAGGGAAGTTAACAATTGTATGGCGGTGTTAAAACTTTATGCAGTAGACATTCAGTCATGGGACCCGATATTTGTATTTCAATGCTCATCACGTCTGTCTGAAAATACTTTGCACCTTTGGGAGCAATCAGTGAAAAATAAAACAGAGGTTCCCAAATGGAAAGAATTAGACTCATTTCTCACTGATAGATATCATGCATTAGAAAGTGTTTCAGACATAATAGCTACAAATAATGCTTCCAGTGGTTCACAACCGGTTTCGCAAAGCAATACAAATCATTCATATGTTAAGACAAAACAATTTAAGTCGCACCATACAAAAGTTTCCCCTATGCAATGCAACCTGTGTAATGCAAACCACAAAATTAGCTCGTGCAACAAATTTTTAAATATGGACTATAAAACTCGTGTTTCGACTTTGAAAAAATTTCATTTCTGTTTCAATTGTCTAACGACGGGTCACCTGTATAGTGAATGCAGTAGTCCAAATGCATGTTCCAAATGTAAAAAGAAACATCACACGCTAATACATAAAGATTTTACGACTAGAAGTCATAACCAATTTAAAAACAGCGGGAACCAAAATCGAGAAAATCAATTACAGTCCACTAATTTTGTTGCCCCTGCTGAAGTGGTTCAGTCTCATCATGCGTCGGTCGCGAAAAAAGTTATGTTAGCAACTGCATGGGTAAATATTGTGCATTTTGGTTCATGTTATAAAGTACGGGCCCTTATTGATCCTTGCTCAGATGAAAGTTTTATATCTGAGAAAATTCAAAAATTGTTGAAGTTGCCCACTACTGCAATTTCAGATGAGGTTACAGGCTTAGGCGGTGATGTAATTAGTAAATCCAACAAGATGGCGGCTTTTGTAATTGACTCGAGTTTCTGTCAAAGTATTTCGCTCAAGGTGCAGGCGTTAGTAGTTCCTCGCGTGACTGGTAAGGTGCCTACGCATTCTTTTCAGCCCTTGAGTGGCTTTGAATTACCAAAGTTAAATTATGCTGATCCAAAATTTTTTGAAAGTAGTGAAGTGGATCTGTTATTAGGAGGTGACATGTACCCCCTTATTCTACGTGGAGGAGTTCAGCATGGGATTTTTGAGTCTGAAGAAACAATTTTTGGCTGGATAGTAACTGGTCCTACTAGTAGTGTCTCCCCGCGTTTTGTGACAAGGTCACATTTAACAAAAATCTCTATTGACGACCAGTTGACAAAATTCTGGGAGTTAGAAGAAGTTTCTCGTAGGCAGGTATTATCAGAAGAAGATAAAATTTGTGAGGAGATCTATCGTTCTACTACCAAAAGAAATGCTGAAGGGAGATATATTGTGAGTCTGCCCTTTAAAAATAATTGTCTGTCACTCGGTCCCAATAGGCACATCGCAGTAAGCCAGTTTATTAGAAGCGAAAAGTCATTAATGCGCAACGCTGATCGCAAAGCACAATATGATGCGGCATTAAAAGAATATTTAACTCTAGGACATATGGAAAAGTCTGAGAATTCCAGTGGCCCAAGTTATTATTTACCCCATCATGGCGTATTTAAGCCAGACAGTACAACAACGAAATTGAGAGTAGTGTTCAATGCCTCTAGTACAACTCCTAGTGGCAGAAGCTTAAACGATTTATTGTACACTGGCCCGATTCTGCAAGCTGAATTAGTAAATTTAATTTTGAAATGGCGCTTTTTTCAGTTTGTTTTTAATGCGGATATTTCAAAGATGTATCGCCAAATCTTGATAATACCTGAGCATAGACATTTTCAGAAAATTGTTTTTCGTGGTTCTGAAAAGGATGAAATAGAAAACTATCAGCTTAAAACAGTAACTTTTGGGGTAAACTGTGCCCCTTATTTAGCCCTTAGAACGATTCTTCAATTGGCCAGCGATGAAGAGCGATGTTTCCCACTAGGCTCCCGAATCGTGCGTGAGTGTATGTAGACGATGCTCTAGTTGGAGCGCATTCCATTTCGGACGCTTTAGTGGCACGTGACCAATTAATTGGCATACTGGAGATGGGAGGTTTTGAGTTGCGTAAATGGACATCCAACTCAAAACAAATTTTAAAAAATTTACCCATTGAACATTTGCTAAATTCGTCTTTTTTGTCTCTCGATGATAAAAGCACCACGAAAACGTTAGGGATACACTGGAATGCTGCAGAAGATACATTTTTCTTTACTGCAGAGAAAATTGAGCTCAAGCCATCGTATACAAAAAGAGAAGTCCTGTCAATAATTGCTAGGTTGTTTGATCCAGCAGGCTGGTTAGCTCCTGTAGTTATCACCGCAAAAATTCTGTTGCAGCAAATGTGGCTCGATAAAGTAGAATGGGATGAGGCAATAAAACCCGTAGCTCTGCAGAAATGGCAGAATTTTGTTTCAAATTACAAAGATGTTGAAAATATAAAGCTTCATCGATGGCTTAATTATTCACCTGGTAGCCAAATTGAGTTTCACGGTTTTTGTGACTCATCTGAATTAGCGTATGCGGCCTCACTATATGTACGAGTTAGTTTCGAAAATAAAGTTTACACAAAGTTGCTCGTATGTAAAACAAAGGTAGCTTCAGTAAAAAAGCCTTCTTTACCCCGTTTAGAGCTGTGTGGAGCAGTTTTGTTAGCAAATTTAGTCGACAATGTGATTCCCGCCTTAAATCTTAGCACTTACACGCTTTACTTGTGGTCCGACTCTACAATAGTACTAGGCTGGTTGAGAAAGCCGCCCTGTAATTGGAAAACTTTTGTGGCAAATAGAGTACCTACAATACTAGAAAAAGTCGGAAATCAAAACTGGTTTCACGTCTCGTCCGGTGACAACCCTGCCGATCTAGCAACCCGGGGGCTGCCTCCTGCGGAGTTACGTTCAAGTGAGCTCTGGTGGTCTGGCCCGGATTGGCTGCGTCTAGAAAAGTCTCGGTGGCCCGAAGGCCCTGTGCAACTCGAAACAAATGAGGAGTTAAAAGGGGTACAGGTTTTTGTTGCTACCTCGACTGAGAAGGAAGACATTCTTGATAGGTTCTCTAGTCTTCCACGGGCGCTGCACGTAATAGCCTACATGTTTCGCTTTGTCACTCTCTCCAGTAAAGTCAGGCGTGTGGCCCAGGTATATGATACACTAAGAGTTCAGGCCGCAGAATTAAGATTTGTCAGAAATCGGCCATTTTCGTTGTCACAACAATTGCACTTTTCTAGCGAGTTCAGCAGCTTAAAACTGAAGGAAAAAATTGATTCGCGTAGCCCTCTGCTGACGCTCACACCATATCTAGACAAATATGACGTTATAAGATCTAACGGCCGGCTTAGCCAATCTATCTGTTTGTCCTATAATGAAAGTCACCCTATTATCTTGGCGTATAGCAGCAGACTTGCTCGCCTTTATGTAGAGTTTGTACACAAGTTTGTGCATCATGGAGGCCCTCGTCTAATGTTGTCTGTGATTCGGCAGGAGTGCTGGATTCTTAAAGCCAAAAATCTGGTCAAAACCGTGGTCCATAATTGTAAAGTCTGTGTTTTGCACCGCAAGAAACTACAAGGGCAGATTATGGGGTCTCTACCCGAAGAAAGAACTACGCTGAGTCGGCCCTTTGCTAATACGGGAGTTGATTTCGCCGGCCCCTTTGAAATAAAAAGTTTTACCGGGCGGTACTGCCGTATAACCAAGGGCTATGTGTGTCTCTTTGTCGGTTTTTCTACCAAGGCGATACATATTGAAGCTGTTAGTGACCTGACTACACCCGCTTTTCTTGCTGTTTTAGCTCGTTTTGTTGCTCGGCGTGGCTGCCCCAGCGTCATTTTCTCTGACAACGGTCGGAACTTTGTTGGCGCCGCACGGGAGATAAAGTTAAACTTCGCTAAGCTAGTAAAAGAACTTCGTGACACAGCTGTAGACACATATGGGCATCAAAAGTTAGAATGGCGCTTCATTCCTGCCGCTGCACCTCATATGGGGGGCTATGGGAGGCAGGGGTCAAGAGCCTGAAAACATTGCTAAAAAAGTCCGCAGGCCAGCTTAAATTCACGTTTGAGGAGTTTGCCACGCTTTTAGCACGCATTGAAGCCTGCCTCAACTCACGCCCGCTTGGCCCTTTGCCTGACGTAGCGGAAGAATTGTCTGCACTCACCCCCGGACATTTCCTAATTGGCTCATCTCTGCTTTCTCCAGCTGAGCCTGACGAGTTATCTTCCCCGCTAACTATCACTAATCGCTGGCGCAAAGTAAAGGCGCTCCAACGAGAAATTTGCAGTCGCTGGAAAGAGGAATTTTTGAAAGAATTGCACAAGCGGAACAAATGGAAATTGCCCCAGGTAGATCTAAAGGTGGACGACTTAGTGGCTCTAAAGGGTGAGCCAACCTGTCTCACAGAATGGCGTCTAGGGCGCATAACAAAAATTTATTATGGCTCTGATAACAAAGTGCGTGTAGTCGACTTGCAAACTCAAAAGGGGGTCATCACTCGCCCAATCCACAAATTAATAGTTCTGCCACCTAATAATAATTAAAAAAGAAACTTCCTTCGCCAATCGACTTTCCGAACAAATTTCAAGACTGTTATCTCGTTTTCAGATATCATGACTACACGGCCGTTCAATACCAATTTTAAGTGCCCACTGTGCAACCGGTTCCACGCTATCCGGCAGTGTTCGCAGTTCGTGGTCCTACCAGTGGAGGAGAAGCTGCGCGTCGTGGCCCGTCTGTCACTGTGCTACAACTGCCTGGCCCAGTCCCACACCAGAGCTGGGTGTAAAAGTATTGACCGTTGTCGCCGGTGTCAACAAGACCATAATAGTTGGCTTCACCCGTTGCCAGCAGATAGTGTTTGGGTAAGAATGACAGCTATTGTACGCGTCAAAGCTGGGCTATGTCAAAAATTCGCGTACACACGGGCGCTAATAGACCCCACCGCGCCTCGGTCCTCCATCACAGTGCTCAAAGCTAAACATCTTCGATGCAGCATACGGCAGGGACGAACAACACTCACGGTATTTCACCGTGACCCCCCCGACAATTTCAACGTTATACTAGTGGTGGAAGACAAAAGCTACGGCCGTAACCCTAGCGTCACAGTCGATAGACTTCATCGCAGTGAACCAGCTGATTTTTTGGCCAACAGCCACTGGTACCGAAGTCGGGAATATTACATGATACTGGGGGCGGATGTGATGAGCCGTGTTTTGCTTGGCCCAGCAGTAGGGAAGCCAGGGTATCTTCAAGTCCAGGGCACGGTGTTCGGACAGGTTATCTTCGGAGAAGGCACTTTGGCCACGGAAGATGATGACTAATCTGAGATAATCCGATTATCACGTGTATACATATTTTGATTTTTTTCGTAGCCCTCTATACTAACTTTCATTTTATATAAGTATAGATACTAACATCTATCTTTATGTCTTATTTATCATTACTTGAATTAAAATCTTTACTTTTGAAATAATGTTATTTTCTTTATATATATATATATATATATATATATATATATATATATATATATATATATATATATATATATATATATATATATATATATATATATATATATATATATATATATATATATATATATATATATATATATATATATATATATATATATATATATATATATATATATATATATATATATATATATATATATATATATATATATATATATATATATATATATATATATATATATATATATATATATATATATATATATATATATATATATATATATATATATATATATATATATATATATATATATATATATATATATATATATATATATATATATATATATATATATATATATATATATATATATATATATATATATATAT